>JARJLF010000057.1:0-567284 GCA_029378395.1 Mycena leptocephala
GTTGAGCAACCGCTTAAGGATGCCCTAGGAACACTACCACGACTCCCTGGTGCAATGAACTGGTCTTCTGCGGGGTTCCTTCTGCCCTTTTATACTACTTTGCGAAATACATGAGATAATACGAATTGAGTAACTGAGATGAGGTGCTTTATAAGAAAGAATCAGGTGCTTGGGTGCCGAGTTGAATCGTCATGATGGAATGGCCGAAATAGTCATCCAGGTTGACCCCTAGGTCTGTTTTGGGTATATTTGTAATGCCCTAGGCCAGCCGATTGCTCCCGCTGGGGACGAATGTCTCCGGCTTGGTTGATAATCCAAGCTTCCTTAGGTCATTATGAGGTATAATGCGGAACTCTATCCGCCATCACGCCGCTAGGACGCCTACACTTCGGCGTCCGCTTTCTCTACAATCAACACTGCTGCCACAAAGAGTTACTTGTCTTTGTTTGGCACCTCGCGACCGCGTCGCGTACGTCACATGTCTCCTAGCCCCGTCTCGACTGTCAGAGCACGCTCATTAGAGTACTCGTTCCGTCTGGTTAAGTAGAGCTTAACTACTACTTGACAAATCCTCAGTAACGTCACCCTAGGGCACTCCACTGGCCCTAGCTGGCTAGTCACTATCGACTAGACACCTCCTAGGAAGCAAGCTTCCTATACGATATCCGTGCCTAGGCGTCTACTTCTCCCTAGCTGTCCCGTCTCTCTTCCTAGGACCTTTCCTGTGCAGCCATTGGTACTCCTAGTAGAGTTATGATCCCTAGCTGGACTTCTTGGGCTTATGTGTTTATCTCCTTGATAGTGTACTTAGTTTGCACTAAAGTACTACAGCCAGTGGTTCGGAGCTCACCCTAGCTCTCCTTTAGTATCACCAGAACAGGTGCCCTAGGGCTGTCGTACAGGCCCTAGGGGCACAATCTCCGCCAATCTCTGGGCTAGGCTTTAGCCTTAGAAATCGCAAAAATCGTGAGATTCAGCCTTCACATTTCATGGGCCGTATCACCGGAATGCAGCAACTGATCCATTTTTGAGTACACTCCCATCTAACTCCTGCAATATATATGCTCCTCCTCGATTCCTCCGTTGCACTTCGTAAGGTCCTAAATATCTGTCTTCCGTTTTACGATCTAATGACACTGTCATGTCTAACTTATTGTTTCGTAGCAACACTAATTCACCGGGTTTGTATTCTGTCTTTCGTAATTTGTGCTTGAATCGCTTCCGAATTGAAGTTTGGATTTAAAACGTGCGTTCTTCAAGGTAAGTGCTGCCCTTTCAATATCTCGAGGATGCTTCTGCAGTTGTCGAATGCGTAAAGCTAATAACTCACTAGTTGTCATTCCAGAATGAAATCCATCTACCAAAAAAGTCGACTCTGATAAATCAAATGGCAAAATGGGTAAAGTTGCGTGCAAAAGTTGAAATGGTGAATACCCTGTAACGCTACTCACTGTAACTCGATCAGCAAACACAGCGGCTGGAATCATTTGGGGCCACCTACTAATCTTTCCTTGACAGGCCTTTACAATTGCTTCACGAAGCGTATAATGACCCCGTTCTACCACTCCATTTGCGTGCTTATTGTAGGATGAAATGAAAATTTGCGGTATTCCTAGGCGTTTCATAAGAATCTCGAAAGCTTTCTTAACTTCCGAGCCATTGTCTGTAGTTACCTGTTGTGGGCACCCGTATCAACAATATATATGCATCCAGAAGAAATTCGCCATTTGTTGTGATGTTTGAGCAGTTAATGCTTTAGCTTCACAGAAACCCGTAAGATCGTCTCGTGCAGCCACAATCATGGAGTATTTTCCAGATGGAGGCATCTTCATAATGTCAATATAGATCTTCCTAAAAATTGAAGTTGGCGTGGATATAGTAGGAGGTATTTCCATTCGTTTCGTACTACGCACCTGGCACTGTGGGCACGAAGCTACGTGATGATGAATGTCAGCTCGCAAATATGGCCAATGAAAGCGATTTCGTAAATGCTCCCACATAGCACGTATCCCTTTATGCCCTAGATTTTCATGGCCTTGCCGCAGGACTGACAGTCTCGATTTTGGCTCAAAAATCACGGCCAAAGGAGGATCGCTTCCATTTCTTTTCCACAAACGTCCTCCTCGTTCCATAAACTCCGTTGCCTTAGCAATAAAGCGTCGTTGTTTCTGAGCTGATTCGAACTCTGGCATTTCTAAAGTGTGCAGAAATTGTTGTATACTCTGAAGTTGAATTTCTTGAGCTTTCCGGCTAAGATGACAGGAAGGCAATAAATAATCCGAATCAATGTCTTGTCGTTCATACGTCTGCTGAATGCTATTGAAATATTTTGGTGCTTCCAACATATCAGTGTCTTCAATTCGTAATGTTGCGAACGATTGTCTCAACTCTTCCTGTCCCCTAAATTGCACTGCAGGAAGTTGATAGTATCCTTGAGTTTTTAATTCGTCCTGTCCCTCGTAGTTTAGTGAAGGCAATTGAAATACTTTAGGACTCACTTGCCCAACCAGTGCAATACGATCTAACCATTCATCGTCGTCATCCTCAGCAATTTCCCCAACTGCCCTCCCTCTTCGAGATAATGCATCTGGCCCTTGGAAACGCACTGCAGGGACATGAATAAGTTCAAAGTGAAACATCAAGATCCCTTGAATCCAGCGATTTACTGCAGCATCAGGTTGTAAGTCAGGGTTATTAAGTAGACCTTGAATAAATTTCGCATCTACCTCGACATGGAAATTTGTCACTCCAATGATATACAATCTCCAACATCGTAAAGCTCGATAGAGTCCAAACAATTCCAATTTTGGTTGAGAATATCGTGACTCTCTCTCACTCATAGGTACCGACCCATACCTCGCAGGTCGTCGTTTACCTGCTTCATCTATCTGAGACAAAATCATACCTGTCGCCTCTCTTGATGAGTCTACTGACAAGGTCACGGGAAGATTGGATTCATAATCTATTGGTCGTAATGCAGGCGCACTTGAAATCAATTTCTTAATCAACTGAAATGCGTCTTGACGCCTTTTATCCCATTCAAAGTCCACGTTCATTCTGTATAATTCTGTTAGTGGCCTGATGATTGCAGAATAATTTTTAATCCAAATTCGCACCGTCCCACACAGCCCTAAAAACCTACGAACTTCCTGCGGGCTTGTAAGTGGTGGCCAGTCCATGATGGCTGACGTTTTCTTTTCATCAGGAACTCTTCCTTCCGGTGTACAACGTTGACCCACAATTAATACATCTGGCCGACATATCTGAGTCTTCGTTCCTGAAAACGTTCCCCCTGCACATTTTACTCTATGCATGATGCGATGTACATCTTGTGCATGCTCCCAAATAAATTGTCTAATCTGATTGTTCCCCTCTATAGTCCGTGGTCTTCCTTGCTCGTCTAAGTATTGCGACTTAGGTCCCTTGATTGGTAAATCGTCAATAAAAATGTTGGCTACGTGCGGAATCTCATCATGCAAGATGAAAACCATACATTTTTGAAATTCCGCTGGAGAATTCGTAAATCCTGTTGGCATTGATGTAATTCTGAGGAGTCCCAACGGGGTCATAAATGCTGTCATATCCCTACTTTCAGTTTCCATTTTTCGTGCGTCGAATCCCCAGTATAAATCAAATACTGTGTAACATTGGCGTCCTGCAAACCCTTCCACAAAATCGTCCAGGATAGGAACCATCCCTGCATCTCTAATACTGACTTTATTCAGAGGCTGTAAATCATGAACAATTCGAAGTTTCCCGTTTTTCTTCAGCACACAAAACCATCGTGATCTATACGATGATTGGCAGGGCTCATAAACTCCCGCATCCATTTTTAGTTTGAGAACTTCGATGACTTTGGTCAATAATCCTGGCGGAATGGGCATGTTTTTGTATTCCCAAGGGGTGTGTGGAACTGTAGGAATTTTATAGGGACTAAAATACGAGTCCTTAAACGTACCACGTTCCGCGTCTTCAAAAGCCAAGGCGTCTTGATTTAACTTCATTATGTGCGCAAATAATTTTTCTTCCTCATCTGTTAAGTAACCATCTGTGTTAAGTTCAAGTAACTGCAACCTCTCGTTAGTTAGTCGCGCACTGGGCTCGAACACCGGAGGACATACTGGAAGTTCTTCTAAGGACTTCAACGGATCTTCAGGTATTGTGCGACGTATCTCATAGTCAGGTGAGAAAGTCGTCGATACTGGTCGAATCTTCTTATCAACTCGTTTATACATTGTGAATGCTTGTTGCGTATTGCCTTTGCTAGTTTTGATGTCTAAAGGGTAGAAAATAAATGCATCATCTATTTCCAGATACTGTTCGTCTGCTGACTTAAAAACTTCTTCGTCCATGCGAACTCTGCATGTGATATCGGGGTTGGAAATATAGTTCAGGCAATAATTCGTTTGATGCGCCGAACAAGTTTTTCGTTTTATCCCACCCAAGCACAGCAAAGTGACTATTATTCGTCGAGCTACGTAGATTGTAACTAAAGCCCCGCAGATAAGGCCTGCTACTGCTCGGAAAATTCTTCGAGTGTCCATGCCGTCCGTTGTCATTATCTCTTCACCGTTTACCCCTTGACAACGTCCAAACACAATTAGTACAATATAAAAACGAAAAACTCGAACCATCGATGCGTAGAAGTTACAGATTTCAAGGATCATTTGTTCAAGATTTGATTCGCAACGGCTGCGCTCAAAGTTCTTCAGCACATCCGCGGGGAACGAAATCGAGTTGAACATACCTTCAATCCCAACGACGTGGTTTGAACTGCACAGGAATAGGAGAACGCACAGTAGGGCGAGGCACATAATACCCTGCTTCGTTGTAAACATAATGCGGCATGACCGGCTTTGGGGACTGATCGCGTCGAAATCCTCCGCTAACCGGAGTAGCAGCCCTAGCGTCCGGCCCTTGGCTGGTGTTGGCAAGCCAGGCGGGGACTGCGAACGATCGAAAAAAAGGTCCGGGTACGTGCGCACCCGGCGGTGTCATCTGTCGTAAGAATTGATTAGAGACGGGCATCGGGTACCATTGATCAAAACATGCCCGTTCAAAATTCTTTGCCGTACTCTTGGCATCAAGATGGTCGTCAGCAGCATAAGGTTCTTCCAGACTAAGAATCTCGTAGTGAAGCAAATGCGCCAAGACATGTGCTTCTCGAAAGTGGAGACCCAGAATGGCGTCTATTGCATCCACTACCGCCGTTTGTCCTCTATCATTGAACGCCTTCCGCACGATATTCAGTTGTAAAAATTCGTCTCGTTTCAAAAGAGGAAATGTCACGTCGGAGTATTGGCCGATGGTCGTCATGTCGAGATTATACCGGCGCCGAGTAACGAGCACAAGAATCCAGCTGAGGAAATCAAGAAGATTTCCCCGTACTTCGATGAGAGGGATTAAGAAAGCGCGCAGCCGAGCAGCTTCAGCCTGTAACGCGGCGCGAGAGGCGGGAGTACATGCCCAAGCGCTGCCTCCAAGACGACGCATGCGTTTCCCGTCTCCAGAAATAGCTATAGATGTCTCATCACGAACTTTACGTTTCCCTGTGCCGATTCGTTGCGTTACCAAGTCTAACGTGCGTTCCGCATCCAGAGTCTGAGTGTTGGCGTCAACACCACTCACATCATCCATATAAGTACGCACCTTAGATTCGTTGGAAATTATTCCCCCAACCTCAACAGTGTTTGCGGTTCGGTTGATTAACGAATCCAAGTCTCGATTGATAATATCCAAACCTTGCTGCAAGGGAAGAATAGCGTGGCGATTTTCATCATCTCGGAGACGTTCAAGAAGGGCTTCTTGCTGCCGACCCCAGCTCAAAAGTCGAGTTTGCACGGCAGAGCGTCCATGTAGGTCGTATTCTGGGGATGGCGCGGCACCACGTATACGACGAAGAGCGTCTACGCAATCAACCGTAAGCACTTCTGTGGTTCCTTCCAAACTAAGCCGATCCAGGCCTGAAGCTCCAGAAGACTCGCTCGAGCTTCCGGTTACCAATTCGGGCATGGAGTCCGAATCCGATTCAAAATGAAACAATGGTTCCGCGCAAGAAGTTCCCGGTGGTAAGTCAAAGAAGGATTCAGCACGCGGACGCAAATCTGGGTCCACGGTGCCTCTAGCGACGCGATGGACCACCTCGTTAATAATTTTCTCGGCTTCAGCTAAGCGGTCGGCGGTGACCGCAGCGTCCGTAGTGTCGTATGCTTGATCGTAGGCAGGAATATCGGCTGTACTCTCCGAAGGGGCAGCCGAAGGACTTGACGAATAATCACTTCGGGTAATAAGAGCGCCATGGCGTAGCGATCCGAGTGCCGGAACTCGGAGTTCGTCCACGCGTGATTGGAGCTGAGAACCCGATGGTGTATTCCCGTGTGGCGGTGCGTGATCCGTGATCTCTCCTTCTTCCTCGCTACTGCTGGATGAGTTGTCGCTAGGCTCCTTGTCGATAGCGGAGAGAAGGATTTCGGGGTAAGGTGCGTCTGCCCCTTCATTCGTAAAATTACTGAACACAAGTTTGGGGAGCCGGTTCTCGTCTGTAGAACGCTGCCAATTGCACAGGCGTGGATGATACTGCACATGCTCGACATGGCCACTCGAAACGTTCCACCTCTCAAGAGGCATCGGGTTAGCAGCTGTCCAAGCGTCGGAGACCGGGCTCCAGGGTTTAATCGGATCATCTGGCTCAGCGATATCAGCTGGTGCGTTGTCTTCGACCTCGTTTGATATGGGTGACTCACATTGAAGTGCCCATGGCAGTCGCGCAATCCTGGATCCAACTGGCGCTTTTACATTGCCCAATGTTCCGTCGTCCGGAGAAAACAACGCGGCTTCGGCCGCTATTCTTTGTTCTGTATCTTCTGTGCAAGAGACGGCAAGCTCGGAGGTTTCTTCCACACAAAGTTCCGTGAACGTTGGTAAGTCGTCGTATATATTCAACGAATACTCACCATCTGTTTCCTCTGGTTCTGGAGATGCATAGGCAAGTACTGGGGCCGTTGCCGCACATCGTGGTACTGGCGCAACAATAGGCGGAGTCGGACACCACCCATCGGAAACAGGTGACTCATTGCCCGAGTCGGGATCGGCCTGAATTTGTCGGGCCACGGTTAGCCGATACCTTCCCCTACGACGCTGTCTACTCACCTCGCGATGAACGCCCTTTCCATACTTCACCAGCGTCGCCCCAATTTGCGCGTCCGGAACATAGGGAACTTCCATGTTCCATACGCGCTCGCTGTTTGGTGCTGCGTAGAATTGCACGCCGGCATGCCCGTTAATTGCCCCCGGTTCACCAGTGTCGGGGTTATGAACTAATAAACGTGCGTTCAGCATAATTGCATGATATACTTCTTGACCATTACCTCGAACGTCCTTCCCAGTGTAGAGCGTCTGCGGCGAGACTACCGAGCCTGGACGCACTTCAAGATGTTTTCCTTGTCGAAATTTTATCCACTGACCATCGGTAGCGGCCTGAACCCGACGAAAAACCGTGCCCTCCTGCAGATGAGGATCTTCCGGCCCAAACGTCCCTTTACGAGTCCGATCCAGAACGTCGGCCGGGAGCGGAGTCAACGGCGATATCAAAGGAGTTCCAAACTCAGAAAATCCGCGTCCAGCGTCCATCAATCTCGAACGAGGCCAGCGACCCGAAGAGTTAGAGGTGTTAGGTGCAGTGCGCGAAAGCATAGTGATTTGTAGCAAACTTGTAGTCGATTCAATTTTCCAGATAGGCGAGCCGTCTGTGTCCTTTTTCCTCGTCTGACCTGCTTCTTTATAGGAAAACTCGCCTGACTCAGTCCCTACGGCCATACGACACCACCCTGCGATGATTCGACTCAAGGTTACCAGCACGCACAGTCTAAAAGCCCAGAAGTACCACCATTTCCAATTCTTTCTATTGAGATGAGTCTTCTTCGACTCAAATTCTTTGCCACACTGTTCCTGATGTGTCGTCTCCTTGTTATTAGCCTTTACGGAGTCAACTTCGCTGCGTCTTCTTGACTCTTCCTTAGACGGAACTTGCAAGCTTAATCGTTCAGATTTTTCCGAGTCAACAAGGTACGCTAGACTTTGCGATGGTGACTCATAAATTAATGCTTCACCAGTTGCATCGTGAGGAATAGCTAACAATTCATACCTCGGGCGACGCGTATTTCTGTCTTTAAATACCAGATATGTACCCTCTTCTCGTTCATCAATAGACACAAGATTTCCTCTTTGCCACGGCCTGCCTAGCAGTAACTCAAAGGGTGCTTGTTGTGAGACCCACAGGTCTGTGCGAGTCAGAACGCCGCCGCATGTAAAATCGACGTCGCTAATATATCCTTGGAGCTGGCCTCTTCCCCCGTTAGCGTCGCTCATGTTTGTGACCTTACTCATATCCACAGGTTTTTGTATTTTGAGGGCAGCAACATCAGCACGAACCACATCCAGCTGCGAACCTGTGTCAACGATAGCTGTAACTTGTCTTCCTCCAATTTCCACATCTATCTTGATTAAAACCCCGTCCGAGCGCGGCCAGTTCCAATTCGCCACCAGAGGATTTCCTGGTAAGCGCCCGATTAGAACCGCTTTTACATTTTTGAGCCTAATAGTATCCAGTAGGCCGGTTCGTATCTCACGCGATGCTACAACAGCTTCACGCACGGTCATTGGAATTGTCAAGTCCAAAATGCGATTAATGATCGACGGTACGTTTACAGTACTTTGTATGTCGGATTGTCGTCCATTAGGTTTACTTCTTTCTTCCTCGTCCGCATTCATCTCTTGGATCCCTTTGGGCTTACTCTGCGCATTGGGAATAGCCTTCTTCTCTACTCGCTTCTGAGCGATCTCGGGTTCGTCTACGTCCATGGCTTCTGGGGTTATTTTCCGAGGACTTCTTGCATCTATCGGCCGAAGCTCTGGGATGGCATCGCGACGGGGAAGGATAGGTATGTCAGCTGTTAACCTCTTCGTTGTCGGAGTTACCTCATCTCTTTTATCTGGCCCCGGATGCATTCGCGGTTTGTCTCGTCTAGGAACATGAACCCCATCAAACACTTCCCGGCGCGCAGTACGCGTACTTGGAACGGTGCGATCCGCACTATTAACCTGCACCCGCTTTTCCCATGCCGTCGTTCGCGGAACTGTTACATAAACTTCTTTGGTAAGTTCTTCGTCGTCATACATGTCCGAATCCATCGCTTCGTACCAATGGGCATCTAATGTTTCTTCTTGATCTTCCAGTTCAGGAGAGGAAACACTATATTCCTCTAAATCTTCGTCTATTTCCACCACACGAGCTTTTTGATGTTCAAAATGATACATGGCTCGTGCTCTTTCATGATTGGAGCTAGTGTCTGTAGCAAGGAACATGACCCTCGGCGTGGCCAACCGGGTGGCAGCCTGGGCTAAGCTTTCACCTGGTAATCGTTTTATAAATGTTCCGTCTTTCATTTTGATACGTCTACTTACTTCGTCCTGATATAAAATATTCTTGGCTATTAATTCTTGAATCTCCGGACATTTGCCAATTCGATGACCGTCTTTATTACATCCAAAACATCCCGTTGTTTCTGAATGTGTCGTCCCTGCTGTTCCAAGTGGAATGTTGTTCGGATAAGTTGCTGGTCCAGATAGTAAGGATGAATGCTCACGCGGTTTAGATACATTTTCACGTCCTCCATCTACCCGTTCCCCTACTAACCTAGGTGGCTGAACACATTTTGCCGCCATTCCTGTTGTATCAAGTGCAAGTACCTTATAAAATACTGGCGGGTATTCAGGGTCCGTAATAGACATTTTATTCAGCTGCCGGATTAAACCAGAAACTTCTTCCGCTGTTCCTGCTGTAGTCGATTTACTGGAATTATTGGAGGTTCCTGCTGACTTAGATTTTCTTTTTCGTGCTTTACGGTCCTTTTCTTTTCGTGCCTGAATTTTTGCACGACGCTTTCGTCGATAAGTCTCATAATCAGAATCTGCACTTTCATCTTCTGATCCCTGATCTTCTGAGTCTTCATCAGACGTTCCATTGTCTAATTCTACACCGTAATCCGCTGCATTTACTACCATTGTCTCAGCACGATTTCGCCGGAAAAACCATTCGGCCGCATCATTTATTTCTCTAACCGTATACTGCTTTCGGTTATTACGTGCGGGATTCAACTGCGTAATTCGTTGTTCTAAGGTGCGTCGTAAATCTTGTTCAATTCCTAACAAAAAGTATACATCATAGTTTAGCTTTGTAATATGACCTTGTTGCAATAACATACCTGCCATGGTCTTATACTTAATAAAGTACTTCTTCCACTGAGATAAATTCTGAAATGGCTTACTTTGCGTCTTCAGTGTGTAAGCTGCAATATTGCTTGGCCTATATCTTGATGTAGCCCTTTCCGCATCATAGCATTTAAGAATCTCTTTTCTCAATTTTGCCCAATTCTTCGTTTGATAATGTTCCGAGGCTCGAATAAATCCCTGGACATCAGGAGAACAGTAATCTAATACGCTCTCACACTGATCATAGGGATCTGCAACTCGATATTTTACCAAGAGTTTATCATAATGAGATATAAAATACTCTACCTCCGAGTGATGTCCCCTGAACGTTTTTGGTGCATCCCGACTTCCTCGCATAGGCATGTCCCAAACTGTCCGCGTTGAAGATCCAAAAGCTGGCAACACTGTAGACATCCGAACTGGCTTAATTTCCGGTGATGACGGCACTGACACGGAGGATTCAGGTGAAACACAACGTTCATAGTCTTCATCATCTGTTGTAGGATATGTGCTAAATAACCCTGAAGCATGCCTTGAATAATTTGGTTCTGGCCTGCTCGAAGGTTGTCCATCAGCCCGATTTGGTGTTAGAACCGGAAATGGCAAGCGAGTATCCTTTTCAGGAAAGGCGAACTGTGCCGTGGGCGCACTCGCTTCATAGTGAACTCCTTTTGACGTCGAGGCTTGAGGCACTGCCGGCGTCGATCCAGAGTCACCAAATAAATTTGCTTGATCGAAAGACATATGCATAGGAGCTTTGCCTTTACTATTCATTCGTATCTTGTCGTATTCTTGAAATAAATTTGCACACTTGATTTTTATTGGAAGAAAATTCCCTCGCGGTGGGCTCCAATGATGTCAAGCGTATAATTTGTTATACAGGAGGTGCGCCGAATGTAGCTTTAATAGGGTGTTTCTCCCAAGTTCGATATTCCAATATAGAGTGCAAGTTTCGTTAAACTAGTGCTCGTACCAATAAAACTTCTTTTGTGAGTGCAAGTCAGTTTACCGTAAACTACTTACGTATCACGTACTTTCTTTACTTTACTCCTAGCACTCCCACGCGGGTGATAGCGAGCGTTCTTTCTTCTTTAGCGATTACTTCTTATCTCAGCCTTCCGTAAGCCGAGATTCTTCTTTAGCGATTTCGATTACTTTAGCTAACTGAGCGAATCAGTCAACTGTCACTTTACTTGCTTTCTTAACTTTACTTGCTTAGCTCGAACTCAAATCAGCACTTTCGTGATTCACAATTCCATCTCCTAACTAAGATTTACATCTGGCTTTATATACTATTTCTACGCTGACTCATCGTGAGTCAGTTGCTAATGATTCATACTTTGACTCCTAATCCCCTGACTCCAAATCCAACGTGAGTCAGTATAAATATCCTATGACTCCTCCATGATTCACCTCTGACTCTCTAAATTTATGACTCCATTGCATTCGTGAGTCATCCTAATTTCTTTCTGACTCTCGCAAATTGACTCTGCACCATGCGACTCTTGTTATTTTAATTCTATAGTCAGGTGAGAATGAAACATAAACTCTAAAATATTACCTCTTGTCTCCAAACCATTTGGAGACATGACAGTGCATATTGAGTATAGTGGTGCACCGTACACCACATCCACTTTATGCCTCTACTTCCTTCTTGCCATAACTAAAATTGATAACCTGTGAGAAGATGAAACAAACTTCCGACAAATGCGGACACGTGGAGTCGAACCCCATCATCTCCTTCAACCTCTTGCTGGCTTAATGAAAGGAGAGGTGCACCATCAATTTATACCCTCATTCCTGCGCAGGGTAAGTCAGATAAAATTTGAGTTGAACTCACTGCGTTCCGACCCCTTTCTAAACTCAGCCTGAGTGTAGGGACCCAGAAGTAGCGACACCGATGATTGAGGCTAGGTACCTACAGCATAGTCTGTGGAGATCTGCCTAGCTCTGGCTAGGTTAGTGTAGGTCGGTCTAGGTCTGGGAAGGTCTGTGTAGGTCATCACAGGTGCTTGTAGCCACCTACAACAGGGGGAAGGCATGCAGATACTCAAAACATTAGCCAATGGAACTGTTGCTCCACGAGTTCTTCCGATGCAACTGTCCAAAAATCGCACTACAACTAGTCCCTGTGCAGCTGAATTTTGAGGATCACAGTGTACAGAGAAACTTGAGCTTAAAACTTGATGGTCTCCATGGAACTGCAAGCAATGTGCAAGACAAAAAAAAAATTCAAAAGGGAAGTCTAGGTCTGTGCAGCTGAGTTTAGGGAGCTAGCCTCACCTTCCACAAGCTACCCTCATCTACACTTACCTGAGTTTAGGGGCCTTACTGGGTAAGTACTCCAGAAGCCAAACGAACATTACGTGTAGTCGCCTAGATGGGGGGCTGTGTAGTGATCTACACCGACCTAACTCCATCTAGCACGACCTACAGAACCTAGCCTCAGCTGAGTCTAGGATGGGTCGGAACGCAGTGACTGTGAGAACAAAAAAGTGGGGAACGGGTGCAATGCAGTCCCGGGGAGTCGAACCCCAAGAGCTGCGTAAGTGTGACAGGTTTTATTGATTGCAGCGGTGCCCCGTGCACCACGTCTGCTTTCCCTCTTCACTCCTTCGGGTCGTAATCTAGATATTTTGATTCGAACCGCGGCAAGAAAAAAAACACAACAGACAGTGAGGAACGCAGATGCAGGGAGTCGAACCCCAACAGCTGGATCTTATTTTGACCGTATTAGATAACAATGAATGCAGCGGTGCACCATGCACCACATCCGCTTTACATTTGTACTTCCTTCGCGTGGCAAGCAGATAAAATTCTGTTTAAACTGTGAGAAAAAGGTGATATAACCAGACCTCAAAGAATGCGGACACGGGGAGTTGAACCCCAACATCTGCATCAAATGTAACAGCCTCCAGTGATTACAGCGGAGCACCATGCACCGTGTCCACTTTCCGCTCTCATCCTTTTATCTTGTAAGGGAGAAAATTTGATTAGCTGTGACAGAACAAAAAGTTGAGACCACAAGACAAATGCAGACGCAGGGAGTCGAACCCCAACAGCTGCATCAGTTTCTCCTGGTACTGATTTATTGAATATAGCGGTACACCATGCACTACATCTGCTTCTCCTCATTCCGTTGCGTGAAGTCGTCGAAAATTCAGTGAACAAAAGAAAAAGTTGAGACGCTCGGAGCATGGAATGCGGACGCCGGGAATCGAACCCCAGCACCTCCTTTAACTGTTCGTGCTCGCTGATGAGGTGGGAGGGGTGCACCGTGCACCACGTCCGCTTTATGTTTCTACTTCAGTCTTGTAGAATTGATTGAACTGCAAAGGCAAACAAAAAAACGTAATTGAAAACCATGTATGTGGACGCGGGCAGTCGAACCCCAGAAGCTGCGTCAAATGTTCAACCAACTAGCCAGCGATTGAGTGCAGCGGTGCACCGTGCACCACGTCCGCTTTATCTTTTACTTCCTCTATCTTGTAGGTGAGACATTTTGGGTTGAACTGTGATAGAACAAAAAGGCGAGATCATCGGCCCATGCAGACGCGGGGAGTCGAACCCCAACACCTCCTTTGATGTCTTGTTCAATTCCCTTCGAAATGAATGGAGAGATGCACCGTCCACCATGTCCGCTTTACACCTCCACTTCCTTTTGTGGTAAGACAGATAAACTCGACTGAAGCGCGAGAAAAAGAACTGAAGATTATGCGGACGCGGGGAGTCGAACCCCAACAACTGCATCAAATGTAACAGCCTCCAGTGCTATTGATTACAGCGGTGCACCATGCACCACGTCCGCCTTATATATCTACCTCCTTTTCATGGCAAGTGAGAAGAACTGTGGCAGAAAAAAAGGTTGAAATGCTAATGCAATGCGGACGTGGGGAGTCGAACCCCAACAGCTGCATCAAATATGCCAGCCTTCTACACCATGGAGTGCAGCTGTGCACCATGCACCACGTCCGCCTTAAATGTCTAAGTACCTCCTTTTTATGGCAAGTGAGAAGATCCTATTCCAACTGTGGGAGAAAAAAAGGTTGAGATGCTAATGCAATCAAAATGCAATGCGGACGCGGGGAGTCGAACCCCAACAGCTGCATATAAACATTACCCTCTCCCTATTAAGTGCAGCGATGCACCATGCACCACGTCCGCTTTCCCTTCTCATTCCTTCTCGTGATAAGTTAAATAAATTTGAGTTGAACTGCAAGAAAAATGTCGAGACCCCCAACAATGCGGACGCGGGGAGTCGAACCCCAACATCTCCTTCAATCTAGACCTGCATGATGAATAGAAAAGGTGCACCATGCACCACGTCCGCTTTCTCTTCTCATTCCTTCTCGTGGTAAGTTAAATAAATTTGAGTTGAACTGCAGGAAAAATGTCAAGACACCCAACAATGCGGACGCGGGGAGTCCAACCCCCGACAAGTGCACCAAACCGACTAGATTCTGTTATTGATTACAGCGGTGCACCGTGCGCCACGTCCGCTTCCTACCATCCTTCTTCTACTTTGTATGCGAGAAAATTTCGCTGAACTGTGGAAAAAATGGGCGGAAATCCGAAATTATACGGACGCAGGGCGTCGAATCCCAACACCTGTCTCTTTCAATCAAAGGAGAGCAGTGCACCGTGCACCACGTCCGTTTTCCCTCCTCATCTATTCTCGCGGCAAGCTAGATTAAATTGAACTGTTTGAATTGTGAGATAAAAAACAGGTAGGCGGTCCAAATATGCGGACGCGGGGAGTCGAACCCCAACAGCTGCATCAACTACACGACCCTTCAATACAATTGATTACAGCGGTGCCTCATGCACCACGTCCGCTTTATACCTTCATTCCTTAGCGTGATAAGTCAGATAAAATTTCGTTCAGCACTGAGCAGCTGCTTCAACATTGGCCGATGAAATTGCGACGTCGACATGGTCAGGTTAAATTGGATCAACGACGAGCCGGGTCCGTGGTCTCGAACTTCGAAGGAAGGCGTCAGTCGATTTTGACAAGGAGTCGGACTCGAGGGAGATCGCCGTGAGGTTCGAGGGGATGAAGAGCGAATTAATAACCGAGCTAGGAATATCAATATATGAATTCAATTGAACCGATCGGCGCCAGCTACCTGCGTATGACATTCGCTCCATCCATTCATTTTAGAGCTTGTTAGAGGATCAAGTTACATAGAACGGACTCGAGGATCCACGTACACAACACGGGGACCTAGCCTTTCGCCGGGGCCTCCCGCGAACCAGGCTCTAAACTACCTTTCGAAAGTTCGCTCGGGATTCGGATTATGGCACCATATTTGCAAATTGCGTGAGGGAGCTTTAAAGCTCGGCGCCGCGCTGGCACACGAGTGAAGTAACAAGTCACAAAGATGGGCGCCGAGAAGGATGGCTAATTGAATGCAAAGTTGGAAAGGAAGGCGCCGCAGCTCGGCTCGGTGGTGAGTTGGTTACGCGCTGGGTTGCCGGCCTGCGATTGAGTCGTTTCTTGTTCGATGGATAATGTTCGATTTCAACCCTGCAGCCGGCCGCTGAGTAGATTACCGAGTGATCTTCGTCCGCGGATCCAAAAGGCAAATAACCAATTTCGAGTTTTATGCAAATTCTTTTCTTCGTTCCCACAACCAAGCGCAAAACACAGAACAGGATGGACTCTGGCTACGAAAACCTATACCCCAATCCCTGGACGCCATACGCGTGGTCTTTTAACACTCACCCACTCGACGACCCTTTACCGCCGTGTATACCTATTGGAGAAAGCCTCGACCCCACCACAGGCAACTTCCACCGGGCTCTAGAGCATCCCAGAGGCCGTGCGGCGCAGGCTTGTCAGAGGTGTAGGAGTAGTAAGACAAAGGTTCGTGGTTTCTTTCCTTCTTGTTTTAACTTTTTGTACGGAGTCTCACTTTCGCGCAGTGCTCAGGCGAGCATCCATCCTGCTCACGCTGCCTTGCGCACGGCCAGCCCTGTGAATACCCGAAAGCGAGGCGCGTGCGCGGGTCCAGCAGGCAACAAAAGTCGCGCGCGGGGTCCACCATCTCCTCGCATTCGTCGCAGCATTCGCCCGCGTCCCTGCCGCACCCTCTGCCCGTGAATGTGACGAAGGAACGGCCCAGGAACACGACACTCGCTACGAGGGGAATGGGTATGAGCATGGGCGTGAAGCTCGAGCTACTGTCGAGCTGCGTCCCGCTAGGCCTCCCTTCGTCGAGTAACGTTAATAGTAACGAGCACCACAACGGGCACCAAAACGGGCACCTCCTCCCCAACGGCGGCACGAAGAGGCTCTCCCTCCCCGCGTCGTTGTCTTTGGATTGCCTTTCTTCTGTGTACGCCTACCCCGCCCCTCCTTACGCGGATTCACGATATGCGGACTCGGCGTACCACTCGGCGACGTGCACAGACGAGTATCTACCCAGCTCGGCGTACACCAACACCGACGCCGACACCAGCTCCAGAAGGAGTAGCTTCGAGCCACCCTTCGCGCTCGAAAGTCCACAGCCAGCAAAAGGCGGGTACCAAAACGACCCCGACCCCGAGCCCGCGGTGTATGGCGCACACCTACTCGACCACCACCTCGACCCACGCGATCTTGACCCACTGTCAATGGAAGCAGGTTACGCCTCCCGACCCGCACGACCGCGCGAGGACTGACGTTGTCCGTCACGCACGTACGCTGTCTCTGACGTTGGTGCACTCGTACTTGGACGCAGGGGCGGGGGCGGCAACACCAGCTTGCGCAGAGGGAGCGCCCGCGAAGAGTCCGAGCACCAGGAGTACGGGGAGCAGAAGTGCGGCTACAGGCGACTGAGCACGGTTTTCTTCGACATCTCTGTCTGTCACCGTGTTCTTGAATTCTTTGCATATCCTTCTTCGATGGTGGCAGCGAGTCTCAGGTGTCGTGCGTCCGCCCAAGTGGCCATGGGGATGGTTTGCCGACTAAACGTCTTGTCCGACTGGAATTTTTTCTTTCTTTTCTCCTTGCATTGCATTGGTTCGTGCCCCCCTCCCCCTACCCGTTGCGGGCGCATCGAACCTTGAAGCGAAGGGACGTGCCTTGGGCGGGTTACTCACGCGGGAGCCGTCGGGTCTTCAGCGCCAACGCTCGGTCTGTATGATAGTCGCTGCTGCACCTTGTGTGCTTCCATCATGCTCCCCGTGGCGTCGGTGGGGGTCGGGGTCGAGTCGCTGGCCATTCACATATCCGGAGGCGAGAGGGGAACGTACACCCCAGGGTGACTGTGCGTGCACCGATCGGGGACCGAGGGGGACGCGTTCCATACAGTGTATCGGCTGGGTCGGCGCGTCACCCTCGCCCTTGTCTTCCTCCTCCTTTCCTTCCTTCCTTCCTTTCTCATCTCGATTTCGCGGTGCGTAATTCGGCGATGCAGCGTGGGGTAGGCTGCGGCCATAGGTGCTACGACGCCAAGGTCTCTCCGCAAGTTAACTATGACCTAGTCCCTGTTCTCGTTGTTAGTTTTTCCCTCTCTGCTTTGTTATTGGGTGACTACATACATGTCTTGTGCCTTTGGCCTTTTTTTTTGCATTTTTTCACAGACGCGCCGACTCGTTCCCGCTCTTCCGCGTAGGTGTTCCCGCACTCAAGTGCGCGCGTGTTCGCGACCACGGCGCCGCATTCCGGCTCGAGGCGCACGCCCACGGATAGTGTATCTTGACCGCGTACTCGACGTAGTCATAAGTACCGCAGTCGAGGATGGGGCGGCGTGCGCGCGCCGTAGACCGTGGACGCCACGTATTCCCCGCGCACGGCGCGGCAGCGGAACGTGCATAGCTTGCACCACTTCCTTCCACGTCCCCTGGCGATCGGACCAGTGCGCGCGCTCCGAGTCATGCATGTTGTCCAGTCGACGCATCTCCCGCTGGAACTGCGTATATGCCCAGACGCCAGGGTGGTCGTCGTCACGATACGTTCACGTTTGCCGCCGTGCTAGGACGGTGGCGCATATATGCTGCAAAGAAATCGCAAATGAGAACGGAAGTCAGACTCGGAGTATACTTGCGTACCTGCCTGCGTTCCGCGGCTTCCCGCACGCATTATGGGAGTAAGTACATGGAACACGGATCCGCAGTGCAATTGTGGCTGGTCGCTCAGTGAGTGCGTGATGTCCGAGTCCCAAATGCCAAATGGTGATAAACAGCAGTCCATCAAATTCTACTTGTCTTCTCCCCCTTCCTCGTTCAATCCCGAAGCAGTCAGTAGTCACCTCCTCTCTCGTGAACACACAGTCTCTGACCATAATTTAGCGCTTGACTATCTGAATCCCCCGGCGCCCAGTTTAGCGTCATATAAACGAGTGGTTGTACCTCGCCTGTTGTACACCGAGATATCGATGTCCACTGCTTGCGGCTCGCCCATCCTTTCAGTTCCACCGGAAATTATAGGCATAATATTTAGGCATTGTCTTCCTTCCGACCTCCTCCCATCATGGGTCCCATGGCCTTCACCGCACAAAGCACCTCTACTTCTGGCTCAAATTTGTCACCAATGGCGGGAGATATGTCTGGATACACCAGAACTATGGACATCCATTGCCTTTGGCGACACAAAATCTGTAGAATTACTGAAACAGTGGCTCTCGCGTGCACGGAACCAACCGCTTACCGTTGCCCTCTACTGTAGGGATGAACTGAGAGCGAGCATGCTCATGGACATCATAAAATCCTATTGTTCCCAGTGGAAGAATCTCCGCCTTATTCTTCCGATGGATGCCCTCCGCCAGCTCAACACATCCACCCTTCCCCGCCTTGAGCGACTCTCACTGAACGCTCCTTTCGCGTCTCGCGGCGAGATATCGACGGCCCCCGTTATCGTTCCCAATGCGCCACTGCTTCGCGAAGTCGAAACAAGGGATGTCCCGTATCTCCAGGCTGATCCACGGGATCCTTTCGAACGGGTAACCACCCTTGATTTTACAGGTATGGGCAGGCCCACGATCATCGCTTTCTTGCGATGCTGCCCAAACCTCCTGGATCTCTCCACTAGCAGCAGTATCAGGACAGGTGATCCCGAACCTCCGCATCTCGAGCTGCGTTCTCTGCGCTCGTTGAAAATCCACTACGGGAGCATCCTGCCTCTAATACTTCCGCGTCTGGAGCAACTTGAGATATTACCCGGGGCGGATGATCATGACGTCGATGCTGCGACCGACATCTTCCAATCTTTGGTATCACGCTCCTCAGGCTGCAACCTCCAGTCTCTTTCGATTGGCATTAACAGCGGAACCACGACGCAATTGCGACGCTTCCTTTGCGTAGCCAATACCTTACACCACCTAACGCTCCAATTCACCCCCTTCACCAAGATCAAGCCTGAGATCGCGATTCAGGCCCTCCACGGCGTCGGCGTCCTTCCGGGGCTCAAGCGCCTGGAGATTCATGACAGCTACTACTTGTCGAAGATAGAATATTGTCCTCCACTGATGGATATGCTGTTGTGGAGAAGAGAACATGCTGCCCTCGAATCGTTCGAGCTGTTTCCCGGCGCACACATCCTCCCTGCGGCCATCATGGATGAGTTTCGCATCCTCGGCGAGACAGGTCTGCAGCTGCGGGTTACAGCTCGGAACTGGCACCACGCCGGCTTTGTCGACGTGCCACTTCTGGATACTCATCCAACTGGAACCCACAACCTCGAATAACTACGATCAAAGCCGGCGTGTGCACTCGATCCGAAACAGTGCAAGTTTCAAGAGTCTTGTAGTTGTACGCTCATCTGCTTTATCGCTGCCGTGGATATTCCTGAATATTCTTCTTATTAATTGAACATTTATCACCTTTATGTTCTCGTGGGAATACCACGGCCACCACTGTCCCACAACAAGTTCGGCAACTGTTACCCGAAGGAGCGCAAAATCATTGTTTTTTGGCTGTTTTTGCTGTACGGTTTATTTCTTACAGAGTTCACTTCTTTATATTTTTAGGTGCGACACCAGTAGGAGCAAGATGCGCTCTGCCATCTTGACTCCACGCCCGGGCAGCACTCTATGTTACTAACACACTTGATCTGTTGTACAAATGTCCTTTTCCTTCACAGCTGCGTAAATTTGAGACCGTCGCACATCCTCAATTGGGGCAGAAACCCCAACAACAAATCTCGGTTGATGATTTGGCAGAATTTGAATTTGTTAGTGTCGAAGTGTGATTCCATCCACTTTTTCCTTCTAATTTCTAAGTTGTTATCTTTGCAAGCTAGGTAAGTTGGTTGAATTGGAGGGAAAAAGGCCCTGAAGTACTGACTTTGTCATGGTGTACGAGTAAAGTCGGATAAACAGGGAGAAAAGACTCTTCAGCAAGAATTATTCTTGGTGGTGGGCAATGCCGATTAGCGAACCGTGATGATCACGTGGAGAATCAATTGGATCAAGTCAGATTTTAGTGACTCACGACTTGTTTGTGTTCCTCCAGACGCAATTTGTGGCTAACGGCCAAAGCTTGGAGGCAAAGTTGTACGGAATAACATGTTGATTGTCGATAAGATAGGGTGGAATATTTGGGTGCTATAAAACTATTCAAAATTCACAGTTCATAGGCTCGTTCCATCTTTTTGAAACATTCACTCAAAGTCAAGGTACAATGTACGGGTTATCAAATGTACATATTTGAATATATTTTGACTTAAAATGGACTATACTGTCAATTGAATGAATTTTGCTTCAAAAAACTGAAAGTTCAACGTTTGTGAGATAAAGATATGAATTAGTTGGTGGCAGGGGATGCGGTCCAAATAGGGAAGAAGTGATCGGAGTTGCATCAGCGCCCGCAGATTTTCGTCCCTTGAACCTCAAAATTTGGTATGACTTAGCTGGTGATATCTGTTCAAAATATGCACTAGTATGACGTCTCCGTCTCGGATTTTTTGATTTCCAGCAGTAGGCCATAATATTGTCCAATTTGTGCCAAAAGTTGGCCAATAGTGCTGATCACAGGGGAAAATCGGGAAAAACCGGACGGAGACATCATAGCCACATATATTTCCAGCACTTTTTCTGTTTTTCTCAGACCAGTATCTTGAAATAAGAGGCCGAAAACCTGCGGGCGAGATCGGGGTCACTTTTTGAGCCGTTCAGATCCCGTGACCAGAGCGTGGGAACCCAATTTGGCAGGCGTCAATTGCCCACCACCACCTTGAAGAATGCAGACATGGGGAGTCGAACCCCAACACCTCCTTCAATACCATCGAATCATGCCTATGAAATGGAGAGGAGCACCATGCACCATGTCCATTTTACAACTCTACTTTCTTCTTGTTGTAAGCCAGATAAAATTCGTTGAACTGTAAGAAAAGAAATCGGAGATGATTTGGGCATGCGAACGCGGGGAGTCGAACCCCAGAAGCTGCATCAAATGTAACGGTGGAGTCTACAACATGGAGTGCAGCAGTGCGCCGTGCACCGCGTCCGTTTACACCTTTACTTCGTTCTCGCGGTAGGTCGGATAAAATTCTGTTTGAACTGTGAGAAAAAAGATTGACAGCAGGAATGCGGACGCGGGAAGTCGAACCCCAACAGCTGCATATAAACTTTCCTTCCTCTCTATTAAGTGCAGCAGTGCATGCCACTGCACCACATCCACTTTATCCCTCTACTTCCTCTCTCTTGTAAGTGAGCAATTTCTAGTGAGCGCATTCGCGACCGCGACGCTGCATTCTTCGAGGTGGTTACGCCCACGGATGGTGCATCGTGATGGCGCACTCGCCGTAGTCATACTACAGTCCATATTCAGGCGGGCGCGTGCCATGGACGCCACGTATTCCCCGTGCACAACGTGCATAGTTTTCGCAGTCTTGCACCACTTCCCTCACCTCGTACCCTGGCGAAGTGAAGTGGCACGAATACGCAGCTCCGTGAGCGGACCGGCGCGCTCATGCATGTTGTCCAGTCACGCATCTCCCGTTGGAAATGCGTATGCACCCAGGCCCCAGGATCGCAGTGCATTCAAATTGGGCTTGCCGTGCTCGTAGCGTAAAGGACGGTGCCATGTATATGCTGGAAAGAAGCCTCAAATAATGAGAACGGAAGTCATACTCGAAGTACACTTGCGTACCTGCCTGCGCTCAACGACTTCCCGCACACATTATGGTAGTAGGGTATACGGAACACCGATCCGCAAACGCAAATACCTGTGGCTTCGCATGTTGTCTACTGGTGGCTGCTCAAAAGTTGACTCAAGCTGGTCGCTCGGTGAGTGCGTGATGTCCGAACCCCAAATGGTTATATTGAACAGCAGTCCATCAAATTCTACTTGTCTTCTCCCCTTCCTCGTTCAATCCCAAAGCAGTCAGTAGTCACCTCCTCTCTTGTGAACACACAGTCTCTGATCATAATCTAGCGCCTGAATATCTGAATCCCCCCGGCGCCCAGTTTAGCGTCGTATAAACGAGTGGTTGTACCTCGCATGTTGTACGCCCAGATATCGATTATACGATGTCCACTGCTTGCGGCTCGCCCATCCTTTCAGTTCCACCGGAAATTACAGGCATAATATTCAGGCATTGTCTTCCTTCCGACCTCCTCCCAGAATGGGCCCCATGGCCTTCACCACATCAAGCACCTCTACTTCTGGCTCAAATTTGTCGCCGATGGCGGGAGATATGTCTGGATACACCAGAACTATGGACATCCATTGCCTTTGGCGACACAAAATCTGTAGAATTACTGAAACAGTGGCTCTCGCGTGCACGGAACCAACCGCTTACCCTTTCCCTCGATTGCAGGGACGAAATGAGAGCGAGCATGCTCATGGACATCATAAAATCCTATTGTTCCCAGTGGAAGAATCTCCGCCTTGTTCTCCCGATGGATGCGCTCCGCCAGCTCAACACGTCCACCCTTCCGCGCCTTGAGCGACTCTTGCTTGACGCTCCCTTCACGTCTCGCGGCGAGATATCGACGGCCCCCGTTATCATTCCCAATGCGCCACTGCTTCGCGAAGTCAAAACAAATGATGTCCCGTATCTCCAGGCTGATCCTCGGAATCCTTTCGAACGGGTAACCACCCTTGATTTCAAAGGTATGGGCATGCCCACGATCATCGCTTTCTTGCGATGCTGCCCGAATCTCCTGCATCTCTTCACTCGCAGCAATATCAGGACAGGTGATTCCGACCCTCCACACCTCGAGCTGCGTTCTCTGCGCTCGTTGAAAATCCACTTCAGAGGCATCCTGCCTCTAATACTTCCGCGTCTGGAGCAACTTGAAATATTACCCGGAGCAGATGATATCGATGCTGCGACCTATGC
Organism: Mycena leptocephala; assembly: GCA_029378395.1. NCBI lineage: Eukaryota > Fungi > Basidiomycota > Agaricomycetes > Agaricales > Mycenaceae > Mycena > Mycena leptocephala. The sequence goes on from JARJLF010000057.1 coordinate 23,537, forward strand.
CTTCCAATCATTGGTGTCACGCTCCTGCGACCTCCAGTCTCTTTCGCTTGGCATCTGCAGCGGAACCACGACGCAATTGCGGCGTTTCCTTTGTGTAGCCAACACTATACACCATCTAAAACTCTATCTCACTCCCTTCACCAAGATCAAACCTGAGATCGCGATCCAGGCCCTCCACGGCGTCGGTGTCCTTCCGCGGCTCAAGCGCCTGGAGATTCATGACAGCTACCACATGTCGGAGATGGAGTATTATCGTCCACTGTTGGATATGCTGATGTGGAGAAGGGAACATTCTGCCCTTGAATCGTTCGAGCTGTTTCCTGGCACACACATCCTCCCTGCGACCATGATGGACGAGTTTCGCGCCCTCGGCGAGACAGGGCTGCAGGTGCGAGTTACAAGTCGGAACTGGGACCACTCGACATTTGTCGATGTGCCACTTCTGGATACTCATCCGACTGGATCCCACAACGTCGAACAACTACGATCAAAGCCGGCGTGTGCGCTCGATCCGAAACAGTGCAAGTTTCAAGAGTCTTGTAGTTGTACGTTCATCTGCTTTATCGCTGCCGTGGATATTCCTGAATATTCCTCTTATTAATTGAACATTTATCACCTTTTTGTTCTCGCGGGAATACCACGGCCACCGCTGGTCCCACAACAAGTTCGGTGACAGTTACCCGAAGGAGCGCAAAATCATCGTTTTTGGCTGCCTTTGCTGTACGGTTTATTTCTTACAGAGTTCACTTCTTTATATTTTTAGGTGCGATGCCGGTAGGAGCAAGATGCGCTCTGCCATCTTGACTCCACGCCCGGGCAGCACTCTATGTTACTAACACACTTGAATCTGTTGTACAAATGTCCTTTTCCTTCACAGCTGCGCAAATTTGAGACCGTCACACATCCTCAATTGGGGCAGAAACCCCAACAACAAATCTCGGTTGATGATTTGGCAGAATCTGAATTTGTTAGTGGCGAAGTGTGATTCCATCCACTTTTTCCTTCTGATTTCTAAGTTGTTATCTTTGCAAGCTAGATAAGTTGAGTGAATTGGAGGAAAAAAGGCCCTGAAGTACTGACTTTGTCATGGTGTACGAGTAAGTCGGATAAACTGGGGGAAAAGACTCTTCAAGCAAGAATGCAGACATGGGGAGTCAAACCCCAACATCTCCTTCAACTTCTTTCACTTTTAATGAAAGGAGAGGTGCACAGTACACCACGTCCGCTTGACACCTCTACTTCATTCTTGTGATGAGTCAGATAAATTCTGAACTGCCAAAAACATTCGGGAAGGCGGTATGCGGACGGGGGAGTCGAACCCGAACGGCTGCATCTGAGCTCTTCCTTTATATCTATTGAATGCAGCGGTGCTCCGTGTATGTCCACTTTCCCTCCTCATTCATTCGCGAGATTAAATTGATTGAACTGTGAGAAAAAGTTGATATAACCAGCCACTCAAAGAATGCGGACGCAGGGAGTCGAACCCCAACACCTCCTTCAATACCATCGAATCATGCCAATGATCAAACCTTGACTGGATTCCATTTTTGATTATTGCAGTGCACCGTGCACCACGTCCGCTTCCCACCACATCCTTCTTCCACCTTGTATGCGAGAAAATTTGAGAGAAAATCTGGAGGCGATGGACTATGCGGAAGGTGACCAGTTTATTGAATGCAGCGGTACACCGTGCGCCATGTCTGCTTCCTACCCTTCTCTGATCCTTCTGGTAAGTGAGAAAAATTCCAAAACACCGAAAGAAGGCGAATCCTGGGAGTCGAACCCCAAGCTGCATCAAGTGTAACTGCAACCCGATATTGAGTGCAGCGGTGCCCCGTGCACCACGTCCACTTCCTACCCTCCTCTGCTCCATCTTGTAAGTGAGATTAAATTGAACTGTGGTAAGAAAAAAGTATTGCCAGGAATAGAATAATGCGGACGCGGGGTGTCGAACCCCAACAGCTGCATCAAGTGTAACTGCGAGATGGCATATTGAATGCAGCGGTGCACCATGCACCACGTCCGCTTTCACTTCCCATTTCTTCGCGTGCGAGGTCAGATTGAATTGAGTTGAACTGTGAGAGGAAAAAAATTGGCAGCAGGAATGCGGACGCGGGAGTCGAACCCCAACAGCTTCATCTTAGATAAGTTGGGTAGAATTCTGTTTGTGAGAAGAAAAAATGGAGCTTCAGACAATGCGGACGTGGGGAGTCGAACCCTATCACCTCCAAATGAATAGAGGGGTGCACCGTGCACCACATCCGTTTTCTCTTCTTATTCCTTTTGCGGCAGGTCAGATAAATTGAATTGAACTGGGAGAAAAAAATTGCTGTTTGAGCTCGTCATGCAGATGCGGGGAGTCGAACCCCAACACCTCCTTCAATGCCATCGAATCATGCCTAAATGGAGAGGTGCGTCGTGCGCCACGTCCGCTTTCCCTTCTCATTCTTTCTCCTTGTAGGTGACGAAAATTGAGTTGAACTGCGAGAACAAAAAGTTCAATATGCGCAAAACATGCAGACACGGGGAGTCGAACCCCAACACCTCCTTCAATGTCATCAGTGTAAGCCAATGAAAGGAGAGGCGCACCGTGCACCACGTCCACTTCTTCCCCTTCCTTCTCCATCTTGTAAGTCAGATAAAATTGAGTTGAACTGTGGGAACAAAAAAGTGGGGAAACAGGTGCAATGCGGACGCGAGGAGTCGAACCCCAGCTGCATCTCAGCTAATCGCGTTATACAGTATTGAGTGCAGCGGCGCACCATACACCACTCTGCTTTTTACCCTTCCCTAGCTTCCATTTTATAAGTGAGATAAGACTCTGTTTCAACTATAAACAAAAAATTGTGCTTCTCGTCATACGCGGACACGGGGAGTCGAACCCCAATACCTGCATCAGTTTTTCCTGGTACTGAATTATTGAATATAGCGTTACACCATGCACTACATTTGCTTTTTCTCCTCATTCCTTTGCGTGGAGTCGTCTAAAATTCAGTGAACAAAAGGAAAAGTTGAGACGCTCAGAGCATTGAATGCGGACGCGGGGAATCGAACCCAACACCTCCTTTAACCACTTGTTCTCGCTGATGAGTGGGAGGGGTGCACCGTGCACCACGTCCGTTTTGTGTTTCTACTTCAGTCTTGTAGAATTGTTGAGCTGCAAAAACAAACAAAAAACCATGTATGTGGACGCGAGGAGTCGAACCCCAAGAGCTGCGTCAAATGTTCAACCAACTCGCAAACTATTGAGTGCAGCGGTGCACCGTGCACCACATCCGCCTTACACCTATACCTCCTTCTCTCACCAAGTAAGATAAAATTCTGTTTCAACTGTGAGAAAAAGACAACTTGCATTTATGGATGCGGACGCGGGGAGTCGAACCCCAGCAGCTACATCTTATTCTGGGGGGCTTGTGCGACATTGAATGCGGCGGTGCACCATGCACCACGTCCGCTTTGCCTCCTTGTTTTCAAGCCCACCAAGTACCATAGTTTTTTCTGCATACTGGGTAATGCGTAATGAATAATGGGAGCCTGAGTAAAAGTTGCGACGCCGCAGGCAGGTCTTTACTCTCTTTTATTTGAATTTGTTTCATGACAGGCCTTTACTCTCCATTTGTTGCATTTGTTTCACAACAGGCCGGGGCCGTGGTCTCGAACTTCGAAGGAAGATAGGTACATACGACTGTCGAATTTGACAAGGAGGGAGATCGCCGTGTCGCACTTACGTTTGCACGGGAATTTACTTCAACATTTGGGGTACCGCTCCAGCGTCACCCGTTCATCTCAGAGCCATTATTTCCAAGGGACTTCGAAATTATAACGCACTCGAGGATCCACATACGGCAATACAACACGGCGACCTACCCTTTCGCCGGGGGGCTCCCGCGAGCCAGGCTCTAACCTGCTCTAACTTGCTGTCGAATTTCGAAAGTTAGGTTGGGATTCGGATTATGGCACCAGATTTGCAATTTTAAGCTCGGCCGCGTTGGCACGCGAGTGCAAGTAACAAAAAACAAGTCACAGAAGGAATGAATAATTGAATGCAAAGTTCGAATCAGGCAAAGGTTCCGGGAAGCTGGAAAGAAGGCGCCGCTGCTCGGCTCAGTGGTGACTCTGGTGAGTCGCTTACGCGCTGGGTTGCAGGTCTGAGATTGAGTGGACTTGTCTTTTCTTGTTCAATATAAGCCTGCAGCCGGCCACTGGGTAGATTACTGAGTGATCTTCGTCCGCGGATCCAAAACGGTCAAATAACCAATTTGAATTAGGTTCAATCACCCAATTTGGACCTCCAAGTCGAGTTTCGTGCAAAAATCTTCTCTTCCTTCCCACAACCAAACAGAACAGAATGGACTCTGGCTACGAAGACCCTAACCCCAATTCCTGGCCGCCGTACGCGTGGTCTTTTTACCCTCACCTACTCGATGCGCCTTTACCGCCCTCTGTACCACTGGAGAAAGCCTCGACCCCACCATAGGCAACTTCCACCGCACCCCAGAGCATCTCAGGCTCCGTACGGCGCAGGCTTGTCAGGGGTGTAGGAGTAGGAAGACAAAGGTTTCGTGGTTTCTTTCCTTCCTGTTTTGACTTTTTGTACGGAGTCTCACTTTCGTACAGTGCTCAGGCGAGCATCCATCCTGCTCACGCTGCCTCGCGCACGGCCAGCCCTGTGAATACCTGAAAGCGAGGCGCAGCGCGGGCCCAACAGGCAACCAAAATCGCGCGCGGGGTCCACCGCCTCGTCGCACTCGTCCCAGCATCCCTGCCGTACCCTCTGCCCGTGAACGTGACGAAGAAACGGCGCAGGGACACGGCGCTTGCCACGACGGGTGGTATGGACGTGAAGCTCGAGCCACTGTCGAACTGCGTCCCGCTGGGCCTCATTTCGTCGAGTAACGTGAACGGTAACGGGTACACCAACGCACACCTCCTGCCCACCGACGGCGCGAAGACGCTTTCCCTTCCCGCGTCGTCGTCTTTGGATACCCAATCTTCTGCATACGCCTACCTCGCCCCTCCTTACTCGGACTCAGGTTATGCCGACTCCGGCTATGCCGACTCGGCGTACCGGGGACGTATACGGACTGGTATCTACCCAGCTCAGCGCACACCGACACAAGCTCCAGAAGGGGAAGCTTCGACGCGCCCTTCGCGCTCGAGCACGAGAACCGGGCGAAAGGGTACGACTACGACCCCGAGCCCGCGGTGTACGGCGCGCACCCGCACGGCCTCGACCACGGCCTCGACCATCGCCTCGACCTGCTCGACCTCGACCACCACGGATGCGGATGGGCTGTCGACGGTAGCTGATGTAGGGGGTTCGACGAGTGCGAGGTTTGAGATTAGGGACTATGTTTCTTTGGTTTTCGGGAGGAAATAATAATGTGAGAATGTGAATCAATAATATACAGACAGTCCAAGCCGACGACGATGTTTGTGGAAAGAGACTCCAATTCGAGTTGACGACGTTCTTGAGCAGCCCCGGGGCGTTCCCACCGGAGGCAGGTTACGCCCGACCCGCAGGACCGCGCGCCGACTGCCTTCCCTGCCGTCGACCATCTCGGACGCCACGACGATCTTGTACTCATGCTTGGACGCAGGGGCGGGGGCGGCAACACGAGCTTGCGCAGAGGGAGTCCGAGCAGCGGGAGCACGAGGAGCGAATGCGATGGCGGGGGCGAGGGGTGTAGCGCGTGAGCACAGTTTTTCTTCGACGTCTCTTTGTTCTTGGGTTCTTTGCCCATCCTTCTTCGATGGCGGCAGCGAGTCTCAGGTGTCGTGCGTCCGCCCAAGTGGTCATGGGGCTGGTGTGCGCGACTTGAGGCGGGCATGAAACGTCGTGTCCGGCTGGGACTTTTCTTTCTTTTATCCTTGCAATTGGTTCTTGCCCCCCTCACCCCTCCCCGTTGCGCGCGCGTCGACGGCCCGCTGACGAGGTGGCTCGGACGGGGTTCTCACGCGGGAGCCGTCGGGTTTTCACCATCGGCGCTCGGCCTGTAGTCGTGCCGTCCGTCCCGCTCCCCGTGGCATGGTCGAGTCGCTGCGCCGCGCATGGGGAACGTACACCTCACGCGTGCCTCGGTGGCCAAAGCACTCGCGATCGGAGACCGGCTTGGTCTAGCGCGACAATGGGGATGTGTTGCGTACAGTGTGGGTCGGCGGGTCGGCGTAGACGCCCTCTCCCTCCTTCTCTTCGTTCCTTCCTTCCTTTCTCGTCTCGATCTCGCGGTGCGTAACTTCGGCGATGCGGCGTTGTGTTCCCAGTCCTGAGTAGATTGGCGGTGCAGCTTTCTTCTGTGGCCATGGGTGCTACGACACTAAGTACCGAAGCCTTTCTCTCCATTTAAGCACAGTTACGATGAGCTAGTCCCTGCTCTCGTTATTAGTTTCTCCCTCCCTGCTTTATTATGGGGCGATTACATACATGCCTTTTCCCATTTCCCTTTTTTCGCAGACGCGCCGACTCGTTCCCGCTCTTCCGCGTAGGTGTTCCCGCACTCAAGTGCGCGCGTATTCGCGACCACGGCGCCGCATTCCTGCTCGAGGCGTACGCCCACGAATAGTGTATCTTGACCGCCTCGACGTAGTCATAAGTACCGCAGTCGAGGATGAGGCAGCGTGAGCACGCCGTAGCCCGTGGACGCCACGTATTCCCCGCGCACGGCGCAGCAGCGGAACGTGCATAGCTTGCACCACTTCCCTCGTCCCCTGGCGAGTAGCTCTGATTGGACCAGTGCGCGCGCTCCGAGTCATGCATGTTGTCCAGTCGACGCATCTCCCGCTGGAAATGCGTATACGCCCAGACGCCAGGGTGGTCGTCGTCACGGTACGTTCAAATTGCGTTTGCCGTGCTAGGACGGTGCCGCGTATATGCTTCAAAAAAATCGCAAATGAGAACGGAAGTCAGACTCGGAGTATACTTGCGTACATGCCTGCGTTCCACGGCCTCCCGTACGCATTATGGGAAACACGGATTCGCAGTGTAATTGCGGCTGGTCGCTCATTGAGTGCGTGATGTCCGAGTCCCAAAATGGTTATAAACAGCCGAGTCCATCAAATTCTACTTGCCTTCTCCCCCTTCCTCGTTCAATCCGAAAGCAGTCAGTAGTTACCTCCTCTCTTGAACACGCAGTCTCTGATAATAATCTAGCGCTTGAATATCTGAATTCCCCCGGCGCCCAGTTTAGCGTCTTATAAACGAGTGGTTGGTCGTACCTCGCATGATATCGATTATACGATGTCCACTGCTTGCGGCTCGCCCATCCTTTCAGTTCCACCGGAAATTATAGGCATAATATTTAGGCATTGTCTTCCTTCCGACCTCCCCCCATCATGGGTCCCATGGCCTTCACCGCACAAAGCACCTCTACTTCTGGCTCAAATTTGTCACCAATGGCGGGAGATATGTCTGGATACACCAGAACTATGGACATCCATTGCCTTTGGCGACACAAAATCTGTAGAATTGCTGAAACAGTGGCTCTCGCGTGCGCGGAACCAACCGCTTACCGTTGCCCTCTATTGTGGGGATGAAATGAGAGCGAGCATGCGCATGGACATCATAAAATCCTATTGTTCCCAGTGGAAGAATCTCTGCCTTACTCTCCCGATGGATGCACTCTGCCAGCTCAACACATCCACCCTTCCCCGCCTTGAGCGACTCTCACTGAACGCTCCTTTCAGGTCTCACGGCGAGATATCGACGGCCCCCGTCATCATTCCCAATGCGCCACTGCTTCGTGAAGTCGAAACAAGTGGTGTGCCGTATCTCCAGGCTGATCCCGGAATCCTTTCGAACGGTTAACCACCCTTGATTTCAAAGGTATGGGCATACCTATGATCGTCGCTTTCTTGCGATGCTGCCCGAACCTCCTGGATCTCTCCATTACCAGCAATGGTATAGATGATTCCGTATATCAGCACCTCGAGCTGCGTTGTCTGCGCTCATTGAAAATCCAAGGCAGAAACTTCCTACCTCGTCTAACACTTCCGCGTCTGGAGCGACTTGAAATATTACCCGGAGTAGATGATATCGATGCTGCGACCCACACCTTCCAATCCTTGGTGTCACTCTCCTGCGATCTCCAGTCTCTTTCGCTTGGCATCTGCAGCGGAACCACGACGCAATTGCGGCGCTTCCTTTGCGTAGCCAATACCTTACACCACCTAACGCTCCAATTCACCCCCTTCACCAAGATCAAGCCTGAGATCGCGATTCAGGCCCTCCACGGCGTCGGCGTCCTTCCGGGGCTCAAGCACCTAGAGATTCATGACAGCTACTACTTGTCGAAGATAGAATATTGTCCTCCACTGATGGATATGCTGATGTGGAGAAGAGAACATGCTGCCCTCGAATCGTTCGAGCTGTTTCCCGGCGCACACATCCTCCCTGCGGCCATCATGGATGAGTTTCGCATCCTCGGCGAGACAGGTCTGCAGCTGAGGGTTACAGCTCGGAACTGGCACCACGCCGGCTTTGTCGACGTGCCACTTCTGGATACTCATCCGACTGGATCCCACAACCTCGAATAACTACGATCAAAGCCGGCGTGTGCGCTCGATCCGAAACAGTGCAAGTTTCAAGAGTCTTGTAGTTGTACGCTCATCTGCTTTATCGCTGCCGTGGATATTCCTGAATATTCCTCTTATTAATTGAACATTTATCACCTTTATGTTCTCGCGGGAATACCACGGCCACCGCTGTCCCACAACAAGTTCGGCAGCTGTTACCCGAAGGAGCGCAAAATCAGTTGTTTTTTTGACTGCTTTTGCTGTACGGTTTATTTCTTACAGAGTTTACTTCTACATATTTTAGGTGCGACGCCGCTAGAAGCAAGATGCGCTCTGCCATCTTGACTCCATGCCTGGGCAGCACTCGGCGCCGCACATCAACAACGTCCCGCGCACGATCTTCATCGGCGCGGAGCTAACGACCCGCGGGCGCGGCGTCGTGCGGTGACTCGTGCCCAGCGACCAGGCGTCCGTGGACGTAGTCGCAACGTGGGCGTGGACGGGCACACGGTAGGGACCCAGAGAGGCGCGTGATACTGGTTTCGCAGACGCGAGAGGTCAGGCCCCGGTCCGTCCAGCACGGGACGGCGGACGCGAAGATGCTGGTGACGCATGAGACGCCGACTTATGATGCCCACATGAGTGAAGTTCATTCAATATTGTCCATTTTGGGTCACACAGCCATCTTTTGCGCAATTTAGTGTCCGCAATGCCGACCTGCGATCGAAAAATCGTGATCATGCAAGTCTGACAGGGGCTCTCTTCCCTCGGGATAGGAGGATTACTCCACAATCAGACAAGGAACGCACCGCAAAGTATTGAATACTAGTACAGACATGGGCGCTTCTGACTTTTTTTTTTTGCGTTTGGGAGGCTCCAAAAGATAGGTACACATCAAAAACTTGGAATATTTTGAAAATGCTCCCCTTTTTCCATTCTTGTAAAAACCCAGGACATTCTTCTCATGTGCCCCGTCTACATTCGTGATCATGCCCAAGCTCACACCCGACAGTCTAGTGTACGGCGCCGTCGTGTATCTGATGGGAGGATGGGTTTGTTTGTTTTCATTCTCGCTTCTCTGCTGTTCTCATCCCTTTCTTTGCATTATTTAGTTCATTGGTACGCCCAATTCCACTCGATCCACCGTGGCTATCGTTAACTTGCGGTCTTCCAGGAGGCTGCCTGGACTTTGTACTCCAAGGGATAATCTTCTGTCAGGTATGTGTGTTTAATGCGTCGAGATCCGTTCCTTACCAAGTCTCATAGCTATCCAACTACATGCGATGGTACCCAGACGATAAATGGCACATGAAATCACTTGTAGCCGGTCTGGCGCTCCTGACCACGCTCAAGACTATACAGGCTTTGTGAGTACTCCCATAACTCGCCTCGCGCATTTACTTACGCCCTTTCCCTAAAGTGTAATTGTATGGTTCCAAAACATCCTATTCTTCACCGACGTTGAAGGCGCGTTAAATCTGAACTACGCCTGGTGGGAGTATGGTAACCTTCCGATGGTACGTCGCCCCGATCTATCGTCAAATATGTCGAGTACCCATTGATCGACGAACAGTTGGCAACCGTTGGACTATATGTACAGGCGTACTACGTCTACCGGCTTTACGTCCTTTCAGCTGGGAAGATTTACGTCACGGTGCCTATTTGCGCTCTATTACTTGCGGCATATGTCTGTGCGATAGCCGTGAGTGCAATTTCTTAGTTGCAGTATAAATTAATGTCCTGATGAGCGAATCAGGGGCTCGGAACGCGAGACAAAGCTCCGAACGCGATTAAATGGTGTTAGTCGCTAGTTTCCTTCTTTTTGCTGATATTACGACAGTCAAAGCCCATCTGGCGCTTATCTTTGGTGAGTGCCAATACAGTCGCCGTACTTGTGTTCTGAAGATTGCATGCAGCTGGGGATTTCCTGATCACCGCTCTGTCGGGATTCTTCCTGCTTAAGACGAGGCAGAAGAGTTTATTACAGTAAGTGACATTCCCGTTTACTGGAGAGGGTGTATTTAAACCACTTCTCCCTTTCTTCCTAGTTCTAGGAGATTGATCTCCAGTCTGATGAGGCTAGCGATCCAAGCAGCCGCGCCCGCAGCTCTCACAACTCTCGTCATGGAAATCGCCTCGGAATTAGGCCCACCGGATCTCAGCCCTGCACCTGTGGCGGCCATCAATCTCGCACTGTTGATGCTCTACCGAAGGTCTGTTTATATCGCACTCTCATTTTCTCTCCTCATGCGTCTTGCTCCAGATCTACGCTCCAGCATGATGTATACGCTCAACAGTCGTAACTCCATTCGTATGACTGCGTCTAGCGGCGTCAATAGCAGCGGTGGTCAACCGAGCCGTTCACGCAAGCCTGTTACCGACAACCACGAACTGGGTATTCTTTCTGGTATCCATGTGCACACTGCTATCGAGACCAATCACGACGTGAGTGTCTTGCGCCGTTAAATAATTCCCCGTCCGCTCATCGATCGCAGCCTCGTTCAATCACATTCCATAACGACTCGAAGGGTGTAACAACAATCCGCGATGACGAGTCTGGATCCATTGGAGTTGCGAGCGACCATAAGATGGGAAAGCACATTGTTTGAAGATGTAGCAAGAGTAGTGTATTCCCCCTCCCTCTTTGTACTCGGATGAATCCTGGGCTAAACACGTCTATCCTATGATATACCTTCGTTTTTGCACTCTATTCTCCAGATAGTTATAATCAGTAACTCCTGCCGAAAGTATGGGGTTTGTCGGGAGGTTTGGAAAGTGTTTGGCACCGGCCCATTGATCCGGAACAGACTAAACAGTCCTCCCCTGCTCCGGCCAAACTCAGAACGCTATTTTTCCAGGTTCCGCCACTGTTAACCATTTGACCCATATGACGGGTTCAACAGCGGCAAAATTCATCTGCCATTGCAAGCTCAAGCTCGTTGTCTCGAAATCTATTCAGATGCATTTCGAACGCGTTTGTGACAGCTGCAGAGGCTCCCTTCTCTACCTTGCCAACTGAGGCCGACTTTGAAAACCGGTCAGTTGTGTACACATTTATAAAGAATTGCGGCTCACAGTTCATAATCATGTACCCCAGTCAACTGTGCATAATTAATGGCTGCCAAGCCATATTTTCCCGGGGGTCGCCGAAGTTTTGGTCGAGAGGTGTGCTCTCATCACCGTTGGCGGATATGGCTTGAAAGATTGGTATTGCAGTAGCATCGATGTTGCCGGTGGATGGCTCTCATTAAAACGAACCCTTCGCATCCATTTCGGGATCTCTTTCACAATGATGGGCCATTCCACCCCAGCGAAAGATGTGCGCTGCTCTTTACATGGTATACAGCGCGGCAAGTCCATCTCGTTTACTCATCATAAAAAGACATATAGCCAAATCTGGGCAACTGTCGATCAAACACGTTCATCATCACCTACTGGTGACCGGGCTGAAAGCTGGATATCATTTAATATTGTATCTGAACTAGTCTGGAGTTAATCTAACACTGAAGCTTAAAATATCGAAGTACAGAAGCAACTTTAAGTGATGGGAAGTTGAACTTGAACCGTGGGTATTTTGGGGTCCCATTAAAGAACCAACCAAATGATGTGGACAATGCGCCTGTGATGCGCCTTCCCGCACGTTGGCCTCCCATCGCAACCGGATCCTGCTATTGCATGTCAACTCTCTAGGTGGTTGACGTTTTCGGCGACCTCGGATTGAATGGTCGACTGCAGGTGAGCGCAAGGAGGTCTCCCTCCGACTTATTCGCCAACCGGCTAACGTGCGGACCGAAGGTGATGCGCCATCAACTAAGCGCTCCCGATCCTCGAAATGTTCAATTCAACAATTTGCTAGGGCGGGATCGAATTTTGCGTCGAAGCATTCGCTGATTCGCTTATCTCATCATCGCTCCGCCGTACACTAAATCCACCTCTACTGAGTGCATTCTGTCTAAAATAAATAACTGTCAATGTCGTCCGACGTTCGCGAAAGCAGCGCCACAGACCTGTCCTCCCACCGACTGTCCTCGTCGCATTGGTTCAGCAGCGTTGCTTTCAAGTCTCGACTCTCCGGCCCTGGACTCTCCGACTCGCTTCAAGTTGATAACGGCATCGACGTCGCAAGTTGAACGTTGATGGCCTTGACAAGCTATATCACTGCTCCAGTTGAGGTTGAAATTGGTGCCTGAGTCCTAATCTGCGGGGCCACAGGACACTGCGTTTCCTTGCGTTCAGTTTCAACGGGTGGAACTATCATTCTGGACTCTGGCTGATACTCCGTGTCGCAAACTCAATTTAATTATAATTCCTCCATCCCAACTTAACTTTTACGTGTTACGGTTTACGATTCACGTTTAAGGTATTAGCCTCATGGATTACAGACAGAGAAATTCGAAGTACGAAACACGATGCCCTTCTGCGGCGGTAACCTCAAGATCAGCTTTTGGATTTTCCAACTTGTGTGGTCTTTTTTTTCCGGCTTCACGTACCTCTTCCTCCTTTCTCAGTTTTCCACTATGCGCGTCTCGGGAATTTCGTCACCTTCTCAAGCGTTCTTTACTAGTGCTATGCAGTTTTTCGTCGAGATCATGATCAGCCAACTCACCTAAATATTACGCCCGGCGATGGAGATCTACTTCCGGTGTGCAGATTCATATTCACATTATTATATACCCGCCCATGAATCCCACGCGTCAATCGCATCCCGGCGCCACTTATTTTCAGGGTGGCCACAAAATTTACTCACAACGCCCTTGAGATTAAATTGCCAGCTTAACACACCGCCCACCACAGAACTAACCAACGAAAGTAAGAGAATAGAACTCGTGGCAACAGCAACACAATACACAATAACGACGAAAAGTCGCCGTCAGCGCACATGGCTGGGATCATGGATGTAGACCATTCTTTCTGGAAAGATGCACAATATTCCTGGGGACCCCGGAGCCGAAACTTTGCCAACTACCCGAACTACCCCGGTGAGATTTTAAAAAAGGCGGCGTCGATCCCGTCCCGCCCCGATCAGCTTAGCGTGATAGACTTTCGCGCTAGCCAGTGGGATACAGGTAGCTATTAGCTATTTATTTAATGTTTAACTCCCTGGCTCGCGTGGGCTGCGATTTGCACGCACAAATAAGGAGATGCCGTAGACATATGACCTTCTTTCTGCATGGCTAGCTCATTAGATGCAGGTCTAGATTGTCAGGTATATCCTCGCTTCGCGAACCTGTAAGTTCACTTCGCTTTCGAGATCCGCTGATTTGGACGTAAAATTGTACCTGGGTTACTATTCCTCAAGCTCATTCCGATTCGCATACTTACCTGCACTTCTTCCATCTGTTGAAATTTCTCACTGAATAAATTCATCCTTTCGAGCGTCTCCCGAAATGATGCATTCCAAGCGCCTCACCGCACCCAAGTGCGACCAGGTCACCAGGATCGCCATGCACATCGCATTCTTAATTGCTGCTCATCAATATACGGCGATGCGAGAGTATTTGCCGAGCATCGCTATCTGGGTGGTTTACGCCTGCCTTGGTGATGAATCTGCGCCATAGCTGTCAATGCGCGCGCGGCGCCTCCCAGGTCGATGGAGAGGAATGCCTCGTCGAACGCCTGCACGCGGTTGGTTGTGAGGAAAAGGATGCCGCGATAGTACTCGGCGTGGTGCAAACCAAAATGATCCATGAAAATTGCAGCGAGGTGGTAGATGTGGATGAATTACAAAACGGCGACCACATTGCGGTGAAATACTATTTTAAGTAGGATCATTCAGCACTTCAGCCCACGGTTATCAAGTCATTCCATCGGCAATCCAATCTCTACTCCACTCTTACCATCCATCATCTCCGTCGAAGTCCGCCGTCAGGCCCCAATTAGGCCCCCTGCGCCACTCTGTCCAAAAAGTGCCACACGGAGCTGAAAATCTGGTGAACGAGATATTTCATCCTCGTCAATATTAATTTGGTCAAAACAAAATTGTTTTGATCTAGTACGCGGCCATGAATTCTCAACTTTCCACCTCATTCCACCTGGGTCCAACCAAAGAAACTCCCAAGTCTGAAGAGAAGTACGTTGGCGTCAATAGGACTACACTCGTAACCATCCTGTCTAGCGAAAGTAATTCTGTCGCTAGACACAACAGTTTCTAGACAGACGGTCACCTGTCTATCTGGTCACCTAATCAGGACGATTGAAGATATGACTGGAAGATTAACGCCCCAAAAAAACTGATACAGCTGTACATGGCTCGCGTCGATTGTCATTGATCCACAATTGCGAAATCTCGCCCGACAGTGAAGAAGACATGCGCGTCAAACAATTTATGTAAAGTTCAACTTCAGAGTAACTTCATCAGTCAAATGCTCAGTCTCCCTTGTCGGTCCATGATTGCTCTCACAGACTGGTATCATGCCTATGTGAGTCTGTCGCCCCCTTCTCGGTTTCAGCACTTACGTCACGCCCTTGACCTCAATAAAGATCACTATGCTCGCGCCGCTCTAAACAGAACAGTTCAATTGAACTTTCTGGTATGGGTAAAGAAGCAGCATCAAGGCTGCCATTTCACTGCCCAGATTTAATTCTGACACGTCAAACAACTGATAAACACGTCGAAAACTACTCAAAACTGGTGCAGAAGCTATGTTGGAAAGGCTACAAGGTGAATTGACCCGTCTGACAAGCTTTATTTGTTACACAGATGTTGTGAACCCTAAAAGCATAATCTAAGAGCCGGCCATCAAAAATGGGCGGTCAGTAGGTAGAATTTCAAAGCACGGTCGCGGATATGCTGGTCGACACCACTGATATTAACGTGTTCGATAGCCAAAATTTGAGATACTACCGTGAGTCCATTGTTATTCCGGCTGGACGGAATAGTGGAATGAATCGGCTTCAGTAGGCAAACTCATCTCCAACACGGCATTCGCGCGTTGAACTCGTAGATCGGGGAGTCATGGTGCTTCTTATCGCCATCCGGTCCAGAGGTTTGGTTCCCTTCCGACTAAAGACATCGGGGATAGGGAGGTCTCACCAATCTCTTTAGAGTCTACTCGATTTCATGCGGGATTCTCGGGGACTTAGACATCAAAACAGAGGTCCACCTTTATTGATGCAAGAGTCACAATCTGCGGTTCCCAATTATCTCAAAAATAACTCTGGGACAAAGGCTTGCAAATCATGACGGTCTCATCATTGTAGAGAGCTCAAAAGGCAAGGAGCAATGGGGTGTTTGGAAGCTTTGCGATGTTTGATCCCATGTACAACATCATCCTTTCCCGAGCCAGCCTTATTCCCCTCGACAATACGCTTGGGGCCTGGTTCATTGGGCTCATCGTGTCTTCAGTGTAAGCCAGTCGTTCGAATCTCCGGATCGACTGTCAATTTTACTTTAGGTTGTTCGGAGTGACTTCCCTTCAAGTGTATCTCTACTTCACGAAACATTGCTCGCGCGATGCAGTTTTCTTAAAATCCTTTGTACGTACCAAAAAACACACTACCATTCACCCATTTAGCGGGCGTACTCACTCAAGGTGGCACTTCTCATGGCATTGGACACCTTGCATCTGGCCTTACTTTCTCATTCATTCTATTCTACAACGGTCACCAATTTCGGTGACTACGTTGAATTAGGACAGGCGCCGTGGTGAGTATATCCGTTCATAGAAGGGCCCTAATGGTGAAGTACTACACAGGAGTCTCCTTGTAAGCACTATGCGTGACCCTGTGTTTTCTTTATCTGACGCACCCGTACTGCAAAAAGGTTGAAGTCGTCGTTGGAGGTATGAATGTATCAGGGCGGATGGTCACGCACTTCCTTAACTTTCTGCTAGTTTTTTTGGCCACCCTGGTGCAGTTCTTCTATGCCTTCCGCATCTACACCATCTCCAACAAAACTCTTGTGTTCCCGGTAATAATCGTGGGTTGCCTCAAACACAAGAATGTGTCCCAAATTAATGTGGCCGCAGGGAATCTTCTCGCTTGGCCAGTTGGGTGTGTGGCCCCTAGCTCTGAATTTTCATCAATTGCTCATAGATGAACAATTACTAGCCCTCGGGATCGCTTACACGCACAAAGCGTGAGTTATCCCGCGTGCGAAAAACCTAGAGGCTCAATAGCGATACAAAGTTTCCAGGTCAGATTCTTCAAAGATGCAAAGGCCGACGTCGTACGTTGTCGTTACTCAGTGTGAATATTGACTTGATTTTCCTAGCCCTACTCCACCAGCGGTCTTGCGTTCGAAGTGGCCTGTGATGTTCTCATTGCCGGTGCCATGATATACCATTTGTTGCGAAACAAAAGTGGCTTCCAGAAGTAGCGCCTTTTCTATATATATTTTCCCGCATAATACTGATATCGTGCGCCAATCTAGGACGAACAAGGCAATACATCTCCTCGCCGCGTACTCACTGAACAGTGGCGCATTGACGAGTGTGTTCGCAATTTGCGACCTTGTGACAGTAAGCTCATTTCCTGCAACACTTCATTTTTATTGACATCACCTACAGTTTATTGTTTTACCCTCGACTTTAGTATATGCTCCGTACGCTCCGTGTTGTGATTCATGACCGTCAATATTAAATAATTTCAGGTTCTTCTTCATCCTCGTTCGATGTAGGTCTCTCAAAAACGTTTTTGTTTGCCCACTCACACCGTTCTCTTAGTCTATGGATTGAGCTTCATGTCGATGTACGGTCATTCCACAATTCCACCTATGAACTTACCGAAGCTCTGTCATTAGTCTCAATTCCCGTGACCACGTCAGGGAGGAACTGTTTTCAACCAGCCACGCTATGATCACGATTCCTTCGTACAATGCCAACCCAACTTCAACTGCAAACACCGAGAATGGAACAAATTTTGGGATGACGGGGAAAGAGGGCTCGCATGGATTTTGACTTTGGTCTAGCGAAGATAGTTTTTTCGCCATTATCTATTTAAATTGTTGTTTCCCTGGCTGCGCTTTACACTCAAATGATCAGTTTGGTCGCTCAGGCGTAGCATCAGCAAGGATGGCTGGGATATCTGCAGACTCCTGCTCTGAGAATGTTGAACTTCCAGTGAGCAGCTTTCGATAAGGAAGTAAATTGTCTGGGCAGCTGAGTAGCACACAATTGGCAGACCTATGGGCAATTCTTTGAGAACATCCCAAATGGGAGTTTTTTTGGCCGCGCCCAAGTCGGTACTGCTATACTGTAAACAGATAGCTGAAGCTCCACCAGGAAATAATTTTAGGTCTGTGACATCAATGTTTAATGAGTGGGCGAACAGTCAACCTATATCAAATACAGGTACTTGCTGTATATGCGCGATCATTAAATTTAAATTTACATTTTACACCTCTACCTCCTTCTCGCTGTAAGTTAGAAAAATAGATTAAACTGCAAAATAATTGAAGCTGGAACAATGCGGACGCGAGGAGTCGAACCCCAACAGCTGCATCAAATATTCGCCCTGCCAACTACCTATTGAGTGCAGCGGTGCACCATGCACCACGTCCGCTTCTTACCCTTTCTTGCTGCTCTTGTAAGCCAGATAAAATTGAAGGACTGCGATAGAAAAAAAAACTCCGAGGAAATGGCACAATGCGGACGCGGGGAGTCGAACCCCAGCAACTGCATCAAAGAACCGGGGACACTCAAATATTGAGTGCAGCGGTGCACCATGCACCATGTCCGCTTTCCCTTCTCATTCTTTTTCCTTGTAGGTGACAAAAATTGAGTTGAACTACAAGAACAAAAATTTCAATATGCACGAAACATGCAGACACAGGGAGTCGAACCCTAACACCTCCTTTGACTATATATATTCCCTCCGAATTAATGGAGGGGTGCACCGTGCACCACGTCCGCCTCTTGCCTGTATTTCTTCTCGTGATAAGTCAGATAAAATCGAGTGAACTAAGAGAGAGAAAAATTCAGACAGCGGAATAATGCGGATCCGGGGAGTCGAACCCCAACAGCTGCATCAAGTGTCACTGCGACAAGATATATTGAGTACAGCGGTGCACCGTACACCGCGTCCGCTTCATACCCTTCCCTGCTCCATCTTATAAGGGAGATTAAATTGAACTGTGAGATAAAAAAGTGGAGACTACAGGCGGAATGCGGACGCGGGGAGTCGAACCCCAACAGCTGCATTCGATGCATTGAACTACCAACTATTCATTGAGTGCAGCAGTGCACCGTGCACCACGTCCGCTTTTTACCTCCAATTCCTTTTCGTGGTAAGTCAGTTCAAATTGAGTTAAACTGTGAGAAAAAACATTATCATCTTCGACCCATGCGGACGCAGGGAGTCGAACCCCAACAGCTGCATCAAATATAACTTCGGGCCAACATATTTAGTACAGCGGTGCACCGTGCACCACGTCCGCTGTACACCATCTTTCATTCTCGCGGTAAGTTAAATAAAATTTAGTTCAACTGTGAGAAAAAAGAATGGAGAATATTCAGCCATGCGGACGTGGGGAGTCGAACCCCAACAGCCGCACAAATCCGGTAGGTATCTTTGACATCAAGTACAGCCGTGCACCGCGCACCACGTCCGCTTCCTACCTCTACTTCCTCCATCTTGTAAGTCAGATAAAATTCATAGAACTGTAAGCAAAAAGAATGGACAAACAGGCGGAATGTTGACGCGGGGAGTCGAATCCCAGTAGCTGCATCTTATTCTGGGGTGGTTGCACAACATTTAATGCAGCGGTGCACCGTGCACCACGTCCGCTTTCCCTCCTCGTTTTCAAGCCAACCAAGTACCATAGTTTTTTCTGCATATTGGGTAATGCGTAATGAATAATGGGAGCCTGAGTAAAAGTTGCGACACCGCAGTCAGACCTTACTCTCTTTCATTTAAATTTGTTTCACGACAGACCTTTACTCTCCATTTGTTTCACGACAGGCCGGGGTCGTGGTCTCGAACCTCGAAGGAAGATAGATACATACGGCTGTCGAATTTGACAAGGACAAGGCGAGGGAGATCGCCCTGTCGCACTTACGTTTGCACGGGAATTTAATTCAACATTTGGGGGTACCGATCGGCACCGTCTCACTTGTTTACCTACGTATGACCATCTTCATTCGCTCGCTCCACCCATTCTGTAAGTATCTATTAAATAAATTCAATTTCACTAATTAACTTGAACGGAGAGGATCCACGTACGGAAGACGGTGACCTACCCTTTCGCCAGGACCTCCCGCGAAGTCGTTCCTCTACCTCATACTTTGGTAAGGTACCTTTTGAAAATTAGCCTGGGATTCGGATTATGGCACCCGATTTGCAGGGAGGAAACATTTAAACTCGGGCGTAAGTAAGTAACAAAGAAATAAGTGACAAGCCAAGTCACAAAGACGGGCGCCGAGAAGAGATGGATAATTGAAAGCAGGCAAGGTTTTGGGAAGGGGAAGGGAAGGCGCAGAAGCCAGAAGGCACCGCTGCTCGGCTCGGTGGTGATTCAAAGTGGACGGCGGTGAGTTGATTACGTGCTGGGTCGCCGGTAGGCTGAGATTGGGTGGCTTTTTCGTTGGGTCGTTGGTCGTTTGGTCACTGGCTGGCGCTGGCTTCCAAGGTTCGAAGAAATGAGGAGGAAAGGCACCGGCCGCTGAGTACATAACCGAGAGTGATCTCCATCCGCGGATCAAAAAGCGTCAAATAACAAATTAGGCTCTTCGGTCGCCCGATTAGGACACCAGTAAGAGTCGATTTTCGTACCAAATTCCTAGACTTTGACTTGTCTCGCTACTCCCACAACAACATAACAGAACAGAATGGACTCGATGTACCCCGACTTTGACTACGACTATACTCCCCCCAGCACAGGCTGGCCGTTTGACCCTCACCCCCTCGACGTGACCCTCTACTCGCACCGCGTATAACCATCGGAGGCAGCCTCGACCCTGCCACAGGTATCTTCTACCGCACCCCGGAGCATCCTAGGCTGCGCACCGCACAGGCATGCGAGAAGTGTAGGAGTAGGAAGGCGAAGGTTTGTCTTTCCTTTCCTCGTCTTTTCCTCTCTTCCTTTCGCATGTCTCACTTCTCCCTCCTATGATCCACAGTGCTCAGGCGAACACCCTTCCTGCTCGCGCTGCCTCGCGCGGGGCCTGCCCTGCGAATACGTACAAGCAGGACGCGTGCGCGGGCCCAACAAGCAGACCAAATCGCGCGCGGGGTCCTCCGCCTCGTCCTTATAGGCGTGAAGCTCGAGCCGCTCTCGAGCTGCGTCCCGCTAGGGTTGGGGCTGCCTCCGTCGACCAACGGTAGCATTAACGGTAACGGTAGCGCGCACCACAGTGGGTACACCAACGCCAACCCCCACGTCCACGCACCGCTCAACGCACACCTCCCCACCGGCGCCGCGAAGAGGTTCTCCCTCCCCGCGTCCCTGCCTTTGCCGGGGTCGTTATTGCTGGACACCCAGGCTTCCTCATACGGTTACCCCGTCCCTGCTTCGGCGTACCACGGCCATGCGGACGACTGCCCGCCTTCCTCCGCGTACACCTCCACCTCTGACTCGGGTTCGCGCCGCGGGAGCTTCGACCCGTCCTTCCCGCCCTTCCCGCTCGAACGGGGTGTCAAAGGCGGGTATGGGTACGAAGAAGAGCCAGCGGTGTACGGCGGGCACCCGCTCGAGCACCACCACTTCGACATGGACCTCGACCGCATCGACCTCGACCACCACAACCACAGGGCGTTCCCGCTCGAGGCGGGCTATGCGCTCTCGCACCGGTTGGCGTTCCCCAACAGGCCGCACGAGCAAGGAGGCATACGCAGCACCAGCGGGAGCCCGCGCGCCGTCTCCGACGTCCTCGGCCTCGCGCTCGGACGGCGCCCCGGGCCTGAGCTGGGTATATCGCTGAATATGGGCTTGACTCGCGGAAGTAGTATGGGCGCGGGTGCGCGCAGCCTCAGCAGTGGGAGCACAGGGAGTACGGATGATAGCGCGTGAGTGGAGTTTTTTTTTCTTGGGTTTTCTTTTTGTTTTCGTGGGCGGGGTCGGAGAAAGGAAGGGGAGAGGGAGGAGGGCGGGGATACACCGAGGCTCTTTCGTTCGTCGAGGGTCGAGGCGGCGTCGGCGTAGGCGCACGACTTGACTCGCGAGCTTGTCTCGGCTTTCTTTTTCTTTTTTGGACTGCACCGTGGTACACTTCGCTCGTGTGCTGGCGCAAGCGTCGCCCTTCATGCTCTTCGTCCTGTCCGTCCCGCCCCTCATCCCGCTCCCTGTGCGTCGGCGGCGTCGGGGTCGAGCCGCCGGCCGTTTGTGCATCCGTAGGCGGGAGGGGAACGTACATCTCACGGTGGCTCGGAGCCCACAGCACTCGCGATCGGCGACCGATTGGGAAATGCTCCGTATAGTGTGGGTCGGCGGGTCGGCGGGTCACCCTCGTCTTCCTCCTCCCGCTTCCTCCTTCCTTATCTTATTCGGCGGTGCGTTTGGGCGATGCGGCGTTGTGTTCCCAGTCCGGAGCAGATTGTCCATCGTACATTTGGCGGCGAGTCGACGCAGCGCTGACGCATTCACGGGGGTGGGCGACGAGGACAAGAACAAGGACGCCGCACGCGGCTCCTTCAAGTTATGGCCCATGTGTGCCGGGCGCACAGCAGCTTGCTACGTATGGCCATGGGGCTACGACACCAAGCATCGAAGAAGCCTTCCACTTTTAAATTAAGATGACCTAGTCCCTGTTCTTGTTGTTAGTTTCTTCCTCCGGATCCCTGCTTTATTATCATTACATGCCTTTCCCTTTGTCTCGCAGATGCACCGAGTCCTTCCCGCTCTTCTGTGTGATTATGTTCCCGCGCGTATTCCCCCGCCGGCGCCGCATTCCTGCTCGAGGCGGGTGTCTTCTTCAAGTCATGGGTGGGCACGGCCGCACTGCCAGCGGCACTGGTGCAGCTCTCTACTTCCGCCTATGACCATACGACACGACACCAAGTATCGAAGATGCCTTCCGCTCCATTTAAGTTACGACAACCTAGTCTCTGTTAGTTTCTCCTTCCGTGCTTTGTTATCGGATGAGTATATATGCCTTTTCCCTTAAATCGCAAATGAGAAAGAGAAAGAAAGCCAGACTCGGAGTATACTTGCGTATTTGTCTCCGCTCCACGACTTCCCGCGCGCATTACGGGTTGGATAAAAGAGAACACCCACGGATCTGCATATATGTGTAAGTAGCTTGTTGTTCCTGGAAACGATGGAAGCCTCCAAACTGTGTTACGTCATCGCGCTCCTTGCCTTACTACACCACCATCTACCACCGTCTGGTCCTAGTTTCCTTCGTTCGATTCCAAAACAGTCAGTATTTAAATTCCCAATTCCCTGTGTCTCGTGAACACACAATCTCTGACCTACTCTGACCATAAATTAGCGCTTGAATATCGGAAATCCCTGGCGCCCAGTTTAGGCATTTGTATTGAACGCTGCCACAAAATGGGCGCTCATACTTCGCATGTTGTACGCCCAGATATCGACCATACGATGTCCACTGCTTGCGGATCGCCCATCCTTTCAGTTCCACCAGAAATTATGGCCTGATATTTAGGCACTGTCTTCCTACCGACCTCCCATCATGGGCCCCATGGCCTTCGCCGCAGGAAGCACCTCTACTTCTGGCTCAAATTGTTGCCGATGGCGGGATATATGCCTGGATACACCAGAACTATGGACCGCATTTCTTTCGGCGACACCAGATGTGTAGAATTACTGAAACAGTGGCTCTCGCGTGCACGGAATCAACCGCTTACCCTTTCCCTCGATTGTAGGGACGGAATGAGAGCGAGCATACTCATGGACATCATGAAATCCTATTGTTCCCAGTGGCAGGATCTCCGCCTTAGTTTCCCGATGTATATGTATGTGCTCCGCCAGCTCAACACTTCCACCCTTCCCGCCTTGAGCGACTCTCGCTCAACGCTCCGCGCATGCCTCGCAGCGAGATGTCGACGGCCCCCGTTATCATTATTCCCAATGCGCCACTGCTTCGCGAAGTCGAAACAAATAATGTCCCGTATCTCCAGGCTGATCCCCGGAATCCTTTCGAACAGTTAACCACCCTCCATTTCAAAGGTATGGGCATGTCCACGATCATCGCTTTCTTGCGATGCTGCCCGAACCTCTTGGATCTCTCCATTACCAGCAATGATATAGATGATTCCGTGCATCAGCACCTCGAGCTGCGTTGTCTGCGCTCGTTGAAAATCCTCTACGGGAGCGTCCTACCTCGTCTAACACTTCCGGTCTGGAGCGACTTGAAATATTACCCGGAGTGGATGATATCGATGCTGCGACCCACACCTTCCAATCATTGGTGTCACTCTCCTGCGATCTCCAGTCTCTTTCGCTTGGCATCTGCAGCGGAACCACGACGCAATTGCGGCGCTTCCTTTGCGTAGCCAACACATACACCATCTAAAGCTCTATTTCACTCCCTTCACCAAGATCAAACCTGAGATCGCGATCCAGGCCCTCCACGGCGTCGGCGTCCTTCCGCGGCTCAAGCGTCTGGAGATTCAGGACAAGTACAGATCGGAGGGAGAATATTATCATCCGCTGTTGGATATGCTGTTGTGGAGAAGGCAACATGCTGCCCTCGAATCGTTCGAGCTGTTTCCCGGCAGACAGGTCCCCCCTGCGGCCATCATGGGCGAGTTTCGCGCCCTCGGCAAGACAGGGTTGCGGCTGCGGGTCACAGCTCGGAACTGGAACCACTCCGGCTTTGTCGACGTGCCAATTCTGGATACTCATTCAAACTGGATCCCACAAACTCGAATAACTACGGCCAAAGCCAGCGCGTCCGCTCGATCCGAAACGGTGTAAGTTTTTTCAAGAGTCTTGTATTTGCGCGTTCATCCGCTCCTGTCGCTGCCGCATATTCCTGAATATTCCTCTTCCTACTTGACACTTAACGCGGGAAACCACAGGCACCGCTGGTCCCACGACAAGTTCGGCAACAGTCAAGTACCCAAGGAACGCAAGATCATCGTGCTTTTGCTGTATGGTTTGTTTCTTACAGAGTTCACTTCTTTATATTTTAGCTGCGACGCCGCTGGAAGCGAGATGCGTTCCGCCATCTTGACTTCATGCCCGCGCAGCAGTCAGCGACGTACATCAACAACATTCGTGCACACGATCGAGTTAGTTGACGCGGGGCTCACGACGCGCGGGCGCGGCGTCGTGCGGTGGCTTTTACCCAGCGAGCAGGCGTCCGTGGACGTCGTCGCAACGTGGGCGCTGACGGGCGCACGGTAGTGCAGGTACGGGACCCAGAGAGGCGCGTGATACTGGTTTCGTAGATGCGAGAGGTCAGGCCCCGGTCCGTCCAGCACGGGACGACGGACGCAAAAATACTGGCGACGCATGAGACACCGACTTATGATGCATGAGTGCGATGGATTAAGCTCATTCAATATGGTCCATTTCAGCCCACGGCTATCAAGTTCGTCCATCGGCAATCTAATCTTTACCATCATCATCTCCGATGTCGAAGTCCGCCGTTAGGCCCTCTGAGCTGGCACCCTGTCTGCCAAACTGGCAGAAAGTGCCTCAGAGCTGAAAATCTGGCGAGCGAGAAATTTCATCCTCGTCAATTTGGTCAAAGCAATTGTCTTGATCTAGTACGGGGCCACGAATTCCCGATATTCCACCTCATTCCACTTGGGTATATATATATGGTGCAACCGAGGAAACTGCCAAGTCTGAAGAGAAGTACGTTGGCATCAATAGGACTACGCTCGTAACCATCCTGTCTAGCGAAGATTCTGTCGCTGGACACAACAGTTTCATAGACAGACGGTCACCTGTCTATCTGGCCACCGAATTAGGAATATTGAAGATATGACTCCAAAGAACTCATACAGCTGTACATGGCTCGCATCGATTGTCATTTGATCCACAAATGCGAAATCTCGTCGGACAGTGGCGCGTCAAACAATTATGTAAGGTTCAACCTCAAGGTAGCTTCATCAGTCAATTGCTCAGTCTCCCTCGTCGGTCCATGATTGCTCTCACAGAGGCTGGTATCATGCCTATCTGAGTCTGTCGCCTCTTCAACTTTCTAGCATGGGGAAAGAATCTTGGACCACCGACTTGACCTAGACTGTATCAAGGCTGCAATTCCACTGCCCAGGAATAATTCTGACACGTCGAACAAATGATAATGATGTCGAAGACCACTCAAAACTGGTGCAGAAGCTGTTGGAATGGCTACAAGGCGAATTGAGTTGTCTGACAAGGCTTTTCTGCGAAAACGGGCTAGGAGGTAGAATTACATGGCACGGTCGCGAATATGGCAGTCGGCTCACCACTAACATTCACGTGTTTGAGAGTCGGAATAAATCAACTTTAACCAAACTTCAACAGAAACTCCAACACATTCACGTGTTGAATTCGTAAATCACGAGTCGTGATAATGAGTGCTTCTATCTTGTTGCTATTACCTTCCTCAAACTCATATCACCATCCGGTCCAGAGGTTTGGTTACATACCTTCCAACTAAAGACATCGGAGATAGGGGGTTGAACAATTCTCTTTAGAATCTACTCGATTTCACGCGGGATTTCGGGCACCTCCTGTCACATCTTGCACTTCGACGTCAAAACAATGGTCCACCTTTATTGATGCAAGAGCGCCAATTTGCGGTTCCTAATTAAGTATCTCAAAAATAACTCAACGGAATCCTGGGGCGAAGGCCTGCAAATCATGACGGTCTCATCATTGTAGATAATTCAAAAGGCAATGAAGTGTAGGCAGATCTTCAGAGTTTGGAGGTTCTGCTATGTTTGATCCCATGTCCAGCGTCGTCCTTTCCCGAGCCAGCCTTATCCCCCTCGACAATACCGTTGGGGCCTGGCTCATCGGGCTCATCGTGTCTTCAGTGTAAGCTAGTCATTCAATTCTCCGGATCGACTCTCAATTTTATTTTAGGATGTTCGGAGTGACTTGCCTTCAAGTGTATCTCTACTTCACGAAATATTGCTCGCGCGACACAGTTTTCTTAAAATCCTTTGTACGTACCAAGACACATTACCATTCACCTATTTAGCGGGCGTACTCAATCAAGGTGGCACTTCTCATGGCATTGGACATCTTGCATCTGGCCTTAATGTCTCATTCACTCTATTCTGCAACGGTCACCAATTTCGGTGACTATGTTGAATTAGGACAGGCGCCGTGGTGAGTATATCCGCTCATAGAAGGGACCTGCTGATGAGCTTCTACACAGGAGTCTCCTCGTATGCGCTATTCGTGACCCTGTATTTTTTATCTGACACACCGGTGCTGCACAAAGGCTGAAGTCTTCGTTGGAGGTATGGATGCATCAGTGCGGATGGTCACGCACTTCCTTAACTTTCTGCTAGTTCTTTTGGCCACCCTGGTGCAGTTCTTCTATGCCTACCGGATCTACATCCTCTCCGAAAAATCTCTTGTGTTCCCGGTAATAATCGTGGGTTGCCACAAACACAAGAATGTGTCCCAAATTAATGTGGCCGCAGGGAACCTTCTCGCTTGCCCAGTTGGGTGTGTGGCCCCTACCTATGAGTTTTCATCAATTGCTCATAGATTAACAATCCGTAGCCCTTGGGATCGCTTATATGCACAAAGCGTGAGCTATACCGCGCGCCAAAAAACTAGAGGCTTAACAGCGATACAAAGTTTCCAGGTCAAGTTCTTCAAAGATGCAAAGGCTGACGTCGTACGTTGTCGTTACTCAATGTGAACATTGACTTGAGTTTCCTAGCCCTACTCCACCAGCGGTCTTGCGTTCGAAGTGGCCTGTGATGTTCTCATTGCCGGTGCCATGATATACCATTTGTTGCGAAACAAAACAGGCTTCCAGAAGTAGCGTCTTTTCTATATATATATTTCCCGCATAATACTGATATCGTGCGCCAATCTAGGACGAACAAGGCAATAAATCTCCTCGTCGCGTACTCACTGAGCAGTGGCGCATTGACGAGTGTGTTCGCAATTTGCGACCTTGCGATAGTAAGCTCATTTCCTGCAACACTTCATCCGTTATTTACACCACATACAGCTGGTTGCTTTACCCTCGACTTTAATATATGCACCGTACGCTCCGTTTTGTGATTCATGACCGTCAATACTGAGATAATTTCAGATTCTTCTACGTCCTCGTTCGACGTAGGTCTCTTGAAACTTTTTTTTTTTGCTGACTCCCACCTTCTCTTAGTCTATGGATTGAGTTTCATGTCCATGTACGGTCATTCCACAATTCCACCTATGGACTTACCGAGGTTCTTTCATTAGTCTCAACTCCCGTGACCATGTCAGGGAGGAGCTGTTTTCGACCAGCCACGCTATGATCACGATTCCTTCGTACAATGCCAACCCAACTTCAACTACGCACACCGAGAATGGAACAAACACAAACAAGGTCTCACGCAGCGATTTTGGGATGACGGGAAAAGAGGGGTCGCATGCAATCTGACTACAGTCTGGCGAAGATACCTTTTCGAGATCTCATGTTTCTTGGTAAACGAAATCACTTCCTTATCTATTATTGTTTCCTTGGCTGTGCTTTACATTCAATTGATCATTTTGGTTGCTTAGGCGTAGCATCAGCAACGATGTCTGGGATATCTGCAGACTCCTACTCCGAGAATGTTGAACTTCCAGTGAGCAGCTTTCGGTAAGGAAGTAAATTGTTTGGGCAGCTGACTAGCACAAGAATTGGAGCTATGGGTAATTCTCCCAAAACATCCCAAATGGGAATTTTTTTGGCCGTGCCCTCGGTACTGTTATTGGCTGTAAAGAGATAGCTGAATATCCCCCCGGGACCGGCGAATGATTTGTAGCTGACCGTACATGCTCAATGGCATTATGGCCCCAATGAAATAGCAATGTATAATGAATGCTGCTTTGAAATGTAGACTTGCAGTCGGTTCTTTGTTGATTTCATCGGCGAAAGAAACAGCTTCAGAAACAACGGTGAGTACGCAGAGAAGATCGGAAGGAAATTCCAGACCAGAATAATTTTAGGTCTGTGACATCAATGTTCATTGACGAACAGTCAATCTATATCAAAATACAGGTACCTGCTGTATATGCGCGATCACTAAAATTTAAGCTTGGCGTGTTGCTTATCTGACAATGGAATGCGTTGGGCGCTGTTGAAGATGTCCTGATTTTTCGGAGCCTCTTCTTGGGGTGCCACCGTGGGGCAGACATCGATTATTACTCGTATCTTATGTACAGCTGCTCCTAAAAATAAGCTTGTCAGATTTTTTCCCGATCGCTTCCCACGGAAGTGACCAAGTTTTGGATTACACGGCCTTCCTCGAGCCTTCATGACCGATCTTTCCCCAAGATTCGCTACCTACGACGCAGCACTAAAAGTTTTGTGCTTTTAGATGTGCTCTGGGTAGCCACAGATGTGTTTGAAAAGGCACATCTCGGACTCAATCCGAAGTCCGAATCCAAAAAGAGGATACTCGGTCGTTCACAGTAGACTCTGTTGATCCCCGAAGGCTATTACAATTTTGAATTCAGAGCGCTAAGGCGGTGATTCTTCTGAGTTTCGAGGTCGTGCGTTTTCTTCACTAAGGATAATTATTTTACGGTATTACATCCGTATGTACATTGTATATATGTATGGAGGCCATGATTTTCCCTACGTACTTACCCTTCACAATGTACTGTTAGGAGTCCATCACATTTCATATGGTAGGTGAGTAGAATTACATGGCGCCGTCTGCTCAGGAACGCCGGGGCCCAGGAAATATCTGAGGGCTCAGCAAGTGCTCAGTGTACTGGCAAATTTCAACAAATCTCGGACCGATGATCCGTTGGCTCTTGCCTCTCATTGTCTTTCACCTGACGTTGACCTTGAAACTGTGCGTGTCCGTAGATAATCTGAGTTCAGTGTCGTCTTGGAATTTCGCCGATTATTTTTCGGGCGGTAGTACGATCCTACATAGTCTCTCGTAGACACTTCAGCAAAATGATCCTCGTACCTCGCATGTTGTCCTATAGTGACGGATATGCATGAAACAGGCCGAGAATTCAGACTCGACTCACCTGTCCGCTAACAGTCGAGCATAAACCTTGTGAGCATAATCATCCCAAGGATGAATACATTCACGCCATCGTGGGCCATGGCTCGATTCCTCCTAGCGGCGTATGCAAGCACGAACCATGACTTTTTTCTTCCGGCCGTTAGATGCCTTTTTAACCAATTCCGTTCGTTTGCTTTGCCTCTTATCTCCGGAACTCAGAATCTAGGAGACTATCAGAACATCTACAGTTCTTGTGAAGCGTATAATGAATGGGAGAAGAACCCTATCGAACACTAAACCAGGGGTGCTGACAACCCTAACCAGCCAAGCATCGATCGAAATAAGCCTCCGTGGGCCATGGCAGCCGTCCCTGACGATTGACTGAGCAAATTTTGAACTGGGGATGCGGAGGTTCGATTCCTCCCAGTGGCGCGTGGGAGCCAGTCGAGTGTTTTTTTGTGCGGCGAGTTCCGCCTACTTTATTTGTCTTCTTGTTTCCTGCCTCAAGTCACTCCGCAAAAAGTCAAGTTTCGGGGTTCCCAAAAATGTTTCTGAAATAATTCGTATCAGCAAGCAAATATATAGCCCTGAAATTGACACCAAAAATACAACATTTCTGAAAGACTGAAATGCATGCTGAAACGAGTCGTTTCAGCATTAGTTTTCAATCATCTGAAATGTCCTGTACCGGGAACCATATTGGCCTTCCAGAAACTCCTGCTGAAATCATACATTTCAGGAGCAGTTCATTGTTACCTCGAATGAATCATATGAGCTACAGTATCGGGTGCCCCCGAAAGAATTGTTTTCAGACTGCCTGAAACCCATCGGCCCGGCCCGGCCCGATCCGTTTTGGGAAGCCAGGAAACAATAGTATCGGGAACACCCGAAATTGTGGCGGATATTATTGTTTTCAGGACACAATAAACTGCTCCTGAAACTCTTTGTTTCAGCTTCTGTATCAGTAAGGCGGATATGGACCCAGAAACGGGAATTTTTGGGTCCTCAGATGCTGTTCTCGAAACGACCCGTTTATGTTACCATTTCAGCTCAACCAGAAACACAGATTTCAAGTACACTTTCAGGTCTACTTATTCTGTTGCTGATATGAACCATTTCCGAAACGTTTTTGGCCCCACTGAAACCTCACTTTTTCCAGAGTGAGTGGCCATAGTGGTCGCCCCGAAATATATTACAAGTCTTTCTGTGTTTCAACTTTGGGAAAGCAGTCCAACGGGCAACGGCGCAACTGCTTCGCCGTGAGTTTTTTGTTCCCTTACCGGCGTTAGAAATTCTAGTTATTCTGCTTCTACCTGCAGCTTTGATCAACTTTACAAAATCTCTTGAATTCATAATCGTCGAACTTGGGATGTTGAAGGTCCTGAGAGCGATGCTGCGAAGTCACGTGAGGCTCTTGACTTTGAATTCCAACCAATCTAAAGCAGGCCGGTCCCCGGTGAAATAAACCGTCGTAGGCCATGGCGGCCGCTCCTAAAACATTGAGAACGAGCAACGCTGGTTAATTTCCACTAACCGCACGAAAAAGGAACCATTCCGCCTATTGGGAGGAATTGAACCTCTGACTCGACTCCCCCCGCCCCCCTTGAAATTCATCACGCTGCAAATTCAACAATCTTCGGGGCGGCCGCCACGTGCACGGCCTCGACGGTTTATGTCGAACGATGCTTGGTTGGTATAAGTATAGTACGATGGGATTTATAATAAACTCAAGTGTTTGATTCGTGGAATCCCGATTTTGGACCGGTGGGTCCGGAACTACTGGGTTGAGATTTCTGTTGATTGGCTTAGCTTGAGGCAGGAAACAAGAGGACGAAAGAATTTATTAATAATTATGTAAAAAGGCATCCGAGTCGTCTAATGGTGAGAGAAAAAAATTCAGTTACGCCGTCGGGATTCAGAGGAATCGAACCCGCCACGACGGCTTATTTCAATCGATGCTGGACCTGTATATATTGGAATTTAAATTCATGCATCGAGGCTCGGCGCTGCCGACTGACGCAATAGGATCTTATGTTTCTACGGCTGGGTCCCAAGAACGACTGGGCCGAGATCGTCGATGCTGATTGAGCTTGAAGCAGGAAACGGGCACGCGAAGAAAGTCGTCCGAACAAGCTCGGGACAGTAACAGTAACAGGTTGGATATTTGGAGAACAACATACATACATACGTGTGGCATATTACAGTAAGTGCGGTCGAGTGTTCAAAACTGTTGGAATTCAAGTCCGTCGCTCGCAGTTACCGCCGCCACCAACTGGCATATCAAGGCAACAGGTACAATTACCTATTCCCCCTCGCACTGCCTTCTTCCATTTTGCCGTACTGTACCTTGCATTTCACTCTACTTGGTTATATTCTCCCTACTTAGACATATTTGTTCCTGACGAGTTATTGTATAAGACGTGGCAATTGTTGAATGAATCCCCTGCGCGTTTGCGAGGCCCGAGTAAAGGCCGTGGCTACCTTTATTTCAATAAAAACTCTGTTGAGAACGGGATAATTTAGCATGGTACGGCGTCATGGAATAGTTGAACAACTGGAATGCAGAGTTGAACTGTGTTAACACACGCGACATCTGATTTTCAAATTCAATTTGCAGAACGGCAGAACCTACATAGTACAAAATCTTTCCGACCGCGGCGTGGACTTGTGCAGTGCAGCGGTTGATGCTCCCAGTGCACCTTGGGGACGCTACATACATCTTCTGGTTTTATTTCGAGGGGATCGAAGGCTAAGCAAGGCGGAGGTCGATGGATCTAATTTATGCAATGATAGTGTCAAGCGAGTCTCGCGATCTCAGAGCTCACGTGATATTTTAATTTATCTTCAAGACTCCCTTCGCCTCCGGTGTCGGTTCTACCCCTGGGACTCGAACGAAACGCAGAAAATCCAGGGCGAGCATACGAGACGCTCACTAACTTATTAGTAACTAGATCTAGACTGGCTGGCCGTTCGAACGATGGCGGGACTTGCTCGTGGTTTTCCCCACCCGGTGTGGATCCAGTCAGAAAGTTGTCATATGGATTCCCTTTGCAAACTAAATGTATTAAGGAGCCCAAAGTTGCAACCACGAAATCAAATAAATTCGAACAACGCCGAGAAGGCCGGAGACCGTGACGATGAGAAAGAGTTTGATGTATTTGGAACTGGTAGGTAAGTAGAATTACAGTACATGCCACCGACCCGCTTAGGAACGCCCGGGCCCAGGAAATATTTGAGTGTACAGGCAAATTTCAACAAATCTCGGAGACTCGGACCGGATGGCACTTGAATGGGAGAAGAACCCTATCCGGTACAACAATGCGCAGGTACGAGCACTTTTTTGTTGTAGCATCTGTCTATAAGAGACTACCTATCCGGCACTAAACGAGGTTGCTGACAACCCTAACCAGCCGAGCATCGATCAAAGTAGGCCTCCGTGGGCCATGGCAGCCGTCCCTGACGATTGACTGAGTAAGTTTTGAACTGGGATAAATAAATAAAATTCCTCCCAGTGGCGTGTGGGAACTAGTCGAGCGTCTTTTTGAGCGGCGAGTTCCGCCTACTTTATTCGTCTTCTTGTTTCCTGCCTCACGCTGAATCAGCCGAAATCTTGCCTGCAGTGAGCGTCCAGCCTCGATGGTTGAGTCGAAATTCCAACATTTACAGGTCTAGCATTGATTGAAATCAGCCGCTGTGGCCACAGTGGTCGCCCCGAAATATATTACAAGTCTTTCTGTGTTTCAACTTTGGGGAAGCAGCCCAACGGCGCAACTGCTTCGCCGTGAGTTTTTTGTTCCCTTACCGGCGTTAGAAATTCTAGTTATTCTGCTTCTACCTGCAGCTTTGATTACCTTAGCAAAATCTGTTGAATTCATAATCGTCGAACTTGGTATGTTGAAGGTCCTGAGAGTCGGAATACCGAGCGATGCTGCGAAGTCACGCGAGGCTCTTGACTTTGAATTCCAACCAACCTAAAGCAGGCCGGTCCCCAGTGAAATAAACCGTCGTGGGCCATGGCGGCCGCTCCTAAAAAAATGAGTGCGAGCAACGCTGGTTAATTTCCACTAACCGCACGAAAAAGAAACCACTCCGCCTATTGGATGCTGCCGGGAGGAATTGAACCTCTGACTCGACTCCCCCCGCCGCCCTTGATATTCATCACGCTGCAGATTCAACAATCTTCGGGGCGGCGGCCACGGCCCCGACGGTTTATTTCAATCGATGCTTGGCTATAGTACGATCGGATTTAAACTCAAGTGTCCGATTCGTGGAATCCCGATTTTGGACCGGTGGGTCCCGAACTACTGGGTCGAGATTTCTGTTGATTGGCTTAGCTTGAGGCAGGAAACAAGAGGACGAAAGAATTTAATTATGTGAAAAGGCATCCGAGTCGTCTAACGGTGAGAGAAAAAAATTCACGGCGAAGCAGTTACGCCGTCGGGACTCAGAGGAATTGAGCCCAGTTCAAATGGATGATACGTGATTCAGATGGGGTGCCACGACGGCTTATTTCAATCGATGCGGGACTTGTGTATGTTGGAATTTAAATTCATGCATCGAGGCTCGGCGCTGCCGACTCCCGTAATGGGGTTATTTTTCTACGGCTGGGTCCCTGACTCCCAAGAACGACTGGGCCGAGATCGTCCAAAAGGCGGAACCCATTGTTACAAAACAACAGTTTAAGTGGCTAATGCAACCGATTCGCGAGAAACGGGACAAAGTGCCGGTTCTGAAAGACATCCCGAAGATCCATAAACTCCCACTGTCCGGTCGCCCTATCGTCCCGACGTTTGATACTCTGCTGGCAAACACCTCAGTGTGGGTTGATTTTCAACTGAAACCCCTCCTCAAGGATTTTCCTTGGATCCTTCCCGACTCGAAAACTTTCTGTCGCGAAATCCTTGGAGTGATGCTACCTCCTGGGGAAGACATCTGGCTCATAACTGGAGACGTCGTCGCTATGTACCCCAACATCCCTATGGATGATGGGATCGCAAACATCGCCTCGATCCTTCACACCTCAGAAATGAGATTTAACTCATATGCTGAGGCCTCGAGCCTGGACTTCACGACTCGGAAACAGCTAATCGTTCTGCTGCTACGATTTGTTTTGAAGTTCAACTATGTCCAATTTGCTGATAAAACTTACCACCAAGTTATTGGCACTGCGATGGGTACGGCAACGGCTCCAACCTATGCCAATCTCTTTCTCGCCAAATACGAAAGCGGCGCGCTCCGTGATTTGAAGGATATCATCCTCTTCTATAAGCGGTTCATTGATGATACATTTGCTATCATTAAGGGCACGCGTGAGGACGTCCAACGATTCCAGGACCGCTTTGGGTCACTCCATCCTAGCATGAAAATGGAGTGGACGGTGTCTCAGCAGCACCTACCCTTCCTCGATGTACAAGTGTCACTGGGCTTCGACCCCGCATCGCCGGCATTCTGCCCACGCCTGCGCATTAAGACGAACATATATCAAAAGGCTTTAAATGCCTACCTATACATCCCCTGGCGTTCGTGCCACTCCCTCGACTCCAAGCGTGCTTGGGTTAAAGGCGAGCTGATCCGCTACGTACGACTCTGCTCCAATGAACCAGATTTCCTGAAAATCCGTTCGGAGTTTGTTAAACGACTACGTGACCGTGGATACCCAGGAAGATGGCTTCGATCTGTCTTTGATGAAATCCAGTACAAAGTCGAGCGCCCTAGGGCGCTCAAATCAGCCGAACTTAAAACTTCGGATGGCGACTGCGACTTGCATGTCCTCAAACTCACCCATAATCCAATCTGGGAGGAAGTAGATTTCCAACCAGTATGGCGAGAACTGGGGGACACGTGGAATGAACTAGGGGCTGGCTACCCTAAATTCAGATTCCT
Source organism: Mycena leptocephala (assembly GCA_029378395.1). Taxonomy (NCBI): domain Eukaryota; kingdom Fungi; phylum Basidiomycota; class Agaricomycetes; order Agaricales; family Mycenaceae; genus Mycena; species Mycena leptocephala. The sequence continues at coordinate 58,943 of JARJLF010000057.1, forward strand.
CGCATCCTTCAAAAAACCATTCTCGCTGGGTGACCGGCTTAATGTTGTTAACCGTGACACACTCGAAGCGTATCACAAGCGGCTAGCGGAGAACATTTAATTCTCTTTTTTCTCAATCCTCGACACGCGCCGCGCGCTCCCCTACGGGTCGCGCTACGCGGCGGCGCGTGTCTTCGGATTTCGAAAAAATTCTTGAGTTTTAAATCTGTACTCCTCTTAGCAATAATAATTAACTGGCCTAACCTTTTGACCTTGTTGAGCTCTAACGGGTTCCGAGTGAAATTGTTGAAAGAATCACAGAAAATTACCTCTTCTCTGACCTTTGACCGGGTCTCGGGGTTGACTGTTGCACTTCGGACCTGTCTTCGTACCCTTGATCGGGTTATTACAGCCGATGTCAGTACCGAAGGCGCGAATCAGAAAATTACTGTTTTGGGAATTTTCTGATGTTCGCGACCGATTTGCCTATATCTCGGTGGGTTCTGCACGTATTGCCTTGGAAATTAGCTAGATAATTCGGGCTAATTCAGCCACTATTAGTGATAGAGAGAAAGTTGCAAAAATATACTATACTCAGTGAAATGGGTCTTGGGGTCATTTTGGGAGTCAATTCGGCCTACCAGCATCTAGGCATGTTGAAATGACCTATATGTTTGGGAGGGAGGATTTCTATGCATTATAAAGGGAGTGATAGATTCAGAATCTTCAAGATATTAGTTTATTGTGCTTGTAATGACATCCAATACCCTGAAATCAGAAAATATAGTAGTATTTGAATCTATCCCCAAGCTCTCGGCAAATATGACTCTATCACAACATTTATAACACATAGAAATCCTCCCTCCCAAAAATCTAGGTCATTTCAACATGCCTAGATGACGGTAGACCGAATTGACTCCCAAAATGACCCCAAGACCCATTTCACTGAGTATAGGATATTTTTGCAACTTTCTCTCTATCACTAATAGCGGCTGAATTAGCCCGAATTATCTAGCTAATTTCCAAGGCAATACGTGCAGAACCCACCGAGATATAGGCAAATCGGTCGCGAACATCAGAAAATTCCCAAAACAGTAATTTTCTGATTCGCGCCTTTGGTACTGACATCGGCTGTAAGGCCGTCGTGCTGTAAATTCTCTCGTTGTGAAAGCCTAAAATATCCCACCTACTTCGTAAAAATATTCTGCGGTGCGCTGGGCCTGCGGGGTAAAGATTTCGGTGGTGCGCTGAGGCGGATCGGAGGAAGCGTTGAGTCCAAAAAGATTCCGCGGATCCCGATCTGGCCTGTTTGTTTGTTAATATTACGATCAAACACCGCTGTGATATAAAGGGAAAGATGCCACCTGATGAGTCTCTTAGACGAAACGTTAGGCATCCTTTAACGTCGTGGAATCCCAAACACACTCGCCCCCAGCACTCATCCTCTCGTCGTCGTCGTCGATGCTGATTGAGCTTGAAGCAGGAAACAGGCACGCGAAGAAAGTCGTCCGAACACAGCTCGGGTCAGTACCAGTAACAGGTTGGATATTTGGAGAACAACATACATACATGTGACATATAAATGCGGTCGAGTGTTCAAAACTGTTGGAATTCGAGTCCGTCGCTCGCAGTCACCGCCGCCACCAACTGGTGTATCAAGGCAACAGGTACAATTACCTATTCCCCCTCGCACTGCCTTCTTCCATTTTGCCGTACTGTACCTTGCATTTCACTCTACTTGGTTATATTCTCCCTACTTAGACATATTTGTTCCTGACGAGTTATTGTATAAGACGTAGCAATTGTTGAATGAATCCCCTGCGCGTTTGCGAGGGTCTTCTGCTAAATCCCGAGTAAAGGCCGTGGCTACCTTTATTTCAACAAAAACTCTGTGGGGAACGGGATAATTCAGCATGGTGCGTGGTGCGGCGTCATGGAATAGTTGAACAACGGGGATGCAGAGTTAACATACGCCATCTGTTTTTTATTCTTATTTTTAAAAATTCAATTTGCAGAAAGTACAAAGTCTTTCCGACCGTGGCGTGCCATGGGCTTGTGGCTGTGCACGGTTGATGCTCCCAAGACTTGAGTAGTGCGCCTTGGAGACGCTACATAGATCTTTTGATTTTATTTCGAGGGGATCGATGAAACACAGAAATTCCACGGCTGAGCATACGAAATTAGGCTGGCTGGCCGTTCGAAGAGAGGGACCTGGTCGCACTTAGTTCCCCACCCGGTGTGAATCCTGGTGTCCACTCTGCAGTCAGAAGTTGTCGTATGGTATGGCTTTGTTCCCACGGTATCTCCTCCCTAGAACTTCTGCTGAAATTTTGAATTTTAGTGCCATAGCCTGAAATAAACCTTATTCGTCGGTCAACAGGCTTGAAACAACAATTGACAATGAAAACATGGTTCAACTGCAATCGAAAACCCGTGGGAACTGCACGTGAAGGCACGTGTTGATCACGATTTGCACAGCTACGTACCGCCACCCGACACTTAACACAGACTAGGGTAGCTGCAGTCTCCTACGCAGCCGCGGTTTCGAGGTTCATCAGACACAGTAGTATTTTCAATCTAATACAGAAAAAATGAGTGGACGGAAAGATCGGACCGAATGTGATGTGACAAATGATGTGACCTAAGTTGGGGATGAACCTAAAATACTACTGTGTCTGATGAACCTCGAAACCGCGGCTGCGTAGGAGACTGGGGTAGCTGACGACGACGAACTTTGGTCGAGGTCACACGTCACAAGGGTGGTTGACGAATATCTTTGATGTCACAGTCGTTCCAGAAAATGGCTCTAAAATCGCGTAAAATGGTCAAAGAATATTCTCTGAATGGGAAGACGTGAGAATACAGTCTCCCGAGCCAGTACTATTGTATTTCTCTGGCGAAACATGAGTTTCCAGCAACATTTTACCAAGATTAAGGTGTAAAAACCTGCACGAGTAGTCATACTGAGTGCGGGAGCCCAGATCAATGTGAAAATGGTCAGAACCAGCTTTTTGAGGTCGTTATATCATTTGGAAAGCATTGAGGAGTCTGACAAATTTTTGGTCCCTGTCACGCTAAATCTGGGGCTTGACGAATTGGTTCAACATGTCACATATCACACCCCGGATGTGACATGTGACAGTTTCAGAAAGGTATGGCAACAAGATAGAAGTACTGTATTATTTCATTCAATAGATAGAAGTACTCCTGTCGAGTTGAATGAAATAATACAGTACTTCTATCTTGTTGCCATTCCTTTCTCAAACTCATATCACCATCCGGTCCAGAAGTTTGGTTACCTTCCAACTATAGACATCGGGGATAGGGGACGCACTAATCTCTTTAACTCGGTTTCATGCGGGATTTCTCGGCGACTTGTTCTGTCACATCTTGAACTTGGACATCAAAACAGAGGTCCACCTTTATTAGCGGCAATCCGCGGTTCCAAATTACCTCAAAATAACTCAACGGAATCATGGGACGAAGGCTTGCAAATCATGACGGTCTCCATTGAGGACAATTCAAAGGCAAAGGAGGAGGTTGGAAGCTCTGCCATATTTGATCCCATGTCCAGTATCGTCCTTTCCCGAGCCAGCCTTATCCCCCTCAACAATACCCTTGGTGCCTGGCTCATCGGGCTCATCGTGTCTTCAGTGTAAGCCGGTCGTTGAAATCTCCGGATTGATTGTCAATTTTACTTTAGGTTGTTCGGAGTGACTTGCCTTCAGGTGTATCTCTACTTCACGAAACATTGCTCGCGCGATGCAGTTTTCTTGAAAACCTTTGTACGTGACCAAGACACTACCCGTCAATTCACCCATTGAGAGGGCGTACTTATCAAGGTGGCACTTCTCATGGCACTGGACACCTTGCATCTGGCCTTAGTTTCTCATTCACTCTATTCTACAACAGTCACCAATTTCGGTGACTATGTTGAATTAGTACAGGCGCCGTGGTGAGTATATCCGTTCATAGAAGGGTTCCTAATGGTGAACTATTACACAGGAGTCTCCTCGTAAGCACTATGCGTGACGCTGCATTTTTTTTTTATCCGACGAATTAAAGGTTCAAGTCTTTGTTGGAGGTATGAATGTCTCATGTCTCGGCGCGGGTGGTCACGCACATCCTTAACACTCTGCTAGTTCTTTTGAGCACCCTGGTGCAGTTCTTCTATGCCTTCCGCATCTACACCATCTCCAAAAAATCTCTTGTGTTCCCGGTAATAATCGTGGGTTGCCTCAAACACAAGAATGTGTCCAAATTAATGTGGCCGCAGGGAATCTGCTCGCTTACCCAGTTCGGTGTGTGGCCCCTACCTCTGAATTTTTATCGATTGCTCATAGACGAACAATTTGTAGCCCTTGGGATCGCTTATATGCAACAAGCGTGAGTTATCCCGCACGCCAAAAAAAAACTAGAGGCTCAACAGCGATACAAAGTTTCCAGATCAAGTCCTTCAAAGATGCAAAGGCTGTCGTCGTACGTCGTCGTCACTCAATGTGAACATGGAGTTGATTTTCCTAGCCCTTCTCCAACAGTGGTCTTGCGTTCGAAGCGGGCTGTGATGTTCTCATTGCCGGTGCCATGATATATCATTTGTTGCGAAACAAAACTGGCTTCCAGATGTACCCCCTTTTTTATCGTTTTTATCCGCATATTACTGATATAGTGTGCCAAATCTAGGACGAACAAGGCAATAAATCTCCTCGTCGCGTACTCCCTGAACAGTGGCGCACTGACGAGCGTGTTCGCAATTTGCGACCTTGCGACAGTAAACTCATTCCCTACAACACTTCATCCGTTATTTACACCAATACAGGAGGCTGCTTTGCCCTCGACTTTGATATATTATCAGCGACTGGGTACTGGGCCACCTTAAGGGTTTTTCATTGCTCAAGGACCAATTGATTGAGTTGCTGGGTGTTGTAACATGCTTGAATGTAGTCTAGCATCCTATGAACGAAGTGCGGGCAGCGGCGCGGGATTTGGTGATGTATTGATGGCTCGGTGAATATTTTGCCGCGGCAAGTCGGAAAACGGCCAAAACGACGTAATGGGCCAGGCGTGGGAACCTTTCAGTCAGCCACGATTCTCTGTGCTTTTACGCTTGCTCCGCTTTCTTCACCCAACTGCAAACACCATAGACTAGTTCAAGGGATACAACAGGCCTCTAGGACGTCCAGAACTACTCGTTACTCGCCTTCAGCCCGACTTTGATGAGGAATTTCCGCTTGGGTAAGAGCAAGGGGTCGTCGACATCGCGGTGCGCCAGATATTCCTCCATCGCCAGGCAGTCATTGACGTTGGAAAATGGCTCCCAGGTCACATCTCCGTCTGCCCACACCACCTGGAACTCCAAATTGCGGCGAGACTCCCATCGGTGACCGTTGAAGGACGCAATTCCAGTTTCTTCTTGGTCTGAATCGTTGTCGTCGTCGGACACATCTTGGGTCGCAAGAGGTGCGTTTACTGTCCTGGGCGATGGGTTTACGCTGACAGCTGGGTCGTCGAGATCGGTTTCTTCGTCTGAAGATTCAGTATCTGTTGTGGCGGGGCCAGAGTTTGCGCCGACAACGGGATCGTCAAGATCAGTTTCTTCGTCTAGAGAATCGGACTCCGCGTTCGACTCTTCTTCCTCGCCGCTGTCCTGCCCTCTCCCCCGACCTCTCCCACCTCCGATAACTCCAGCCCGTCCTCGAGCGGCACGGGGCCGTCCGCGTCCCCGCCCACGCGCCCTTCCTGCGGCCTTTGCAGCCCTCGCAGCCTCTCTCTCCACCGCTTTCCTCGCCTTCTCTGCTGCTTTTGTGGCTGCCTTTGCCGCCTGTTCGACTCTCTTCGCAGCAGTCTTCGCAGCCTGGACTGCTTTCTTTGCCCTCTCCTTCTCCGCTTTCTCTGCGTCGCCGATCGCCTTCTTGATACCTGGGAAGACATTCTTCCTCAACTCGGAATGAAGCTCGCTCATCTGTTTCTTGTGGAGCTCGTCCAGCAGCGCTTGCGTCATCTCTTCGCTAGTCATGAGCCGTGCCTTCCCAGTCGTGTACGTCCGCTTGCGCTTGTTCTTTTTAGCGTAGAGCTGCTTACGCATGTTTGTGTTCTCCCGCTCCATCAAAGACATCCCCGCGTAATCCTTGTCAAGCTCGACCCCAGCTGCCTTGAGGAGGTTGCGCAGCTGGTCGTTCTCGGCTGCCAGCGCATAGCGCGATGCCGTTTTACGTACGGGTGAAGGCATGGCAAGGGTGAATGCGGCTCGCAATGCCTCGCGTGCTTGCAACGCATCACGCGCGGTGTTGACGGCGTCCCTCGGTGTCGAGAGATGGGACTGGCCTGCCGACGATGAGTTGGTAGGAGTTGATGGACGGGACTGGTTCGGCGACGAGGATCTGGTTGAAGTAGCAGATGAATCTGATGTATCATTAGCATAAGAATATCAAGAGACGTATTAGACGCACCAGTTTGGTTTGTAGAAGTAGGCATCGCTGTTACAGAAGAAGTTCCTCGTGTCGCCTCCGTCGGGACGGGGTCAAGTAGAGCATATCGACGGGGAGCGAGCGGCATAGCGGCCTGAGTGGTGTAGTTCAGTGCAGGTTCGAAAAGCTCATCGGGGACGGCGTTCTCGTTCAGCGGTGAAATGCCACATCTTCGAAAGGCTGAAATGATAGTTGATGGTTTGAACGCCTGAGTTCGCGCAAATGAATAGTTCGAAAGGAGGTTATATTTATCTATCAGAATGTTTTGCGCATGTTGCTACAATTTTCCAAGTAAAAGAGTGTAGTTGAGGTTAGATATATGAAGACGTCGAATCAAGCTTACTTGAGAAACTCTGGCCTTCCACTTGGCCGCGAGGGGACTGAAGACACCCACATCACACGGTTGAAGAGCGTGTGTCGTGTGCGAGGGAAGACACAGGATAATAATCCTATGTTTCTAAAACGAAAAGAGTTGTAAGAGTGATCGTAGTTGTGAAGCGATACATCTACCTGTGCGAAGCTAATGAAGCGATAGGTGCAGTGGCTGTTGTGGCCATCCAAGATCAGCAGGCGGTAGTCACCAGGGTCATCGAGAAATTCGGCAGAAGCCGGCGCGAAATCTTTCTCCATCCACAACGCACCCAGTTCTTGGTCAGTCCAGCCGTTCGGTGAGATGGAGATACTACGCAGCATGTGAACCAGATAGAAATGCAGAAAATAAGAGCAGACCTCGCATCACAAGGATTATTCTCCCCCCACCGTAAATCACGACGCAACCCCTGAAAGACAACCGAGGGATGGAGGGCAACGCCAGTAGCGGCAATGCATTCGAGAATCGTCACAAGATCCCGGTTGCCGCTTTCGATTTTCGAAACCACTTTCTGATCACGGTCTACCAGGGCACGGATCCTGTCGCCGACTCCGAGTTGGATGCCCTTGTAACGAAAAATGATTTAGAACAAATCAAACATCAAAATCGAAACTACTTTTTCATCCATGTTCCAGATATTCTTGGGTTTGATGTCGTATCGCGTGATTGTATCCTTGAGGAGGTTGAAGTAGTCGTGAACTACGGGGCGGTTCAAAGCACGAGCGCGACATTCCTCCAGTCCGCTCGTCCACTTGAATGATAAGTTAGTCTCTCGTGAATAGATGCATCGAGCGGACACTTGTACCTTGACTTTGAGGTCCGGGCGACGTTTTTTGAAACGTACTGCCCATGTCACACCAAGTGGCGCACCATATATTTCTGCTGCATAGGCGCCGATGGTGGAAAGACTGAGAGGGATGCCCCGCTTTCCCAGACTCTTCTAAGTGTTAGAGAGTCACGGTGAGCTACAACCAAATTCTCACCTTGATCCACTCTGCCAGAATATCTTCTTGTGCCGGAGACAGGCGGCGCTCGTGGATGTGGCCTTCTGTGCGGGACAGAATCCCGTTGGCGCGACGGTTCACGGTGGTACGAGAGACGCCAAAGTAGACGGCAGCCTTGCGCTCCGACATTAGCTTTGCTTGAGTAGCGGCGACCGCGAGCTGGATGCGTTTCTCCTGTGGAAGATGTTCCAAGTCGTCATCAGTGTCTTCAGCATCAACAGGCAAGTCTGGATCCTCTTCGGGAACTGGAGCGACAGCCGTAGACTCATTCAAACGCAGTCTTGCGCGAGTGTGCATGACAAATGTGTGCAGAGAGCGGGAAAGATCAGGCAGAAATGCAATTCAATGGGGCCAGCAAACCTGCTATATGCGATGACGAAGCGCTTGGGTGCCAAGTGACGGCATTTCAGGATAGAAAGTAATCACATTGAATAGGAAATAAACACGGCGGGATGGGCTAATAGATATGAAATCATGGATTGGTCCGTGATAGCTTGCCGCTATATAGCGCTAAAACATGGCGTACATCCAAGATTGGTTAGCATCATCGACAAAAGGGCTATATGAACGCACATGGAGTTTAAATTCCACTGCCAGGGTTGTCCATTTCCCAAAAAGAATTTCAATGTCTTGCACTTGCGCAAAATGGTGGTTCGACAGCGGGCACACGATAGATGAGTGAAATCGATAAAATGATATCAGTACCATCAAGGGAATGAACTGACCTTGCTGACTGCTCATATCGAATTTCTGAATTCCAGTACTAGGATGTCGCCTGATAAAGTGATGACAACCGGTGATTCGGGGCGCTCGTCCGGGGTGGTGGCCACAGGGGTATGGTCCGTTGGGGACTCAGGTGAATCCTGAAGAATTTTTGCGAGAGTGGGCATGGAGAACGGGTCGAGAGAAACAAGGAAGTTGAGCGGAATGTGTTGGAAAGTCGGACGCCACACGAGCTATATGCGACCACACAGCACCCAAGATGCCATAGAATATCATTGGTGGATGCAAAACGTCGTATTGAATAGGAAATGAACATAGGTGGATGGGTTAATAGATATGGAATGCAGTCCACGATATGTCGAAAACTGCCCGATAGCCTCCGATAGTGAGGCGCTGTAAAGCGCCAAAATGGAGACGACAGCCAGGGTGAGTTGGAATCATCGTCAAATACACTCTATTGACGCACCTGAATCGCCAGTTTCACCGGCGTGCTGTCCATTTCGCCAAAAAAGCTCGAAGTCTTGGGCTTGCCTAAAATGGCCGTTCGACACAGTTGGGCACAACGACAGATGGATAAAATCGATAAAAAGATATCAATACCATCAAGGGAATCCATTGACTATGTTGATGGCACATCCCGAGTTCCAGAATTGTAGCACTGCGATGGCGCCCGATAAACCGGTGGCAAGCGTGCAGCATTTGGAATGAATTTTGACATCTTGGCGCCAATCCTCAGGGAAATGGTGATCGATAGGGATTGAATTGGCAGCTGCGGGGTCCTGGGGGGTAGCCAGACATCCTACGAAAAGATCGAGCACCTAACGTCGTGGAACGATGAAGAAGCGATTGAGATCCACGCGACTTCTCACAACTGATGCCACGCCAGAAATAAGGAAACATGTGTTCGGCATCTCCCACCGGTGGGAAAGCGGGCACAGCATCTCGGCAACTTGATCAAACTGTGCCAAATTCGGTCTCAGGGGTCGCTTATACATCCATTCCAATATCCAAGTAAGACTTTGGGGATAAATCATTCTGGTAAGCTTATAGGACCCAATTGGCCCACTACCTAGTTCGGCCCACTAGGCAGTCGCTGATAATATGCTCCGTACGCTCCGTGCTGTGATTCATGACTGTCAATAATTAAATAATTTCAGATTCTTCTTCATCCTCGTTCGACGTAGGTGTCTCAAAAACCTTTTTGTACGCTCACTCACACTGTTCGCTTAGTCTATGGATTGAGTTTCATGTCCATGTACGGTCATTCCACAATTCCACCTATGGACTTACCGAGGTTCTTTCATTAGTCTCAACTCCCGTGACCATGTCAGGGAGGAGCTGTTTTCAACCAGCCACGCTATGATCACGATTCCTTCGTACAATGCCAACCCAACTTCAACTGCGCACACCGAGAATGGAACAAACACAAACAAGGTCTCACGCAGCGATTTTGGGATGACGGGAAAAGAGGGGTCGCCTGCATACTGACTGCAGTCTGGCGAAGATAAAATTTCGAAATCTCATGTTTCTTGGTGTAACGAAATCACTTCCTTATCTATTATTGTTTCCTTGGCTGTGCTTTACATTCAATTGATCATTTTGGTTGCTTAGGCGTAGCATCAGCAACGATGTCTGGGATATCTGCAGACTCCTACTCCGAGAATGTTGAACTTCCAGTGAGCAGCTTTCGGTAAGGAAGTAAATTGTTTGGGCAGCTGACTAGCACAAGAATTGGAGCTATGGGTAATTCTTTCAAAACATCCCAAATGGGAATTTTTTTGGCCGTGCCCTCGGTACTGTTATTAGCTGTAAAGAGATAGCTGAATATCCCCCCGGGACTGGCGAATGATTTGCACCTGACCGTACATGCTCAATGGCATTATGGCCCAGTAAAATAACAATTTATAATGAATGCTGCTTTGAAATGTAGACTTGTAGTCGGTTCTTTGTTGATTTCATCGTCGAAAGAAACAGCTTCAGAAACAACGGTGAGTGCGCAGAGAAGATCAGAAAATTCCAGACAGGAAATCATTTTAGGTCTGTGACATCAATGTTCATTGAGTGGACGAACAGTCAGTCTATATCAAAATACAGGTACCTGCTGTATATGCGTGATCACTAAAATTTCAAGGTGGCGTGTTGCTTATCTGGCAATGGAATGCGTTCAAGACAGAACGGGGAGTCACCTTGAGTCACCTTGACGCTGTTGAAGATGTCCAGATTTCTCGGAGCCTCTTCTTGTGTAGGTCGAGGTTTCCACCGTGGGGCTGACGGTCCTAAAAATGATCTTGTCAGATTTTTCCTGATCGCTTCTCAACGGAAGTGACTAAGTTTTGGATTACACGGCCTTCCTCGAGCTTTCATGTCCGATCTTTCCCCAAGATTCGTTACCTTCGAAGCCGCATTGAATCTTTTGTGCTTTTAGCTGTGCTCTGAGTAGATGTGTTGAAAATGCACATCTCGGAGATGATCGGCCTCAATCACGGATCGAAGTCCGAATCCAAGAAGACAATAGGGTTGTTCACAGTAGACTCTGTTGATCCCCTTACAATTTTGTATTCAGAGTGCTAAGGCGGTGATTCTTCTTCTGAGTTTCGAGGTCGTGCGTTTTCTTCACCAAAGATAATTATTTTACGTCGATATTACAGCCATATCACTGCGTTCCGACCCCTTGTAGACAGGTGTGTCTATCCCTGTAGACCAAGGGTAGATGAGCCCCTTTGTCTACGTATGTCTACATATGTCTACATTTGTCGACATCGGTCTACTTCAGTCCATGTACATAGACCGACATAGACCGATGTAGACACACGTAGACCGATGTAGACAAATGTACACATACCTCGCCCAATTCTGGGGAACTGGATACATGAACTCAATGCAGAATGGGAGCGAAGACCATGGTTGAGCTGCCCTATCCAGTAGAACAGCATTATGAAGTTGACCGAGGTATGTCTACGTGCGTCTACGCTATAGACACACGTAGGCATACGTAGCCAACGGGTAGACGGACCGTGTCTACACCGCGTAGCCGGATGTAGCCGCACGTACACCGACATCACGGTGTACACATACGTAGCTGGACGTAGACGAAGATCGACACATGTAGCCGCACGTAGACCAACGTACATCCGGGTGCGTCTACGTAGGGTGGGAACGCAATGTATGGAGGTTATGAATTTCCCAACGTACCCTGATGTTTTTTTTCACAAATAATAGGAATCCACCACTTTTTATCTGGTAGGTGAGTAGAATTACATGCCACCGACCCGCTGAGGAACGCCGGGGCCCAGGAAATATCTGAGTGTACAGGCAAATTTCAACAGATCTCGGAGACTCGGACCGGATGGCACTTGAATGGGAGAAGAACCCTATCCGGTACAACAATGCGCAGGTACGAGCACTTTTTTGTTGTAGCGTCTGTTTATAAGAGACTACCTATCCGGCACTAAACGAGGTTGCTGACAACCCTAACCAGCCGAGCATCGATCGAAGTAAGCCTCTGTGGGCCATGGCGGCCGCACCTGACGATTGACTGAGCTAATTTTGAACTGGGGACGCGGAGGTTCGATCCCAGTGGCGTGTGGGAACCAGTCGAGGTCTTTTCTCTGCGGCGAGTTCCGCCTACTTTATTCGTCTTCTTGTTTCCTGCCTCAAGTGGCCATAGTGGTCGCCCCGAAATATATTACAAGTCTTTCTGTGTTTCAACTTTGGGGAAGCAGCCCAACGGGCAACGGCGCAACTGCTTCGCCGTGAGTTTTTTCCCCCCTACCGTTAGAAATTCTAGTTATTCTGCTTCTATCTGCAGCTTTGATCAACTTTTCAAAAATCTGTTGAATTCATAATCGTCGAACTTGGTATGAAGGTCCTGAGACCACGCGAGGCTCTTGACTTTGAATTCCAACCAACCTAAAGCAGGCCGGTCCCCGGTGAACTAAACCATCGTGGGCCATGGCGGCCGCTCCTAAAAAAATGAGTGCGAGCAACGCTGGTTAATTTCCGCTAACCGCACGAAAAAGAAACCACTCTGCTTATTGGATGCTACCGGGAGGAATTGAACTTCTGACTCGACTCCCCCCTTGAGCGCTGCAAATTCAACAATCTTCGGGGGCGGCCTCGACGGTTTATTTCAATCGGTGCTTGGCTGGTATAAGGATGGTACGATGGGATTTATAATATAATAAACTCAAGTGTCCGATTCGTGGAATCCCGATTTTGGACCGTGGGTCCTGAACTACTGGGTCGAGATTAGCTTAGCTTGAGGCAGGAAACAAGAGGACGAAAGAATTTACTTGAAAAGGCATCCGAGTCGTCTAACGGTGAGAGAAAAAACTCAGTTACGCCGTCGGGATGCAGAGGAATCGAACCCGGTTCAAATGGATGATACGTGATTCAGATGGGGTGCCACAACGGCTTATTTCAATCGATGCGGGACTTGTATATGTTGGAATTTAAATTCGTGCATCGAGGCTCGGCGCTGCCGACTCATCTTCTTACGTTTCTACGGCTGGGTCCCAAGAACGACTGGGCCGAGATCGTCGATGCTATTGAGCTTGAAGCAGGAAACGGCACGCGAAGAAAGTCGTCCGAACAAGCTCGGGATAGTAATAATAACAGTAACAGGTTGGATATTTGGAGAGCAACATACATACGTGTGACATATTAAGTGCGGTCGAGTGTTCAAAACTGTTGGAATTCGAGTCCGTCGCTCGCAGTCACCGCCGCCACCAACTGGCATATCAAGGCAACAGGTACAATTACCTATTCCCCCTCGCACTGCCTTCTTCCATTTTGCCGTACTGTACCTTGCATTTCACTCTACTTGGTTATATTCTCCCTACTTAGACATATTTGTTCCTGACGAGTAATTGTATAAGACGTAGTAATTGTTGAATGAATCCCCTGCGCGTTTGCGAGGGTCTGTCTTCTGCTAAATCCCGAGTAAAGGCCGTGGCTACCTTTATTTCAATAAAAACTCTGTTGAGAAGGGGATAATTTAGCATGGTGCGGCGTCATGGAATAGTTGAACAACGGGGATGCAGAGTTAACATACGCCATCTGTTTTTTTCTTTTAAAAAAAATCAATTTGCAGAACTACATGAGACAAAGTCTTTCCGACCTGGCATGCGCTTGTGCCTGAGCACGGTTGATGCTCCCAAGACTTGAGTAGTGCGCCTTGGAGACGCTACATAGATCTTTCGAGGGGATCCACGAAACACAGAAATTCCAAGGCCGAGCATACGGAACTAGACTGGCTGGCGGTTCGAATGGCGAGATTTGCTCGTCCGGTGTGAATCCCGGTGACCACCAGTCAGAACTTAGTTGTCGTATGGTATGGCTTCCCTGTACAGACGGCCCATTGCAACCACGAATTCAAATAAATTCAAACAACGCCGAGAAGGCCGAAGGCCGTGACGATGAGAAAGAGTCTTGGAAAGAGTTCAATGTATTTGTATTTGTGAACTATGGGACATCTTGAGTACATATATCATTATCTCTTCTAACTTAGTGAGCAATCCGCGGAGTGCATCGCGGAATCGTTCAGAAAAACCCGGAACATTTTTTGGAGGGGGGTTGGTGGATTTCAGTATGAGGATAATAATAAGCTCCGTTCACGAAGATTCAAATTATAAAATTGCATGTGTCAATGGGATCTTCCATGTAGAGTCTGCCGACAGCAAAGTCGGGCACAATTTTCTTACCCCGCTCCTTCTATCGCCGACGTTGCACGGTACATAAGATTATATTTCGAGTCGAGGCAAGGCCACCCGGTGCGCAGACGGAGACGATGAGCGGAAATCTAGAGACTTCTCCAAGTTGGCGAATTTCCCGTTTCCTTATGCGCCCAACAAGGAGAGATCCAGCATTCTGGAGCCTGTGGGAGTCGTCCATGGACCTGATTACGCGCGCGCGCGACGTGCCCTAGAACATCAGAAAACCACAAATCTATTCGGGGATTTTCACAAATACTTTATCCTGAATGGCCCGGTCATGATCAGTTTCCAATCCACAGAAGCTGTAGAAACAGGTGGCGTGGCGCAGAACCAACAGCCTTCATGGTGTGTTCCACCGCTTTGACGGTCATTTCCGAGATGTACTGCCAGTGGGATATGAAGGTGGGAATGTTATTAATCCGGAGATCATTCATCCAGGAAAATTATTATCTGAATTGCGCGACTTGGAGGGCGTTCCACGCCGGTCTTTTCGCGTCGGAAGATAACACAGGGCTAGGCACGCGTCTATAGACGTACTCGATGGGCTAGAATCGCCGTTGGCGCTAGCGCTAGATGCATGTTTCCGAGACTAATAATATACGAAGCTAATAATAGACAGCAGCTGTCAAACTGCGCGAGCCGTGAATTGCGGAATATTCAAGGAATATATTGTATTCGAGCGGGGATTTAACATTGGTCATGCATGTTCTGGTCAGTTGTACAGTCACTTGATATCTGCAGAGTAACTGGAGCGAGAAGGCAGGAAGCGGTAATAACAACGAAGCATCGCAGCAAACGGCATGATGATGCCGACAGCTGTGCACGGCTCTGATCGGCAACAACACTCGAACGAAACACGCACGGCGAACGAGCCCCGTCTTTTTGCTCTCATCTCTTCCCTTCCTACACCTTCCCCACTTTTCACCTTCCTCTTCTTTCCGCCTTGCTAGACATTTAATTCGACACAATGATGCACGAGCGCGAACACGGGGACCCTTTCCTTTCCTCGTACAACCAACCATCCTCGCACCAGGGCGGGTATTCCGACCTCCCACCTGGCGGCGGTGGGTACTCCGAGTGGACGACCGGCCCCCGGAGCGCGCCCTACTCACAACCATATGCGTCCCAGTCCCAGCTCGCCGCGTACCAAGACGACCCCTCCGGGGGATACCCACCTCCCTCGCCGAATAACTCGAGCCTATTCCTTTCGTCACCGGGGGGCGCCGGCGCTGCGCCGCGGAGCTATGGTGGAGGCGCTGGGGCCGGGTCCAACTGGTACGGCGGCAGCGGCAGCGGCGGCGCGAGCAAGAAGAAGAAGCGGCTTATTGGGTTGGGCGTGGTGGCAGCCGTGGTGATCGTCGCCGCTGCGGTCGTGCTGCCCTTATATTTCCTGGTGATCAAGAAGCATCATGATGATTCCGCTGCGGCGAGTGGGGGAGGGGGGAACGCGAGCGGGGGGAAGGGCGGGAACAATGTCGTTGGCGCTGTTACTGGTGGGGATGGGAGCACGGTCGTGACGAGCACTGGGCAGAGTTTCGTGTATAAGAATTCGTTTGGGGGTTATTGTGCGTGTTCTGTCTTTCTTATTCCTTTCTTCGTGTTTACAATATTTATTCCTTCCAGGGATGTCCGACCCCGCCAATCCCTTCCTCAACGGCGCCAAACCCAACTCGTGGACACCCGCGCTGAACGAGAGCTGGAACTGGGGCACCGACAAGATATACGGTGTTAATCTCGGAGGGTGGTTTGTGCTTGAGCCTTGTGCGTGTTCCTTTTATTATTCCTTCATCTATCCATCTCGCATCCCTTCCTCAATTCCCTGCACGACCACACATATCCCGACCCCGATCCCGACGCGGAGCCGCACCCACACCTGACGTAACGCGTTCTGCCCTGTCCCTGGCCCTGCGTCACGTCGGTGCCAAGTCGGGTGTCTGTCAAGAAAGCGGCCGCGTCGATCGGGTTTATATGCAAAGGCACTGTACACTGTACGCCGTACATAGGCGAAGTCGCGTGTGCTTGTGCGGAGACGCGTCTTTGTCTTTGTCCGCGCGTTTGGGGACGCGCGCGTTCATGTGAATCTACGGGCTGCATCTTGTCTTTCTTCTTCCCCACCCCTCCCCCCCTCCCTCCCCTTCTCTCTCAACAATAATAATCCCTCATACTCACATCTCACAACCCAGTCATCTCCCCCGCGCTCTTCCAAGCCTACCCCTCCGCGCCGGACGAGTGGACGCTCGCGGCGCTCATGCGCGCGGACGGCTCGCTCGAGAAGACGATGGAGACGCATTATGATACGTTTATTGTAAGTTTTTCTTTTTGTTTTCTTCCCTCCTTCCTTCGAAAAACCCGGTTTCTTTCGCTTCTTCCTTCTTTGTTTATTTATATCCCCCTTTTTACGAAAAACCTCTTCCTCGCCCCGATTCGACGCTAATTTTATTTTATTACAGACGGAACAAGACCTCGCGGAGATTGCGGGGGCGGGGCTCAACTGGGTGAGGGTGCCGATTCCGTTTTGGGCTATTAGGTGTGTGTTTTTTGTGTTTTTTTTTTTTTTGGGTGGGAGGGAGATGGAGGGGGTGGATGCGGAGGCGGATTTCGTTGGGTGCGAGCTGGGGGTTTGCGTGGCGTGGACGGGGTGGGGCGGGGCCTGAGTTGGCTTGGGGACTGGGGACCGGAGCCCGTCGCGGTGGATGCGTTTCGGGATACGAGCGAGCGAGCGCGGTGGCAGCGGCCCGAGGTGGTGTGGCTGGTGACGCGGGGAAGACCCCCGGAGCTCGGAGCAAGAGCAAGGGCGGTGGTGCGCGCTGACCGAAAAAGCCGTACGAGTACTGCCTTGCTTGCTTGGGAGGAGGATGATGATCTGCTCGTCGTCCTCCCTTGTCTTTTCCCCTCCCCTTCCCCGTCTATCTCCTTCCCCGTCCCCGCCTATCTCCTTCCCCTTCCCCTTACTCTACTACCGTCTACATCGTTTACTAACCCCACCTCTTTTTTCTTTCACAGCGTCTGGTCAGACGTGGGCACGGACCCGACGGGTGCGGCGGTGGCGGAGCCGTTCCTCGAGGGGGTTGTTTGGAAGTGAGTTGGTTTGTTCTTTTATTTTTGTTGTGGGGTCTTGCTCGATGCTCCTACGATCGAGAAGCGCGTCCGTCTGGCGCGTCTGCGCTTCGAGGATGTCGCTCGCGCCTTCCCTCTCCTCCCCCGCTGGCCTTCTTTCAAAACTCGACGCTAACGACCCCCTCCCGCAGGTACGTCGTCCGCCTCCTCGGCTGGGCGCGCAAGTATGGAATCCGCGTCAATCTGGACCTGCACACGGCGCCTGGGTCGCAGAATGGTGTGTTTTTTTCTTTGTTTTGGTATTCGGTACGAGTGGCAAGGATAAGACGAGGCGAGACTCACGCTGCTTGAGGGCAATGTGCTCTTGGTCTTGAGCTTGGGAATGAGGTTCTTCCCGTCCGCTCGAGAACGATGATTGTGAGAGCGCCGGGATGTCCTTCCTCTCCTTCATGATCAGTTGCTTGACTCTTTCCTCCTTTCGCATGGTCCCTCGTCACGCCCTCGCCCCTCCCAACGCTATCTTTCTTTTGCCCGCATCTTACTAACCTATCTCGCAGGCTACAATCACTCTGGCAAGCTGGGTGAGGTCAATTTCCTCAATGGTGTCATGGGATACGCGAACGCGCAACGGATGCTCGACTACATCCGCGTAATCGTCGAGTTTATCTCGCAGCCCCAGTACAAGGATCTGGTGCCGATGTTTGGGATTGTGAATGAGGGTGAGTCTCTTTCGTTACTTGTCATGTGCAAAATGGGCTAACTCCCTCCCAGCGCTCATGAGCACGATCGGGCGCGACCAGCTCACGTCCTTGTACGTCTCCCTCCCCTCGCCCGCCTTTCTTCCTTCCACTCACCCATTGCGTGCAGCTATCTTCAGGCCCACAACATGATCCGCGGGATCACGGGCACCGGAGAGGGCAACGGGCCCTTCATCAGCATCCACGACGGCTTCAACGGCACTGCAGCGTGGGCGGGGTTCCTCCCCGGCTCCGACCGCATCATCCTCGACACGCACCCCTACTTCGCCTTCGACCAGCAGCCGAACGACGCGCCCATCGCCACCTCCGAGGATCCGGCGAGCGCGGGTGGGATATGGCCGCACCAGGCGTGCAGCGCGTGGGGGCCGGCGATTAATACGAGGTACGGCTTCCTTTTGTTTTCCGTCTTGCTTCCTTTTGGAGCCTTCCTTCCTTTTGGGCGGAGGGCGCGATTTCGTGTTTTCGGAAAAAGGGAACTAACATGCTTTCTGGTGCAGCCAGACGGCATTCGGTATGACGCTCGCGGGCGAGTTCAGCAACGGGTACAATGACTGCGGGCTGTACCTCACCGGCGTCAACGGCTCGACTCACTACGGCGGGGACTGCAGCCTGTGGGAGGATTCGAGTACTTGGAACGCGACCGTAAAGGCTGGCGTGAAGCAGTTTGCGCTCGCATCGATGGATGCGATGCAGAATTGGTTCTTCTGGACGTGGAAGGTGAGTTCCCTCCCCGCTTTTACATATCTCGTACTCCCGCTGATGAATAGTAATAATATTCAGATCGGCAACGCGACGGACGGCGTCGTCCGCTCCCCCTTGTGGTCCTACCAGCTTGGTCTCCAGGGTGGCTGGATGCCCACGGACCCGCGCGCAGCGTCGGGCGTATGCGCCTCCCTCAACGTTTCAGGACCTATCTTCGATGGGACCTTCAGCGCCTGGCAAACGGGTGGCGCAGGCGCAGGGACGATTGCCGCCTCCGCCACTCAGCAGTTCGGGCAGTGGCCACCGGCAAGCATCGCGCACGTTGACGCGGCTGCGACGCTGCTGCCGACGTACACCGCGACGGCGAGCATCGCGAGCTTGACGTACGTGACGCCTGCGGCCAGCGGGAGCGCGGCGACGATCACGCCGACGGTGAGTGTGGGGAGCGGGTGGTTCGACAGTGCGGATACGGTGTCGATGGTCACGCTCGTGGCGGGGTGCACCTATCCGGACGCGTGGAGCGCGGTGAGCTCGCCTGTGCCTGCGGTGTGCACCGGCGCCCCGTGAGCGCACGACTTCATTTCTTCCTTCTTCGTTTGCGGATTTACGGCTCTTTCTACCGCTTCGCGCCTACGTTCTTTCCCTTCTATACTTACATATATACCTTGCTGTGATTATTTCTCCTCTCGTTTCGTGTTTTCCTTTGGGATCTTCCTTACACTGGATCGGTCACCGTCACTTGCACATCGTTACCCGTACACATCATTCGCTATCCCTCTGCATCCGAATACGGACTACATCTGTATTCCTACTTACTTTATTCTGGGTAACTTATATGTATTGTACATCTCCTGTATCGCTCGTACAGTGGGTGACTTCCCGTAACACAAATCTGTGTTTTTCAGATACTTCGCGGTGCCAATGATGAGAAGTATGTATATTAAAAAGTATTTTATCGGCGGTTAGCCATCCGTAAGACATTCGGCATTTTAAAAACTTACCTATGCACACTTTCACTCTCCCCGAGGGACACGGTACAGCGCCATAGGCGACTAATTAATCCCCGAAGGCTTGGTCAATCAATATTAGCAAACAACGCGTCCAGAACCCTCATCGTCGACCTCTGCATGAATCCCGACGCGTTGATTACATACCAGATGGACCTAGATGACGAGGAGGAAGAGGACGAGATGGATTGGGAGATTACTGCCACTGCAATAGCAGCAATCATGGCAGGGATTTTGGTAGCGCGTCAGCAACGCGTCAAACGGCGGCTCGAGCGGCGGCTCTATTTGACGCGAGCACAGCTCCTACCAGACCCGCGATGCGACACTCCTTGGCAGGTCTTATACGCAAGCAAGAGTGACCGCGCCTTCATTACGACAATGGGTTTCGACACGCAAACCTTTCAGGACATTCTTGAAGCTGGCTTTAGCGGTACCTGGTATATGACCCCGATTCCACGTGGAGACACTGCCGCCACTGGAAACCCGCGACCTGGAGCGCGTTCCTTGGATGCAGCTGGCGCACTTGGCCTCGCTTTGCACTTCCTCAATTCAACAATGTGGGAGATCAGTCTTCAGCAAATATTTGCGCTGGTTCCCTCCACTGTCTCCCGGTACATCCACTTCAGCCTTGACATCCTACTTGCTGTACTCCGCCAAATTCCTGATGCCCGTATCCGATGGCCTGCCGATGTCGAAGAGTTCCAGGCATATAATGACTTGATCACCATACATCATCCACTCTTAGAGGGTGCATTTGCAAGCATCGATGGGCTCAATCTGCCCGTGCAGACAGCAGATGATCCAGAGATAGAGAATTCAACGTACAATGGATGGCTCTGTGAGCATTTTGTAAGCTCTGTGCTCGTCTTTTCCCCAAAAGGTCAGCACTTTAATTAATATTTCCTCCGCAGATTTGTTCTGACTTCCGTGACCAGGGGATATAATTGCGGCAAAGCTCAATGCACCAGGGAGCTGGCACGACTCGAGAGTTGTGCGCCCTATATACGAGAAACTACGCACACAAACACCCGATGGCTTCTACCTCGTCGCCGACACCGCATTTCCTCGTGGCGCTGCTCAGATCGAAGGCAAGATTCGTGCACCTATCAAAACTGGGCAGACCATCCGAGGGACAACCGCCGAGATCGAGCAGAAGCTCGCTTTTGACCGACAGTTGCTGTCGTACCGTCAAACAGCAGAATGGGGGATGCGGGGTTTGCAAGGCGCATTTGGTAGGCTTCGTTTGCCGCTGGACATTGACAATGCAGAGCAACGAGCCAACTTACTTGAAACGTGCATCCGACTGCACAATTTCCGAACGCACCGTGTGGGTCATAATCAAATACGTGCGGTCTACATGCCGTTGTGGCGACAGACAGCAGATGATGAGCAGGTGTGGGATGGCTTCGAGAAAATGTTGTTCTCTGATCAGCGGCGCAAAGACCGTGTCGCACGATTCCATAACTTTGCTGTTTTTGACTAGTCACACTTGAATCAACGTGAATTTATTTCAAAATCAAAAGGAGCGACTGTAACACCGTAGACTAAAGTAAGGACAGGAGTATGAGGCATCAACAGAAAAGGGTATATGTACGAGAAGAAATGCGACCTCAAGAACGCTGTATACTCGGGCTGATGATAAGCCCGAGGGGAGCACCACCACGACGAGGTGTTACCACCAGCTCTACGGCATTGCCGGAGACGAGGGCGTCAGAAGTGGCGTGGGTGGGAAAAGGAAGGCGGGAGGGCCCGGGAGTAGGTGTGCGGCGGCGACTGAGGGGGCGACGACGAGAAGGACTTGGAGTGGGCGTACGACGATCATATGGGGTTGGGGAGCGCTGGCGCTGCTTTTTCTTTGGTCGGTGGTCGAAGTCGGTGGCATCCGATGAGGCATCTGTTTCCCACATTGTTGCCCCACCCCCACCGGGGAACTTGTGCTCGACACGCACCTTCCCACCCACACGCTGTAAGCCGTCCCGCTCCTCGTAGCTGGCGCGCCCCTGGCGACGACCACGACGACCACGACGACGATCATGCGACGGGCTACGAGACCTACCGTGGGTGGAAGACGACCTGCGTCCACCCACGGCAGCCTCCAGCCGCATTGCCCAAGTACGTTCCATCTCGGAACGATCCCGATCCCGCTTAAGGTCGTTGTTCTCCTGCTGGAGAGTAGTGAGCTGGGTGCGGAGGTTGTCGACCTGCGTGGATAGGGTCATGAGATGGGTCCGCTCGAATGAGTGGTGCGCGCGAGCTTCGTCACGAACCCGCAATGTTGCGGGGTCTAGACTGCGCACAATTTTGTTGACCGCGTCGGCAGCGGCAGGAGCACGGGAGCGACGAAGAGGTGGGCTGGCTGCTCGGCGAGCAACGGCTGCACGCACCGGCTCAATGACCTTCGGGACGTCAGAGTCATCGGAGTCATCGGAGTTGTCCTCGAGGTCGCTGTCGTCGTCGACGTCGCGGGTGCCAGCCTTGCTATTGATGAGATCCTCGAGCTCATGTGCACGCTTGACTTCAGGGGGGCATTCAGCATCGCCCGTAGGCTTTTTGAGTTTCGTATACTTGAATCATATTAGCGAGTAGATACTATGCTATGAATAAATCAACGCACCGACGCGTACTTCGTCTTCAAAGATGTCGCCACACGCGCTGGCCGCCCCAGAGACATGGCCTTCGCGTTATACACTGCCTCAACAGACTTCCAGCCCTTCTCCCCGGTGGGAAGCACCTCCTCAATCGTGTCGAACAGCATATTCTTGTCGGCCTTGTTGTAATTCGGAGCACCGCCGCGGCCGGGGCGAGTCTTCCCGCGCACATCGTCGGCGTCAGATTCCGAGTCAGAAGAAGCGGCGCGCGCCTTGCCCTTGCCCTTTGCTTTCTTGGACTTGTGCGAGGGCTTAGCACGATGGTCGTGCTTCTTTGAACGAGGCCGGTGGTCATGCTCAACTTTGTGCTTGGGGTGAATGAAAGCAGTGTGCTCGCGATTGTCGTGCAGCAGGGCTGGGTCAATGGGGATTGGCTGCGGGTTGGCATTCATGACAGGCCTGAGGGTGAACTGGTATTGCTCCTGGCGAGCTGTCAGCAATGTAAAATATGAGAGAAAAAGCGAACGCACCGCTGGGTTGACGGGACCATCAGGGCCACGCCCGTCTTGCCCGCGGTACCCTTGATTTGCGTAGCTAGCATTTGCGAGGGGTGCCTGAAAAGACGGCGGGGTCTGCAGCAACAGGGTAAGTGTCCTGTGTCAATTCTGCAGCCATAAACTCACCGCGGTCACGGCAGCGTATGTATGTCCATGCCAATGCGGCGGCGGCGGCCCATTTCGCGGGTCTGGATGCCCGGCAGGGGTATTGAGAACATTGGAAACACTAAAATGCGGGAGGGGGACGTCGCCTGAGTGGGCCATGATTTTGGAATGAGGAGAATGAGCGAGTCAAACACACCTTTATACCTAAAATTTCGACGCATTCAGTGCATTCGGACTCGTGAAATTTGCTCGATAAGAAACAGCGCCCAAAATTTAAGGTTGGGCCTATCGGAGGTGCCCCGCAGCATTGCGGGTCGGCCTTGGTCAGAAAGTTTCTCAATGAGGGTCGGATGAGGGCAATGAAACCGCACCAAGCCGTCAATGTGCAGGTACGCGAAGATGCGGCACCTCCACGTGAATTATTGTTGCATGGTGGAGGAGTGGTGGGCGCTGGTTGCTGAGCGACGTGCGAGTCTGCCCGCGATGGCAAGCTGCGAGTTGACTGAGGAGAACGAGGTAGAGGACAAAGGGCCTTTGTTACGTGGCGCTTGAGCCGTGATTCCATCATTACCATTTTTGGTTTGTTTGAACAATTTTGTGTCTGTCGGAGGGGTCTTGACCCCCCGAATACATATTCAAGTATCGGAGGGTCTGAGGAAGTGTACGCGAGATCCAAGGCCGATGGGGTCCTGATGGGAGCCCCGGCATCCCGGCAAAACCGCGAAAGTATTTGATTCTACATAAATCTGTGTTACGGGAAGTCACCCAGTATGCGGGCGAAATCAAAAGTAATTGCATGGGTGTCGGAGTCCATATGGGAATTGGAAAGTCCGGCATCAAAAGTCCGGGATCAGGTCTGGCGGAAGTGATTCAAGTGATCGGCGGACTGATGGGAATGCAGAGAGCCCAAGCCGCGGGGGCGGATCAGATAGGCCATTGATCTAAACACGGTGCAACAAATGTGTCTTTGTTCACTGCACGTCCCAGAGGTGGTTTCAGAGGACAAATAAAAGTCTATTAACCAAAGATAAGACTGTTTTAACTTGCGTAGAACAATCAGATGAATTATTGACCTTAAGAACAAGAATTTGCTTGCTTCTTGGCCGTGGTATGTACATCTGTTGCCATTTGGGACAGCGCGTGCCCAAGCCTGGTCCCAGCTAGTGAATAAACCTCCAATAGATTTTTATTGAGAGACATATCAGCTTGCTGAGGTAGCAAAGGCCGAGAACTCTGGTGTCGATTTAATGCAATTTATTTACTCCTACTCGCCTTTGTCAGAAACAAAGGAAAATTGACTCTGAAAGCCATTAAATCCTTTTTATGCACGTGAAATAATTACAGGGCCAGCCTGGATGAGCTGCAGCTCAAGTAGCATGCAGATAAACGAATAAAAAGGAGGGATGATCTATTTCAAACTCCGCCAAGAGATGCCGAACTGCAGCCGGACTTTCCAACTCCCAAATGGTCTGGGGTGTCGTGTCCATAATGCTGTTTTTATTCCAAATTGCGGCAGACTGTTACATACTCTACTAAGATTGGTTGCCGGGGTTTCTGCAATATTCAGGAATTGCGACGGGCTCAAATTCACGCAGCTGTGAACCAGAAGAAACCATTGTACAACGGATTCCAGTGTTAGTAAAATATCTGTTTAGCTAACTGTTATAATTCTTCGAGATCCAGCTGGATAAGTGGCACATCGACAGATTTCGGCCAAGTTGTAACTTGCAGTTGCAACCTCGCCTCGTTGAGACTTGGCCGAGAGAGGGGAGAAGATCTACTGGTGTTCATCTGCAGCCAACCATTCAATCCGAGGTCACCGAAAACGTCAACCACCTAAAGGGTTCCTCACATCCCTAAACTCATCAGCCTTTCGGCATTTTACTTGCCACTTGAATCGTCTTGAATGCACTTTTCCTCTTGAATCCAAAAAATCTGAAAAACTTTAGCTTGTCAAAATGGATAAAAATGAGGCCGTACCCCGTAGGAAAACATTTTTTTTTCACGAAAATCGGACCTGGCTTGATCACTTGTCACTTGCGGTCTTTTTACACAGTGGGCAAGTCCCGTGGCTTATTTCAAAATAAGCCAGCATTGCTTGTACGCGGCTTGTGTGTGGCTTATATGCGGCTTATCTTGTTCCTAGATTAGATCGCGATAAGACTTGATGGATCAACGTCAGCACCTATGGAGGCCCCCGGTCACTACCTATGAACTCCGTCCGGAATAGAGTAAATCAAGGCCAAAATTTGGTGTTTTTGGGTCCGGGATATAGAGTAAAACAAGGCCTGAGCTGGGGCTCTCGGTCCGCGATAGAGTAAATCGGGCGCAGCCCGAGAGATTTTTTTTGAAAGAGAAGGTCCCTTAGAGAATATTTTCGACCCAACCATTGAATGAAAAGGTGCGCGGCAGGCGGGAAAACGAAGGCAGCGAAGGCTACTGGGGCGGGGAAGCCTGCGGGAGCGTCCACGGGGCGAAAAAAAGCGGCAAAACTAGCGTGAGAAAGATTTTCCGTCCATCATAGAGTAAAACAAGCTTCCAAAGGTCAAAATTCATAGAGTAAATCAACCAAAATCTTCGACTTTGGGCGGACGGAGTTAGTAGGTAGTGACCGGGGGCCTACCTATGGTATGCGGAAAGGCCCGATACATGCCAGTGAAGGAAATAAAGAAAATAAATTGCAATAAAACTGCCTAGAGTTGTCACCAATCTGGCTTACTTCAGCATAGTATCCAGATCCCTTCTAGTACTGTACTATTAAAATCAATTCGTCAGTCACGCGTCACGGGGGTGTTTGACGTGACGAATTTTGGAACCTTGTCACGCGTCACGGAGGCTCTTGACGAATACACTTTTCGTCATGCACTGGTTGAGCATTTCAAGTTTTTCGGTGAAAAAATTGTGAAAAATGTACATTTTTTTCACCCATTTTTCACTGAAAAAGTGGGTGAAAAATTCAAAACTTTTTCAGCACTTTTTTGAGTGAGAATTGAAGTGAAAAATTTGAAACAAAATTCATGACTTTTTCAGCAAGATTAACAGCAATAATTCATGCAAGTTTGACGCTGAAAATGAGGGTGAAAAATTTAAAACCTTTTTCACCACCATTTTCACTGGAAAAAAGACGGTAAAAAGTGTGAATATTCTGGAGTAAAAATGGTATGAAATTGATAATTGTTTTCACACATTTTCCACAATTTTTTATTGGCATTTTTTCACTGAAAAATGAGGTGAAAAAGTTGCAATGTTTTCTACCACATTTTTCAGTGTAAATTCAAGTGAAAACCTTAAAATATTTTCCAGACATTTAATTGCTCAAGTATTTCAAGTTTTTCAGTGGAAATATTAGTGAAAAAGTTAAAAAGTTTTTCACACCTTTTTTCACTGAAGAATATGGGTGAAAATTTTAAAATGTTTTTCACCACTTTTTGAGTCGGAATTGAAGTGAAAAATTTGAAACAAAATTCATAACTTTTTCAGCGAGATTAACACCAATATTTCATGCAAGTTTTGGGCTGAAAATGATGGCGAAAAATGTAAAACCTTTTTCATCACTATTTTCACTTGGAAAAAGAGTATAAAAAGTGTGAATAACTGCAGGAAAAAATGGTATAAAATTGATAATGGTTTTCACACATTTTCCACAATTTTTTATTTACCTTTTTTCACTGAAAATTAAGGTGAAAAAAGTTATATTGTTTTTTATGACATTTTGCAGTGTAAATTCAAGTGAAAAATTTAAAATATTTTTCAGGCATTTTCCGCTGGGAATTGGAGTGAAAAATGTGATGTGCTAGTATGCAACAATAATTGAACTATGAGGAGCGCTGTAAGCAATTATTGAGGCTATTGAAGACAGACCTGTAGTATGGGCACTAGGGTTAGCAGATATTGACGCAGGGTAGAATTGTGGGTGAAGGAGGCGAGGTGCGATCCCAAGTCCAAAAGCATGTACAAAGTCAAAAGACAGCGCAGTGGGGAGAGCTTGCAGTCGAATTACTCACGCAAAGCGGAACACACACTCCAGGGACAAATTTGGGGGATAGCGCTTTCTCTTGATCTTTGCGTCTACTCCGGCTCTGCGTCTAGTAGTCTACCTACGAAACTCCGCTTTCTGATTCCCACTTCGGCGATGGACACCAACACACCGAGCCTGCCTGCAGGATACCCCGTCATAGGCATCCAAATGAGGACAAAAACCATCCTTGCCACTCGCTGCGGGGCTATGGTTTGAAAATCCAGACTCAAAATAGCCTGAAATGGCTGTTTCTGCTAGTATTTAAATTCCGCTGAGGCCATCCACAGATGGATTTTTGATTGGAGGGTCACATGAGATGTGTATGGCTCATAGGCATTCACATGAGGACAAAAACCATCCTTGCCACTTACTGCGGGGCCATGGTTTGATAATCCGGACTCAAAATAGCCTAAAATGGCTGTTTCTACTAGTATTTAAAATCTGCTGAGGCCATCCACAGATGGATTTTCGATTTAAGGGTCACATCAGATGCGTATAGATCATAGGCATCCAAATGAGGCCAAAAACCATCGTTGCCACTCACTGCGGGGCCATGGTTTGAAAATCCGAATTCCAGGCAAGAGCAATGGATGAAATCCCATCATCCTCCTGCTTGATCCCAGGATCGGCAGCAGAGGCGGAGAGTAGGCTGGTGACGTCTTCCAGCGCAGGCTCAGTCGCACGTGTGAGGAGGACGGTACGAACTGCACTGAAGGATGGGTCGAGGTTGATAAGGAGGAGATCCTTATGGGTAGTTGCATCGACAACGACACCCATCGCAGTAAGCCTCGATACGGCAGCAGCCATAGCGCGGATATAGACAGTGATGTCCTTCGAAGGATCATGCCGAACGGCATTGAGCTCCGCCCGAGCAACAACACGGTTGGTCATATTCGACTTCTCGAAGTGACCCTTGAGCGCTTTCCAAGCTGCAGTAGCAGAGGCCTGGTCTTCGACCAGATGCTGAAAGTCATCACTAACCTTTCCGTATAGGTATGGAACAAGCATGCGATCAAGGGTGATGTTGTCGTCATCTGTACCAGGCCCAGTGCCATTCTGGACCCAAAGAGCATCTATACCCAGCAAGAAGACTTTCACATTCTTCCCAAACTTCACCCAGTTGGATGAGTCGAGAGTGACAGTGAGTACAGACGCAAGAGCAGAGGTGATGTGGGGGGGAGACATGTGATCTGTGACGTG
This sequence comes from Mycena leptocephala, assembly GCA_029378395.1. Taxonomy (NCBI): domain Eukaryota; kingdom Fungi; phylum Basidiomycota; class Agaricomycetes; order Agaricales; family Mycenaceae; genus Mycena; species Mycena leptocephala. The sequence goes on from JARJLF010000057.1 coordinate 87,192, forward strand.
TGACGCGTGACGTGACAGAAAAAGCGCAGTAAGAAAAGGTTATCCAGAAGGTAAAGGATGAATCCACCCAAAGATGGACAGATTTTTGGAAGAAAAGAGGCAGAGGAAGATGATATGAGGTATAGAAGACTTTGAGACAGGGCCCGTAACCTGTTATAATGAGATCACCAGATGGAAGCCGAAAAGGCAGAAATAGCACCAGATGGAAGGCGAAAAGCCCTGTCACATTGTCACACCATGACTAAATACGTGACAGAGTACAAATAAGGAAGGTGGACCCATCTGAACCAAACACCACCAAATCCTACTTCAACATTTCCAACCATGGCCCTGCAGTGAGTGGCAAGGAAGGTTCTTGTCCTCATGTGGATGCCTGTGAACCATACGCATCTTATGTGACCCTCAAATCGAAAATCCATCTGTGGATGGCCCCAGCGGAACTTAAATACTACTAGAAAGAGCTATTTTAGGCTGTTTTGAGTCCGGATTTTCGAACCATAGCCCCGCAGTGAGTGGCAAGGATGGTTTTTGGCCTCATTTGGATGCCTATGATCCATATTCGTCTGATGTGACCCCTTAAATCGAAAATCCATCTGTGGATGGCCTCAGCGGGATTTAAATACTAGTAGAAACAGCCATTTTGGGCTGTTTTGAGTCCGGATTTTTGAACCATAGCCCCGCAGTGAGTGGCAAGGATGGTTTTTGTTCTGATGTAGATTCCTATGAGCCATATGCATCTCATGTGACCCTCAAATCGAAAATCTATCCATGGATGGCCTCACCAGAATTTAAATACCTGTTTGCACGGCTATTTCTGCCTGCAACTAGGATTTTCAAAACATGGCCCCGCAGTGAGTAGCAAGGATGGTTTTTGGCCTCATTTGGATGCCTATGATCCATACGCATTTGATGTGAGCCCCATATCGAAAATCCATCTGTGGATAGCCCCAGCGGAATTTAAATACTAGTAGAAACAGCCATTATAGGCTATTTTGTGTCCGGATTTTCAAACCATGGCCCTGCAGTGAGTGGCAAGAATGGGTTTTGGGCGAATTTGGATGCCTATGATCCATTCACATCTCATGTGACCCTCAAATCGAAAATCCATCTGTGGATGGCCTCAGCAGAATTTAAATACCTGTTTGCACACCTATTTCTGCCTGGAATTCAGATTTTCAAACCATGGCCCTGCAGTGAGTAGCAACGATGGGTTTTGACCTCATTGGGATGCCTATGAGCCATACGCATCTTATGTGACCCTCAAATCGAAAATCTGTCTGTGCATGGCCTCAGCAGAATTTAAATACTAGTAGAAACAGCCATTTTAGACTATTTTGAGTCCGGATTTTCAAACCATGGCCCCGCAGTGAGTGGCAAGGAAGGTTTTTGTCCTTATGTGGATGCCTATGAGTCATACACATCTTATGTAACCCTCAAATCGAAAATCCGTCTGTGGATGGCCTCAGCGGGATTTAAATATTGGGAGAAACAGCTATTTTAGGCTATTTTGAGTCCGGATTTTCGAACCATAGCCCCGCTGTGAGTGGCAAGGATGGTTTTTGTCCTCATGTGGATGCCTGTGGGCCATACGCATCTAATGTGACCCTTAAATCGAAAACCCATCCATGGATGGCCTCAGCAGAATTTAAATACCTGTTTGCACTCCTATTTCTGCCTGTAATTCGGATTTTCAAAACATGGCCCCGCAGTGAGTGACCAGGATAGTTTTTGTCCTCAGGTGGATGCCTATGAGCCATACACATCTTATGTGACCCTCAAATCGAAAATCCATCTGTGGATGGCCTCAGCAGAATTTAAATACCTGTTTGCACACCTATTTCTGCCTGGAATCCGGATTTTCAAACCATGGCCCCGCAGTGAGTGGCACAAATGGTTTTGTGTCTCATTTGCATGCCTATCATCCATACGCATCTGATGTGACCCTCAAATCGAAAATCCATCTATGGATGGCCTCAGCGGGATTTAAATACTAGTAGAAACAGCCATTTTAGGCTATTTTGAATCCGGATTTTCAAACCATGGCCCCACAGTGAGTGGCAAGGATTGTTTTTGTCCTCATGTGGATGTCTATGAGCCATACACATCTTATGTTCCCCTGAAATCGAAAATCCATTTATGGATGGCCTCAGCAGAATTCAAATACCTGTTTGCACACCTATTTCTGCCTGGAATTCGGATTTTCAAAACATGGCCCCACAGTGAGTAGCAACGATGGTTTTTGGCCTCATTCGGATGCCTATGATCCATATGCATCTGATGTGACCCTTAAATCGAAAATCCATTTGTTGATGGCCTTAGCGGGATTTAAATAGTAGTAGAAACAGCCATTTTAGGCTATTTTGGGCCCGGATTTTCAAACCATGGCTCCGCAGTGAGTGGCAAGAATGGGTTTTGTACGCATTTGGATGCCTATGAGCCATACACATCTCATGTGACCCTCAAATCGAAAATCCATCTGTGGATGGCCTCAGCAGAATTTATATACCTGTTTGCACACCTATTTCTGCCTGGAATGTGGATTTTCAAACCATGGCCCCGCAGTGAGTGGCATGAATGGTTTTGTGTCTCAATTGGATGCCTATGATCCATATGCATCTGATGTGACCCTTAAATTGAAAATCCATCTGTGGATGGCCTCAGTGGAATTTAAATACTAGTAGAAACACCTATTTCTGCCCGGAATTCGGATTTTCAAACATGGCCCCGTAGTGAGTGGCAAGAATGGTTTTTGTGCGCATTTGGATGCCAATGAGCCATACTCATCTCATGTGACCCTCAAATCGAAAATCCATCTGTGGAAGGCCTCAGCAGAATTTAAATACCTATTGGCACGCCTATTTCAGCCTGGAATCCGGATTTTCAAACCATAGCCCCGCAGTGAGTGGCAAGGATGGTTTTTGTCCTCATGTGGATGCCTATCGGCCATACGTATCTTATGTGACCCTCAAATCGAAAATCCATTTGTGGATGGCCTCAGTGTAATTTAAATAATAGTAGAAACAGCTATTTTAGGCTATTTTGGGTCCGGATTTTCAAGCCATGGCCCCGCAGTGAGTGGCACCCTCAAATCGAAAATCCATCTGTGGATGGCCTCAGCAGAATTTAAATACCTGTTTGCACACCTATTTCTGCCTGGAATTCGGATTTTCAAACATGGCCCCGCAGTGAGTAGCAACAATGGGTTTTGGCCTTATTTGGATGCCTATGATCCATGCGCATCTAATGTGACCATTAAATCGAAAATCCATCCATGGATGGCCTCAGCAGAATTTAAATACCTATTGGCACACCTATTTCTGCCTGGAATCCGGATTTTCAAACCATAGCCCCGCAGTGGGTGGCAAGGATGGTTTTCTTTCCCATTTGGATGCCTATGATCCATACGCATTTGATGTGAGCCCCATATCGAAAATCCATCTGTGGATAGCCCCAGCGGAATTTAAATACTAGTAGAAACAGCCATTTTAGCCCATTTTGAGTCCGGATTTTCAAACCATGGCCCCGCATTGAGTGGCAAGGATGGTTTTTGTCCTCATGTGGATGCCTATGAGCCATACACATCTTATGTGACCCTGAAATCGAAAATCCATCTATGGATGGCCTCAGCAGAATTTAAATACCTGTTTGCACACCTATTTCTGCCTGGAATTTGGATTTTCAAAGCATGGCCCCGCAGTGAGTGGCACGAATTGTTTTCTGTCTCATTTGGATGCCTATGAGCCATACACATCTGATGTGACCCTCAAATCGAAAATCCAACCATGGATGGCCTCAGCAGAATTTAAATACCTGTTTGCACACCTATTTCTGCCTGGAATTCGGATTTTCAAACCATGGCCCCGCAGTGAGTGGCAACGATGGTTTTTGGCCTCATTTGGATGCCTATGATCTATACGCATCTGATGTGACCCTTAAATCGAAAATCCATCTGTGGATGGCCTCAGCAGATTTTAAATACTAGTAGAAACAGCCATTTTAGGCTATTTTGAGTCCGGATTATCAAACCATGGCCCCGCAGTAAGTGGCAAGGATGGTTTTTGTCCTCATGTGAATGCCTATGAGCCATACACATCTCATGTGACCCTCCAATCAAAAATCCATCTGTGGATGGCCTCAGCGGAATTTAAATACTAGCAGAAACAGCCATTTCAGGCTATTTTGAGTCTGGATTTTCAAACCATAGCCCCGCAGCGAGTGGCAAGGATGGTTTTTGTCCTCATTTGGATGCCTATGACGGGGTATCCTGCAGGCAGGCTCGGTGTGTTGGTGTCCATCGCCGAAGTGGGAATCAGAAAGCGGAGTTTCGTAGGTAGACTACTAGACGCAGAGCCGGAGTAGACGCAAAGATCAAGAGAAAGCGCTATCCCCCAAATTTGTCCCTGGAGTGTGTGTTCCGCTTTGCGTGAGTAATTCGACTGCAAGCTCTCCCCACTGCGTTGTCTTTTGACTTTGTACATGCTTTTGGACTTGGGATCGCACCTCGCCTCCTTCACCCACAATTCTACCCTGCGTCAATATCTGCTAACCCTAGTGCCCATACTACAGGTCTGTCTTCAATAGCCTCAATAATTGCTTACAGCGCTCCTCATAGTTCAATTATTGTTGCATACTAGCACATCACATTTTTCACTCCAATTCCCAGCGGAAAATGCCTGAAAATATTTTAAATTTTTCACTTGAATTTACACTGCAAAATGTCATAAAAAACAATATAACTTTTTTCACCTTAATTTCAGTGAAAAAAGGTAAATAAAAAATTGTGGAAAATGTGTGAAAACCATTATCAATTTTATACCATTTTTTCCTGCAGTTATTCACACTTTTTATACTCTTTTTCCAAGTGAAAATAGTGATGAAAAAGGTTTTACATTTTTCGCCATCATTTTCAGCCCAAAACTTGCATGAAATATTGGTGTTAATCTCGCTGAAAAAGTTATGAATTTTGTTTCAAATTTTTCACTTCAATTCCGACTCAAAAAAGTGGTGAAAAACATTTTAAAATTTTCACCCATATTCTTCAGTGAAAAAAGGTGTGAAAAACTTTTTAACTTTTTCACTAATATTTCCACTGAAAAACTTGAAATACTTGAGCAATTAAATGTCTGGAAAATATTTTAAGGTTTTCACTTGAATTTACACTGAAAAATGTGGTAGAAAACATTGCAACTTTTTCACCTCATTTTTCAGTGAAAAAATGCCAATAAAAAATTGTGGAAAATGTGTGAAAACAATTATCAATTTCATACCATTTTTACTCCAGAATATTCACACTTTTTACCGTCTTTTTTCCAGTGAAAATGGTGGTGAAAAAGGTTTTAAATTTTTCACCCTCATTTTCAGCGTCAAACTTGCATGAATTATTGCTGTTAATCTTGCTGAAAAAGTCATGAATTTTGTTTCAAATTTTTCACTTCAATTCTCACTCAAAAAAGTGCTGAAAAAGTTTTGAATTTTTCACCCACTTTTTCAGTGAAAAATGGGTGAAAAAAAATGTACATTTTTCACAAATTTTTTCACCGAAAAACTTGAAATGCTCAACCAGTGATGGTTGGTTCAAAATTTCGGTTCAGGGCTGCTCTGAGCAAATCTCCTTAGCTGTAGACAATTGTCTCGCCATTTTCAAGGTTTCTTGTTTCAAACCTCACAAATATCGCACTTCAGACCAAATTCAACCGAAGTTTAACGGTGAAAATGCATTTTTTTCCTGTTCAACAACAGATTTGCTCAAATAAATTCTCAGATGATTCCTAAGTCATCCTAATGGTTATTCTACATGCCGTGCAACCCTTGGAATATTTCCAGTGGTTGACGAAATTTTGGGGGCTGTCACGCAGCTGGGGACCCTTTGACGAATTGATGAAATGATATTTCGGGTCACGCGTCACACCCCTTGACGAATTGAATTTAATAGTACAGTATACTCAATCGGACATCTTCTCCCTTTCAATATTTGGACCTGAAGCAATGATTTATTTCAAAAATTTCTAGCTACTCAGAATTAGTATCAGTCCAGAGGTTTCAGAGGAAACAATAAAATAGTGTGAGGTTTCTGATATCTGCTGATTGCCGGCGGAGTTTGTCTCGGATCATCGGCAAACCTTCCTATTTTGGTGATACTCATCATGTTGCTCAATGTGCTCTCCTACACAGGTATAATGGATCGAGGGCTAGTAAACCAAAGTCAGTGGGCCAACTGGCCCATTTCTGCTCACTCCTCAAGCCAAGAATTGTTTTTTTTTCTGGCCTGCTGGCGGCTATCCATTTCGATTGCACTTGGTGCTACATTTTATGAGTTCCCAGTGGGGTCCGATGTGTATGGTCCATGCTGCAGATAGTTTACCAGCAAACCAAGTTGTGGTTTCAAATCCTCATATAACACATCCAAAAAAACACTGCCATGTTTCAGGGCTAAAGTAAAGCTTCAAGGTATCAGCCTGCAGATTCCGATGAACGAAAAAAAAACAGATAGGTTAGTACTGGGAGAGTCTCGGATATGCCGAATTCAGTTATATAATTGTGCCTCTTGATGCCAGGAGAGTCATACTATATTATCAGGTGCACCAGAAAGTGCGAATGGGTGAAAATAAATAAGGAGCAAAATTTCAATTTGCTTGTACTTAGAGGTGCTGAAATATTGGCTGGCACTGGAGGGAGAAAGCACAAACACGTACTAAACACCTTTGGGCCAGAGTGTGAGGACAGCCACGCAGATCGGAACCCTCATTTCAAACTCCGCCGGTATCTGATACTGGTATCAGACACTGCCATCACCATTGAGCCCCGGCCCCTTTCAGCCGGATGACCTGCCGATGACCGATTTATCTCATCAACCCTTATCGCTATCTGATCTAGGAACAAGATAAGCTGTGCATAAGCCATGCATAAGCCGTGCATAAGCTACGCTGGCTTATTTAGAAATAAGCCACGGGACTTGCCCCCTGTGTTAGGCCGAATCAAGCCAGATCAAGTGAAATCAAGTGCAATCAAGTTTTTGGCACAAAGTCTGATGCGCCTTCGCAACCACTATTCCAGACTCGGAGACAATGGATATTTTCGACCACATTTCAGCTCCAGCGCGTGCAGGTCCTGGACCTCTCATGTATCCTCCTAAATGGCCGTGAACTTGTTGCACGCCTCCACGTCATCCTATCCAAACCGCACTTCCGGCTCCAGGAGCTGCGCATTCACTGCGGGATCAAAGACTTTTCTGTCTGGGAAAACAGCTTTGTAACTTGTTATACCACTACCATGGAATTTTTCCCAAAAATGAAAATGTCACGGAAAATTTCGCCTTCTCCCTTAGCTCTCTCACCCGGGAAAAAGTGTAATTTTCCTCGGTGTAAAATTAGCAACAAAGGTCTTTCCTTTTTTCCCCTCTTTTCCTTCGTGGAAAAGCAGTCTTTTTCCACCGACAAAAAGGCACCGTAAAAGTTGTACTCTTACGCAAAATTTACTGCTCCTCGATGTTTAGGTTGCCTTTTCTTTCAAGAACAGCTCCTTCATTGATGTTGGAATAAAACTGAATCCCTCCCCTCGACCTGTGGGATCCCCTTCACCGTGTAGTTGAAGCATGGCCTGTGTAGCCAGCAGGAAATTCTCAGTTGGTTCCCATGGGGCCAACTTTTCCTCGGTGGAAATATTGAATTGGTCGCCCTAACCTAGACTGTATCTGTGTATGAGGTGTCCAAAAGATGATGTTGTCCAACCTGTATGCTCTCTGCCAACACAACCTCCTCTGGTGTAACCATTTCCAACAGGATGGCCTAACCCTAGTTCCTAAACGAACATGAGCAGAAGACTTCAGATTCAAGCACAGAATGGTGAATTTTACAACCAGGAAATCAGTTGGATACGGGTTGTGAAAGTGGAGCCCTTATGAGATTATTCTATAGATGCAGGCATCGTCTGGCCAGGGATTGATCCATCTGAATTTCATGAACACTGTTTGGTAAGCCTCCAGAACAACTGGAGCACCTAGATCATACTATCTACTGTTACAAGAGAAGGACTGCATAGAAAGTGCGACCCACCTCTGAGACACTGTCATCCTGTCATGATTTGGCATTTCTTGGCCTTTCTCGAACCCTTTCGTTCGCGCAATTCACACCGCTCATTGTGGCTCAAACACATCCCCGGGTTTCAGATCAAACAACCAATGATCGAGGATATTGGGAACAACACTGTTGCCTGGTCGTTTCTCAACCTCCTATCAAACTACATATCATCGCCAGGGTTATTCTTAACCCCTAGGACTCGAAACAACTTGTCCTCATGACCCCTCTCCATGGACAGGTGTCTATCCCCTGGCCTACTCCTATGTGTCCAAACTGCCACTAGTCCCTAGACTTCTCAGTGTCAGGAGCACTGAACCCTATACGCTAGGCACACCCAACTCGATCGCAATCGCTTTGGCTCCTCACTTGAACTCCTACCGATCATATTGCAACCATGATCATCTTTTGCCCACGATCGTGTTTCAACCCTGATCGTATTTCAAACACGATCGCATTTCAACCCAATCGTATTTCAACCATGATCGCATTTCAACCACACCCCTTGCAACTGACATCTCGACCCTTTGATGATCAGTGGAGAATGCATATTCATATGATCGGACCCCTTTGTATTCACAGTATATAAGTAGCAGTAGAACCTCCCTGTACGGTAGATTCTATCTCGTCTATTCTCCGGCCTTACCTTGGCCTTGACTTGACTTGTGTGTGACTTAAGCTGCTCTTGCTTCTGTCTGTCTCGTCGCCTTGGGTCCTGTCTTCTCACAGTTGTGGTCGTCGACAGACCCCTGACCCCTCTACTCAACTCTCTCTATCTATCCCTGGTTGCCGCAGCCCTCGGGCCCAAGCGGTTCGTTGTCGGAAACTGCTTTCACCAACTTGCATCCACATGTCGAGACACTTGCCTCCATGTGGATTAGCAAGGCAGACTCTGGCCAGTTACCCAGCGGAGGTCTGCATGGTCATAGAGCAGTGTACCCACAACCAACCGCCAATATGGAACACTGCTAGTGGACTAGAGTTGTGTGTGTCTGAGTACACTACATCAGTATCGGACACTCATTGCCTATGAATTCTCGCTGCAAGCAACACAGAACAGCAAGCCGGAATAACCTGGTTAGACCCGGTTATTGCTGCATCGACTGCACACCATTCCCATGGTCTGGGTTCTGGTTCAACTTGCATGGGTTCTTGGCAGATGGTCACTTGCTATTCGATGCAGTGACATCTTTCCCCTCAACACCCGCGCTGGGACTGTGGCCACGTCACGGTCAGGCTGACCTAAAGCGCCATTGCTGACACATCCGTCTCTCTGCTTTTTGCGATAATAACACACGAGCAAACTGGCCATACCAAAATTCTGGATAATTGGTGGGTGTTCTTCCTGTCGAAGAGTTTGAATCATTACGATGCAGATAACTTTAGAAATCCTCACAGAAAACTCTCACAATATGAAGTTGCTAGTATCCTGAAGATTCAAATTGGTTGCCTTACATAATCCTTTGCTGAGGGTTCACTCAGTTAGGGCTGCCACTCGTGCCCATCATGGGCACAGCCATGGAAACGACGGGTTTTTGACGGCATGGGCTGTTGAGTGGTTCAGGAAAATCCTGACGGGACAGCACGGTCAACAGCACAGCTGTGATGGGTCCATGGCCCTGTAGTATTTTTCCAGAGGCGTGTTTTCCATTCGAGAGTGATCCTATGACTACTATGTGACATTTATAAACTCTATTCGGCCTTCACAGGCCGGTTGGTGAAGCCACAAACAATATCTGTTTACTCATTGCAGATTCTGCACGTTGTGATGAAAATGTAAAAAATAATGGACATTTTTCACCAATTTTTCCACTGAAAAACTTGAAAGGTTCAACCAGTGACATTCTCCAAACTGGGATCTATTCAACTTGCGGAATTGTGGATGTACATACCTCACAAGGTGTCAGCATATGATGCTGCTGATTCCTGAGCTTGGCTGTTGAGGCTTGGTGAAGGTTGAGACATTGTGAGGCTGGTGCTTGTGCTACGCCCTGCACACCACCTCATGGCCCCTTTAACTGAGCCCCAGACGAGAACGTATGAGGTGCCCATTCATCCAAATCGGGAATCAAAGTTAATTCTCATCAAATGTATGCAGCCTATGGTCCCCATCCAACCCTCCACATTGTTCGTACCACCTGCCTGGCTAGCCACAACACTCGCTGGACGTTCCCAGTACCTGAATTCCGCCTTCCACGACTTGCATCTCACCTACGAGCATGGCACCACATGCTATGCCCCACGAGAATGGTACGGTCCAACCAATAGTGGGCATCCTGGCCTTGGTTTCCTCTTCCCACACTCAGAAACTCACCAATTCGCAGATGCAAGCCTTGTCCGATCCAGTTTCCACTCAACAAAACCACTCCAAACCTACTCAGATGCGTCCAGACGTGTCTTTCGACCATTACCTAACCATTTGCAGCCCAGAAAACCCAATCCACGCAGAATGCTACCTGTGTCCGTACCAATTCACATCGTATCCTATGTCCGTTCATGGAAATGAACCCCAAAATCCGAACGTAAGCTTCGCCCATGGCCCCAAATACTGAATGCACACCATGTACAGTCCTGCAAAAAAAGCACCCTCAAACATGAAGGGGATGGAACCGAACGACCAGGCATCAAGGGGACAGTCAAGAGGCGAAAAGGTATAAAAGGATAGCGGAAAAGGGTGTTGTAGTCAGTCAATTTTTGGAGCTTAAGTTCTCCCCTACCACCTGTACCCCCACCTGTGCAACTAAAGCCTCGCTCACACCGAGTTGACCACATCCTCACTTGCCTCTAGCTGGGCACTTCACTCTCACGCCCCCTTTAGCAAGGTTCCAACTCACCGGACCCCAAGTCATCTCATCAGGCTTCCCCGTAACAGGATCATCAACTTCGCGAGCTTCACACTTTGTAGAAGTCAGCCTGCATATTGGTTTAAATTGCCTTCTGCAACCCAGTGTCACAACCGAACGTACCATATGTTCAACTGACCAGCATCAGTCAGTGTTGCTGTCACTTGCTTTATAACTGTCAAACATTGTATTAAGCTTTCCACCTTCGTTGGGAACACCAGGGAAACACAAGGGAAAGATCATGGCATAGGCATCGGATTTTACAGGAAACAACACGTCGTTCGCTCAAGCTTGTGACCTAGGACAGGTAACTATTGCTCCCACACCCATTTACAGCTAACAGCAGGTACCCCCAACACAAACCCACTGAACGTACATCTCGTGCGATCCCGTGCAACACTCTCACTCGGACCACACACGCGTCCCAATCCTACATCCCCACTATCCTCCAATGTTAAATAACCCCTAGAGGCCAAATGTGCTGTCTATTTGATGAGACAAATTCTCATAGCAGCACCACGGTCCTTATCACAACATCAGGTTTAATTCAATAAGGGACAAGGCCAAAACTTGTATTTAACATAAGAAGATATTTAACACAAGAAGATTGTTGATCAAAACACAAATGAAATTCAATTTTTCATTGTTCCTTGCGATGGCTGAGGCTTCGAAACAGACTGAAGGTAACTGACTTGAGGCACATACTTTGAGTTTGTTGTGGAGGGTGTGCCGTGGAATTCTAATTGCCCAAAGACTATGTGGGCTGTAGTTCTCATTGGGGTTCCGGGTTTCCATTGCAGATTTTGCACTTGGTGTAGCGGTTGTATTTGGTTCTATTTGTTTTCTGCAGATTTTGGGTGCTGAATTTTAATGTCTGGGGGCCAAGACAAGCTCGGTGACACTATTTACAATTGTTGTGGTTCCAAGCCTGCTACAGCCTTTCTAGCAGACATGCCACTGGTAAATCTCTGTTTACTAACTTCTTACTAAATACAATTCACTACCCAAATTGTCTGGTCACATAGCATTTCATCATTAGGAATGGTGGTACATCTTTGAGCCTACCTAACCTGTCTTGCATCTGGTCCATTGCTTCCCATGATAGAAGGTTTTGGAATCAAATGTAATCATGGGAGCTTCACCACATATGCCAACAAGAAAGGGTTGAGGTAACCTATTTATCAATTGATTGGGGATCCAAAGAAGGAGCTCTTTGTTTGGGCCCACCAGCCATCCATCTGGTTGGAGGGTCAGGGATGGTGAAAGGTAGCTGGTACCAGGGTGAAGAAGGTTGATGGAAAGATTGCCAGGGTTTTGGTCTGAGAAGAGGGATTGGTAAGGTGCAATAAAAGGGGAGGATACATACTCAAGGGTGAAATCTCATCACTGTGCAGCTTTGCAATCTGTTGCTGGCCATCTGCATCTAAAATATGAAGTTTCTTGTCCTGGGAGCCTGAGATGATGGGCCTGGCATTGGGGGAAAATGCAACAGGCGACACTGGATTGGCATGGCCACCCAATGGCTGTCCAATTTGCTGCTGACTCTCTGAATCCCAGATGCGAACTGTCTTGTCCAATGAGCCTGAAACAATGTGCCTGCCATTGGGGGAGAATGCAACAGACCACACTGAATTGGCATGGCCACTTAGCAGCTGTCCAATTTGCTGCTGACTCTCTGAATCCCAGATGCGAACTGTCTTGTCCCATGAGCCTGAGACAATGTGCCTGCCATTGGGGGAGAATGCAACAGACGACACTCCATCGGCATGGCCACTTAGCGGCTGTCCAATTTGCTGCTGACTCTCTGAATCCCAGATGCGAACTGTCTTGTCCCATGAGCCTGAGACAATGTGCCTGCCATTGGGGGAGAATGCGACAGACGACACTCCATCGGCATGGCCACTTAGCGGCTGTCCAATTTGCTGCTGACTCTCTGAATCCCAGATGCGAACTGTCTTGTCTGATGAGCCTGAGACAATGTGCCTGCCATTGGGGGAGAATGCAACAGACCACACTGCATCGGCATGGCCACTTAGCGGCTGTCCAATTTGCTGCTGACTCTCTGAATCCCAGATGCGAACTGTCTTGTCTTCAGAGCCTGAGACAATGTGCCTGCCATTGGGGGAGAATGCAACACATCTCACTCTGTCAGCGTGGCCACTTAGTGGCTGTCCAATTTGCTGCTGACTCTCTGAATCCCAGATGTGAACTGTATTGTCCCATGAGCCTGAGACAATGTGCCTGCCATTGGGGGAGAATGCAACAGACCACACTCCATCAGCATGGCCACTTAGTGGCTGTCCAATTTGCTGCTGACTCTCTGAATCCCAGATGCGAACTGTCTTGTCCAATGAGCCTGAGACAATGTGCCTGCCATTGGGGGAGAATGCAACAGACTGCACTCCTTTGGCATGGCCACTTAGTGGCTGTCCAATTTGCTGCTGACTCTCTGAATCCCAGATGCAAACTGTGCTGTCCCATGAGCCTGAGACAATGTGCCTGCCATTGGGGGAGAATGCAACAGACCGCACTGCTTTGGCATGGCCACTTAGTGGCTGTCCAATTTGCTGCTGACTCTCTGAATCCCAGATGCAAACTGTGCTGTCCCATGAGCCTGAGACAATGTGCCTGCCATTGGGGGAGAATGCAACAGACAACACTCCTTCGGCATGGCCACTTAGTGGCTGTCCAATTTGCTGCTGACTCTCTGAATCCCAGATGCGAACTGTGTTGTCAAATGAGCCTGAGACAATGTGCCTGCCATTGGGGGAGAATGCAACAGACAACACTCCATTGTCATGGCCACTTAGTGGCTGTCCAATTTGCTGCTGACTCTCTGAATCCCAGATGCAAACTGTGTTGTCTTCAGAGCCCGAGACAATATGCCTGCCATTGGGGGAGAATGCAACAGACAACACTCGTTTGGCATGGCCACTTAGCGGCTGTCCAACTTGCTGCTGACTCTCTGAATCCCAGATGCAAACTGTCTTGTCTGCTGAGCCTGAGACAATGTGCCTGCCATTGGGGGAGAATGCAACAGACGACACTACTGAGGCATGGCCACTTAGTGGCCGTCCAATTTGCTGCTGACTCTCTGAATCCCAGATGCGAACTGTCTTGTCCAATGAGCCTGAGACAATGTATCTGCCATTGGGGGAGAATGCAACAGACCACACTCCATTGTCATGGCCACTTAGTGGCTGTCCAATTTGCTGCTGAATCTCTGAATCCCAGATGCGAACTGTCTTGTCTTCAGAGCCTGAGACAATGTGCCTGCCATTGGGGGAGAATGCAACACATCTCACACCACCTTTATGACCCCGGAGAACTCCTTGAAGTGAAGGCCATACAAATTCACCCCCTGTGTTCAACTTGACCACTCCAGCCATCTCCATCAGATATGTTTTGCGTGTAATGGAAGTGCTAGGAGCAAACACCAATGCTGACAGATAAATGTGGGGCACAGCTGTTGAAATAGATGTTGCAAAGTAGCGAACAAATGACAGTGCATCTTTTACTCGTTTTCTCAAGTCCTCATCTTGAATATCCTGTGATTTGATCAGGTTGATTACTCCAACAAAAGAGCATCCACATACTGTACACCATGTGAGCAATGATTCCAAGGACTCAGCTGCCCTTCCCATGCTCCGAGTGATGCTCATCACCTCCAGCCAATACAACAGTTTTGACTTGAGGAATTCAGCAATTCTGTTTGGTGGAAATGTTCCGGATCTACAGGCTGTGAGGTGTGCTGCCCAGAATTGATTGCTGTACTTTAAATGGCTAGGAATCCTGTCAATGAGACCAGGAATATCATCATTCTGGAGGTATGATGTTTCAACATTTCCCATGTTGAAGTGTAATGACTCCAAAGACAAAAAGCAGCCAGCTGTAAATCTTTGTTCATGGTGTGCTCTGTCAAAGTAGAATTTGGATTCGGCAGGAAGAGTGACCAGAAAGTCCACAAAGGATTTGTGCACAAATTGCAACCCTTCTTGGATATCCAGAACAGATTTTAGTTGCTCACATGCCCACTGGACACTACTAGATTTCATTTCTGGGAATAGCTTGCAAAAATCTTCAAGGGAGAGAGGAGTTCGTGCTACAAGGATAGCCCCTGTCACATTGGTGAACCAGGTAAGCTGCAAGGGTGTGGTAAATTTTGATGTCAAAATCCCATTGTAGAGCTGGGTCAAAGAGGGTGTATCCGCAAGAGTAGTTGTTTCCAAGACTTGATCCAATTCATCCTCGGGTGGGCCCGCTTTAACTAGTTTTATGACTGTGCTGGCCCAGATAAATAGCCCAGCTGCAGTGTCTGTCAGCAATTGCAACTGTGACTCTGTGGGCCAAGGACCCTTAATCCTGCACCCGGGACTTTCACAAATCTGATTGAAGCTGTATTTGAGATACTTCTTGATATCCTGGGAGGAGTTCTGCGAGACATTGTGGCCAACTTCAAGAATCCGAGGTGAAAGTCCCCCTTTACCCAACATGTATCCAATATTCCCCTCATCACGACTGGTTACAAAGATTTTGACCTGTGTCTGAAGAGTCTGCCATGTGCTAAGAGTTGACAGAAGCCTGTCAAGAGCTGAGGTATCCTGTTTTCGACCACCACATTCATCCAGAGCATCAATAATCACCACAGGCAGTTTTTTAGGTTCTGTCTGGAGATCAACAACCAGAAGAGGTACAATGAGCTGATTATGGATGATTTTGGGGTCGGAATCTGGATTGATATCATGGATTTTCAATTGATCTACAACCACATGCTGGATGGTTGGGTACTTTTGTGCCAGATCAAAAGCAATTGAGCACCAAAGGGACTCAGGTGTCTGTACCCCAGAATCTTGCTGCCTGAAAAAGTAACTAGATCCTAGCCGTCCTGCATCCTGTAGTTGGTTCCTGACAGTAGTTGCAATTGTTGATTTTCCAGTTCCTGGATGACCATAGAGCCAGAAGAGATTTGGGCCTTGTACATCATCAATCCACTTGCTGATATCCTGCAAGATATCGACACGGGTGTCCTCCATACACATTTCATACCCATGCCTACTCTTCCCATGTTGAAGCTTGAGTACTTTCAGGACCTTGTTATCCTGTTCTGAAGCTAGGAATTCTTCAATACCTGAAACAACATAAATTGAATTATGACCTGCTTACCTGCTTTATTGACCAGAGACTCAACCTGGACCTGCAGGTCTGCAACTGTATGGCTTGATTGAACATGAAGCCCTCTGTCAAAATGGTCCTTGAAGGAGGTGAACCTTTGCATAAGCTTATCGAGCTCATCTCGTTCCTCAAGAACCAACGAGAGAATCCGTGCTATATGATGGGATGAGAATTTCTCAATGATGTACCACATCACACCTACACTTGAGAGTCCGAGAGTTGTATTGGACAATGAAGTTGGCAGTGTCCCCCATAAGATGATCCCCCTCTTGTAGTGCTCGCTTCAGCTGGTCCAACGTAGTGAACTGCCGCACATTTGTTATCAAATCCAACAAGTAGACCATATCCTCGACCAGAGTCTGTATATCTTGAACATACTTGTCTTCCGCGTGTAGGATCTGTGATGTCAGCGACAAGGGATTTAGATTATTGACAAAATCAGTACCTCGTTGACTTTATCAATGCTGGCACACACGGCTTTGGCAATGGGATGGAGCTGTAATGTTCCATGATATTGCGGCTGTCAAGGGTTAGAACTGACTCACCTCGCCTATCCCCGACGACAAAACATTGAAGGTCCCTTTAAACACGGTGTAGCTCTTGCCCAACCTTTCCAACACACTCTTCATGTCATTGGCTACCAGAACACCTGCAAGAATTACATCTTGCCCAGCATTCGGTTTCTGCCAGTTCCGGTCAGATGGGGAAGGAAAATCGATTTCGGCTACGCACCATGCTGAAGCTGAGGCGAAATTCCGCCACCCCATTGGACAACAAGTGATCTATAGAGGTGGTTGAGATGCATAGCACAGATGCCGGAAGATGGCCACATACCCTTAAGCTCCAACACATTGTGCTCCCGGAGAATCTTTTCTGCATCTTGAATGGTAAATGTAATTTCACCCAAAAGCTTGTCCTTCAACAACACATGGTGTTTAACTAATTCCACATGAAGCACGCCTTCCACTGAACTATCATTTTGAACAGGTCAGCAAGCCTGATCCACCACGCCCGCCTGGCGATCACTCACTAAGGAGGATTAAACGGAATGTCACACGGCCCAAGCGGAGCCTTCTTGTCGAAATCTTTCTCCTTGATTTTTTTGTCATCCACAGAGACACGTACAAAGAGATGCTTGGCATCTCTCGTTACAAGTGCAACGGTCGTGGAGATTCCTGCATGAAACTCGGTGTTAACGGAACGCGACAGGTTCGGGACCGGAACAGAATGACCTGATATCTGCATGGTCATCGTGAAAGCAGATTTTGTTGCTTGCGTTGATTGACTAGTAGGGAGGGAGAAACTGTGCGCGTGCAGTGTGCGTGTGCAATGTGCAAGGCGAGTCGAGGCGTTGCTCACCGAGTATATATATACAAGAAACGTTGCCCGCATGTCACGAGGCCTGACAAGATAAATGGAAGGGCGAAGAATCAGAAAGATAGCACAAAAATAAACAAGATCTGGGCCGCAGAAACAGCAAAAACATCTTCGGTTCGTAGACAATAACCCTATATAAAGTTTGAGCCTTACGCAGGGCCCTCATACGCGCACGTTGGGCATGCATTGAATATTGAGACATTTGATATTGAGGCGCAGGAGTGCTGTCGTAGAAGTACGAGGCAAGGGGTGGGGGGAGAGGAGCGAGGGAGAAAAGGGCCAAGAGAAGAAACATCCGCCAGCATCGGTGATAAGGCGTGGTGTTGAACACGCCTAAATTCTTTGATTTTACAAAGTTACATTAGAGCAATCTAATTGAAGTAAGACACAGAGGGTACTAGTCTTGTCCCGAGACTGAGTATTAAACCAATGAAGCATTGAAAACTAGTGCTAAACAATATTGAATGAAGGGGTTCTATCAGTACTCTTAACAGAGTGACTAGTATTACTCTGGAATTTAATCAACTAGCTATAGGACTCACCCGACAAGCTGCAGGGAACCCGTGTGGCAAGTTCGGTGTCAATATGGATGCCAGGTAACCAAGGGAGTTATTGAAGGAATCAGTTAAACTGCCGTTGAAGTCTATTGAACTAAAAGTTGAACTATGTACGCACACTGGAACTGGAAAACCCGGCCCTGAAGTGGTCATGTGCCCCAGCGCGTCTTGAAGTAGGGAACAAACAAGGAACAACACACCTGTAAATGGATGATTAAGAGGGCTAATGGCGCGATGCGCACTTGGTCTTCGCGTAGGGAAATGACAATACAGCCTGTAGGAAGGTTTGTAAGGTTGATTGGTCTATTGTTGAGTACATACCACTTAATAATGGGCTTGGTAGGGAGAATTGGCTTAGGAATAGTGCTTTAAAGCTGCTCGGATGGTTAAATCCCAAGATCTGAGCAGACTGGATGCTCTGTTCTCTAAAGCTGGACAGTAGGGATGTTCTATTCTATTTATCTGGGCACTTACAAATGTGCATTCTCTCTCCGCTAAATTATTATATTGTTTGTAACCCGCAGTAGCCAGTAACACTATAAAGCTCCACCAAATGTACTAGATAGACAGTGAATTATCACCCCCCTTGTTGGCACAAAGCTCTTTTTGAGTCTTTAGCCTCACCAGCTATTTAGTTCAGCAAGACTTATCAGTCTTGTGGGTTCTATTACATTGCCACTACAACTTGGGGGTTGTTTAAATTAACTAAGGTTATTCCAACGGTTTGACAACCATAAAGTCAATTACAACCACTTGTTCTTAAGGTTGAAGGGTTTTTAAATCCTACTTCCCCGAACACACACACACGCGCATTATTGAGTAGTAGTCAGTGGTTATTTGGTGTTAAATTGAGCAGACGTTGTCTTGCTCTTTTTGATATTAGATTTCACTGTTGCACGCAAGTGCACCGTTTCATCTGGAGCCCACCGCGAGGGGTAACAGTTTTAACAACAAGTGTTTGTTTTTGAACCTTCGGGTCTCATAAACTCAGTTGGGATACCAAAAGCCTTGTCCGCTTTGAAAAGACTTTGTTCTTGGCTATCTGTAACAAGAGAACCCAATAAGAACTAAAAACATTCACCCTGTCGAGCCGTGATCTATCAGGTCCAAGCTCCGGGGCACCACCTAGTCAGGGCGACGAAGATTCACATAGTTATCCTCCTCCAGACGGAACAGGAACCTATTGGTCTGCCAAACCCACTAGAAAGAGTAAAAACTCATCTGGGAATAGACAATCAACCGAGCCATCCAGCCGGTCAGTCTCTCAGAGTCCCGCAACCACAGCCAGGTTAGCGGCAGCTGCTATAACACAGCAGAGGGTTGAATCAAACCTGGAACATCGGCAAAGGCGTAACGTGTCAGTAAGCTCACCAGCAGACCACACTACCGTCCCGAGCATTGTAACAGGAGCGTCTACGAGCGCCAACCCAACCCAACACAACACTTTGGCAGTTACTACTGCTACTACGAACCCCTCACTTCAGAACCAGAACCCACCCTCAAACCCTCAGATTTCAATGTCTAGTACAAAGATTCCTGAGGCTTGGGATCGTAGTGCTCCGCACTTCGATTCTGAGAAACCTTCAGAACTCCGTCAGTTCTTGGACTACATGGAGATTCTGTTGGAAAAAGCCAAAATCCCAGCGGCCGACAAAAACAAAAAGATGGTCGATTATGCGGACCCAAAGGCTAAACAGGAGTGGAAGGGCTTACCTTCTTACAAGAAGGGAAGCTACGAGGAGTTTCTGAAGGAGATAATTAATCATTATCCCTCCATTAGAGACTCTGAGAAGGGTTCAATAGCAATATTGAATAAACTGTTGGCACGTTTCCCGACTCAGGAGATAACTATTGAAGACCAAGACGAGTTAATGGATCTAATCCGTCCATTACAAGTTGAAGTTGAAAAGTTGATCCCTGGTAAACTTACCAATAAAATTGCTATTGCACGGTTCATGGACAAACTGTCTCTACCCTTTGCAAATAGGATTTGGACTAGATTGGAAATGGACGAAGTCGCGTACGATTCACAGCCCGTTGACCTTACGGACGCAGCAGCTGTGGCCGCACGCAAGAAGAAAATTGAAAGCTGTGAGGAAGAACGGTATCAATTCGAGGACGTAGTCAGAGTAGCCAGAGAGCTTTCTAAAGGAAGCGCTGACAGAAATGAATACGACTCGGGGATAGCAACTGAAGCCAACTCAGGTCGTCGTACCATTAAAGTAGAGCCTGACTCTGGACGCGATAAAAAGCAACTAGAAGTCATGGAAGACTTGAAACAGTGGACTGCTGTAATGACAGACAGATTTGCGGCAACTGAGAAGAAAATGGATCAGTTCATGAAAACGGCGGCAGTTGCCCAGCCAGAGAGCAGGCCCTACACGCAGCAACCTCCACAACGCGCGCCAGAATTCAATAGGCAGATGGCGCCCACAGAAATGTTGTGTCATTATTGTCGTTACAATGGACACTTCATTCAAAATTGTGAGCATCGCCGGAAGCACATTGAGGAAGGCAAATTGCGTATAATGAATGGAAGGGATTTGCTAGGCGATGGGACCAACCTATTTGTGCCCCGTGGCGATGGAAAGTCCAAGAAAGAGTTTGTCGAGGACCACTATCGTAAAATGGCGGCACAAAACTACTTCAGTACTGCGGCTGGGGTTTACTCAGTCACAACTGATATAGAAGATGCTATGTTCTCTAATGGGGTAGATTATGACCCCAGGGACGACGAAATCCGCTCACTGCGAATTGCTGAGCAGAAATTGCAAAGGCAGTTGGCGCAGGTTAATCAGGGGGATAGAACCACTCAACTGGTTCAACATGCTCAAATTCCTACAGGGGTTGTTCAACCAACCCCTGTGGCCTCAACACAGACAGGAGGAGACTTGGAAAAGGTCATTAGCATGATGTCTACGATAGCTCAACAGATGAGCTTGACCCAGCAACAGTTATTGGCTCAGACTCGGTCAAGTGCCAATAAAAATGGTACTAACTCACCGTCGAATGAGGGTTTTTAGAGGTCCCGAGGAAGAGGGTGGTAGATAAGAAACCAACTGTGAAACCCTCGGAGGAACCTAAGAAACAGAAGAAGCATGCCTCAGATGAACCAGAAAGTTGGCGTAGACCCAAGAAATCTGACGAGTCTAGACGCGCCAGAATTGTTGAGGTTATCGAAGGAAGTGACGATGAGGACGAGTTGCCTAACCCACGCCAGGAATTACCCTTCAGAGAGGTGGCGCCGATTAAATTCGCAAGCCCTACTCAGGCGTTGGCGCGGGATACGCAACCTCCCTCCCATGAAAAATCCTACAGGCTAATGGCGCCGATTAATGAGTTAAAAGAATCTAGCTCGAGGACTATTGCTGAGCGGTTGAGACAAACCCCAGTAACCCTTACTCTTGAGGACCTATTAGCCGTAGCGCCGTCAATTCAAGAGGACACGAGGAATTTGGTTACAAAGAAAAGGGTACCTGTGGGGTCAGCAGGAAAGGTTCACTTTCGGGATCGGGTTGAAGAAATACCTGTATCCTTTAAGCAGTCCTTGCCCGACTTTAGTAGTCCCTCGAAGGAACAATATGTACAGGCCAATGCTATTGACGCCAAGGACATACCGTTTGATAAACTGACTACTCAGTTTTTCATAACGCAACAGGCTGACGGGTTAGTACCTGAAGGCGCTGTAGTAGCCAACGATCCTGTACTCCAGTACTTGGCTAGTGTTCCTAAGGGTGAAACCCCCAAACAAGTGTTTGTGAACACAGTTGACCGCCAGGCAACTGACTCAGCTCCGTTGAGGGTGGTTTACCCGTTGATAAATGGTACAGGACAAGTTGAATCCATCATAGATGGTGGTTCACAAATAGTCTCGATGGCATTAGCCATTGCTGAATATTTGGGTTTAACATGGGACCCGGACATCAACATCTACATGCAAAGTGCTAATGCACAAGTAGAGAAGTCTGTTGGTCTTGCGAAGAATGTAGCCTTCAGGTTTGGTGATATCACCATTTACCTACAGGTTCACATTATTCAGGAGCCGGCCTATAAAGTCTTGCTTGGTAGACCGTTTGAAATCTTGACGGCAAGCGTAGCAGTGAATAAGAGGGATGGCAGTCAGATTTTGACTCTGACTGACCCGCAAACTCAGAAGCGCTGCACTTTGCCTACGTTGGAGCGTGGAACTGTAAGGAATATTCAGAGAGACACCTCTACTGAAATCCCTGAAGAACCTAAGCCGGCTAGTGCAAATTTTCAAGGAAACTCAAGGAATTGATGAAGGATCAACGAGAGTTTGCCGCGATAGTTGAGATTGATGATAACGGTCAAGCCTGGATACGATCCACTCAACATTGCGTTGAAGGGGACGGAGTTTTCAAGAAGGAAAACTTGGCGGCGTTGTATACAGAACAATGCCTACCAGACTTAAAGAATGAAGACCCAGAAGCGGTACTCTTGTTCCAGGAGTTCATGGAAATGACTCGCCCGAGGAGAGATGCTTCAGGAGCCTTCATGGTTCAAGTAGTTCCAGACCAGATTAATATCCCTGGAGCTGAAGTTTGTGAAGTTATGGCGGAAACTAGGGCCAAGCGTAGTAGGAAGCACAAACATGATAAACTCCGACCGAACGGGAGGTGTTCTTGTTGTGACTACGCAGATTGGGTCTGTCCTACGGGTGATACTTGGGAAAGTCAGGTACCTACCATGAAACCTGTAGTACAAGTCTTCGCTGGAAAGAAGTACAAACCAGTGGCACAGAAAGTTAGGCCTGTACTCACTGAGTTACCAGAGGAGTACCGAATTGAAAGGAACATCACTGGTGACCCCTTGAAAGACATGCCAACGTTACCGACCCATCCGCCGGATTTCAAACCCACTGGGAGGTACACAAAGGAAAGAATGGAGATAGTGGAGAAACTACACGACGAAGACTTCTTGTTACCAGCAGAAAGGAAACTGCTACATTATTTTATGATGTTACACGAGAAGAACTTCGCATGGGATGACTCGGAGAGGGGGACCTTCAAGGAAGAGTTCTTTCCGCCAGTTAAATTCCCAGTGTTGAAAGACCACAAAGTTTGGGTTGAGAGGAATATTCCTATTCCTCCTGGTCAGTTAGAAGAGGTCTGTAAGGTCCTGAGGGCGAGCATAGACTCAAATATCTATGAACCGTCGAATGGCGCCTACAGAACCAAGTACTTTAGTGTACTCAAGAGCGATGGAAAGTCTATTAGACTAGTACATTCTCTAGAACCGTTGAATGCTGCAACAATTGCGCACTCTGGATTACCACCAGGTGCAGAAGAATTGGCTTCGCACTTTGCGGGAAGAGCTTGTGGTGGATGCCTGGATTTGTACTCAGGGTACAACCATAGGACTATACACACGGACTCTAGGGATTACACTACATTCCAAACCCCGTTCGGAGCTCTGAGGTTGGTAAAACTACCTCAAGGTTGGACCAACTCAGTACCTATATTTCACGAAGACGTGACTTATATTTTGAGGGATGAAATACCACATGTAACCAAGCCTTACATTGACGATGTACCGATCAGAGGCCCGGGTTCAAGATATGAACTACCGGATGGTTCATATGAAACAATCCCTGAAAACAAGGGTATTAGACGGTTCATCTGGGAACACTTCCAGAACTTGAACAGAATTGTTACCAGGATGGGATACGCTGGAGGAACATTCTCTGGTAAAAAGGCAGTACTGTGTAGAAGTGACCCTACGATAGTAGGACACATCTGTACTTTCGAGGGAATGAAGCCGTCAGTTGACCGTGTTGGTGTAATTCAACGTTGGGGACCCTTGACTAGCTTCACGGATGTGAAGTCTTTCTTGGGAACTGTTGGAGTAATGAGGATGTTCATAAAGGACTACACTGTAATGGCGTTACCAATCAACATGTTAACCCGCGCCGGAGTAGACTTTGAATGGGGCCCACTACAACAGGCCTCTATGGATGCGTTGAAATGGGCAGTGGCTAACTGTCCGTGTTTAAAACCCATTAACTATGAATGGGATTCGGATGTATACTTGGCAGTAGACACATCCTGGATGGCGGTAGGGATACATATCTACCAGATAGATCCCAAGGATGGAACCAAGAAGTACTATGCCAAGTTCGCGTCACTACCATTGAATGAACGCGAAGCGCGGTACTCTCAACCAAAAAGAGAACTATTTGGATTGAAGAGGGCGCTTGAAGCCATGAGTTACTGGTTATTAGGTTGCCGGAAACTTGTAGTTGAAACTGACGCAAAGTACTTGAAAGGAATGTTGGACAACCCGGGCATGGGTCCCAATGCTACGATTAATAGGTGGATTGAGGACATCCTGATGTTCCACTTCTCACTGAAACATGTGGCAGGAAAGACTTTTGGACCAGATGGCTTGTCCAGACGGTTGAAACAGCCTGGCGATGAAGAATTCCCGGACAGGGAAGTTGACTTTGACAACAACGACCCGCCGGAATGGCATAAGGATAGCATTGAAGTCCCCGCTCCCTTATTGTTTGAAGACTTCAAACATGAAATTGACACCCGTGGAGGGTACCTACAAGAGTTAACAGGACTAGAAGCAGAGACGGTCAAAGACTTTGACCAAGAACTGTGGATGGCGGTTGATACTTGTTGCCCGCGCGATCTTGAAATTATTGCGCCATTTCAGCAGTTAATTCAAGCGGCCAAAGTAAAGAGCCGAGTAGTCAAGGAAGGAGGGGAACCTATGTTACCTGATACTGAGGATATTGAGCCATACGATGAAGCTCATAGAACGGAAGCAGGGAAGAACGCGGACGAAAGATTGAGACTAGTCAGAAATTGGTTGAAAAATCCACTAGTACGACCTGAAGGTCTAACCAACGCAAAGTACCGCACGTTCATGAGGTTTGCCTCTATGTTCTTCGTAACAAAGAAAGGTAAAATGTACAAAAAGAACAAAGAGGGCCAACATCAGTTGGTGGTTGAAAAACCCCAGCGTATGCAAATGTTGAAGTCGGCGCACGATAGCCTGGGTCATCGAGGAGCCTTTGCTACTAAATCAATGTTAGAGCTGAGATTCTGGTGGCCTGAGCTGGAGAGAGACGCCAACCACTTTGTTAAAACCTGTTTGTTGTGTCAATTGCGGCAAAAGACGCTATTGCGCATTCCACCAGTTGTTACCCATACTCCCTCTCTGTTTCAAAGAATATCAGTAGATGTGATGATTATGGGAACGCCGTCGAATGGTTACAACAAAGTAGTGGATGCTAGGGACTCACTGAGCCGATGGCTCGAGGGTAGACCTATAAAGAATGAGAACGCTAGGACACTAGGTCTGTTCTTACTAGAAGAAATCATCTGTAGATGGGGTTGTCCTGAAGAATTTCTAACGGACAATGCACCTCAGTTCAAAGCCGCGGTAGCTTGGCTAGAATCCAAGTACGGGATCAAGGGTATAAGGATATCACCTTATAACTCACAGGCTAACGGCCAGGTTGAGAACGGACATTGGCCTATGCGTCAATCCCTATACAAAGCTACAGGTGGAAATCCGAGTAAATGGTACTGGTTCTTCCCGCAAGTTCTATGGGCAGATAGAGTAACAGTCCGTAAAGGATTAGGTTGCTCCCCTTATTTCATGGCGACAGGAGCACACCCAATACTCCCGCTAGATATCGTAGAAGCTACTTGGCTGGTTGACTTACCAGACAGAGTGTTGACTACGGAAGAGTTAATAGGATTCAGGGCTCAGGCGCTGGCTAAGCACCAGACCCATGTTGAATTAATGCGTAAACGCGTATCAAAGGAAAAACTGGACGCTGTAAGGCGGTATGAAATGACTTATAGTGGAACTATAAAAGACTTTCACTTCGAGCCGGGCGATCTAGTATTGATAAGGAATACGGTTGTGGAAAAGTCGTTGAATACAAAAATGGCGCCTCGCTATCTAGGTCCTATGATAGTAATTCGTAGAACTAAAGGAGGGAGTTATATAGTGGCAGAAATGGACGGGTCGGTCTTTCAGAATAAGATCGGACAGTTCAGAGTAGTCCCCTATGAAGCCAGAAAAAGTGTACAGTTACCTGACGACATTCACGAGTTAATAGACCTTTCAAAGGAGACACTTGAATTGTTAGCAGATGACGGTGCGACGACTAAGTACAAAGGAAAGGATTTCCAGTTTGACACAGTACGACTGGGATCTAACGACGACTACGTCGAGTTGAATAAACCCGAAGACGACATAGATGAAGTCTTTGAGGAACCAGAAGACGGTCCTAGAGTTCACCAGACCAGGGCAGTCAAGAAGGTTGGTCGAGCATTACAAGTGGAACAAGAAAACGAGTTGGAAAAAGCTTGGGATACTTGGCAACGCAGGAAAATGATAGCTACAGACCCGACCCTACAAACTAGTTTGGCGCGGGATAAGTAGCAGGAGTTGAAAAGGCAACACAGGATAAATTGAACCAGCTAAAGGTGTCGCTACATTACATACAACACTGGAACAAGGAAGACTGGAGAGGATGATACGACGGTTGTAGGGACAGGACTACACTATTCCACAACAATAGGCTCCATCTCTGCAAGACGTTCAGTCAGTTCGGCGGCGTCCTCGACGTGATTAGCCCGAACAGACAGATCGCTCTTGATCTTCTCGTTAAGAACGGCTACCTCAACCATGAGTTGATACAACCGTTTCTTGATAGCGGCAGGAGTCACAAAGACTTCAGCAGGGAGCGCTGCTATGTTGCGAGCCTCCTCCACGATAAAGCTGGAGGAGGGGCCTGAAGAAAGGTTCTGGAGAGCTGTGAGGGGACAGTCAGTAATACTGCAACGAAAAATCAAGGAGTAATGCGTAGACATACCCTCGGTCAGGAAAGCGGTCTCGTCATAGTCCATAGGACGACTACGTTTCCCTTTCTTGGTCACAAGTTTGAAGGGAGCACCCTGGAAAAAGATTTTCAGTATATTGGCGCGGGATATGGAGGAACAAACTCACAGCCAAGCTAGGGTCTGCACAACCCTGGGGGCCATGAGGGGCGCAACCAGAATGGTCGTGCGCAACCTTGACCTTCTTGTGGAAGTGAAGGTCCTTGGGAATCATTGAGTCCTTGTCGCCGTCGTCGTCAATGTTCATCTGGTCGAGGGAACGGCTCAGTGTGTTGATAAATATCTTTACAACGGATGCTAGGATTACCTCGTCAGTACGGGTCTCTTCAGTACCGGAAGGACCATTACCGGGGGCTTCCTTGAGGAGACCAGCAGTCTCGTCCTCGCTGTTCGCAGCAGCAGCCTGTTTAGCAGCAGCACGAGCCAGTTTCTGATAAACGTTGTCAAAGTGTGTCAGTACACGATGAAAGGAATAAAAGTAAACGAATACATACCTTTTTGGCGGCAGCCGCCTTCTTGAGGTTGCGCTCCTCTTGGATTTTGAACGTCAATTGACGAACCCCGTCGTAGCTGGGGGGATAAGTCAATTTGCCGTTCGACCCCTCAACACTGTGGTATAGTTCGTGGAAAAGCCCGCGGACTGTGAACAGTAACTCGCAAAGAGGCTCGTTTTCCTTGGCCATAATCTGGTCAAGGAAAGGAATGAGCTTGATCTAGAAATAGTGATCAGAAGGGTAAACAGTCGCGAATCAGTAAAATGTACCGCAACTCCTCCGGACTCATGGATCTGGACCTTGCGTTTATCAATGGGAGAGGAATACTCCTGCAAGAGGACAGAACGGCCGGCGTGCTTTTCAAAAGCCTCGCGGAGAAGGGTGTATTCAGAAAGTTTGTTGGAAGAGGACATGGCGCTGGATAATTGAACTCATCTGGGGCGTAGACTTTATAGTCCAGTATGTGACCAACCTCAGGAAACTGAAGTCAACCGAGGACGGTTGAGATCTCAGAAAGGGGGAGGGAGGCTACTGAACAATGCAACTACTGAGCATTGCTAATGCGCCAAGTAAATTTTGAAATTTGAGAACACAGCAGTACAAAGCAACGTACAGGTCAGACTATAGAGCAATCAGGTCCTTACGAAGAAATTAAGGCTTGAATTGCACAATAGTACAAGTTACCATTCTATCAGTAAAGATAGACGACGTCTCTAAATAGACTGACTCAGGCGAGACATAAGTCTACAATGTGGCATTGGTAACCCGCGCCAAGGCAATGACAGATCCTAGGATAGGATAGTATCATTGGCGCAGGTTATTCAATACAAGTCTACACTAGAACCGAAGTTGGTAACCCGCGCCAAGGCAAGGATAAACCCCAACGCAGGGTTTATCTACCACTGGCGCAGGTTATTCAAGTTAGTACTCAGTCACGTGACCAAATTAGTCAGCCGAACCGAGCTCTGGTAACCCGCGCCAAGAGGTGTAAAACCTACGCTAGGGTTTGTCTCGTAGCATTGGCGCAGGTTATTCAAGTCAGTTTGTACTGACTCATGAGTCAATAAATGGACACTGGTAACCCGCGCCAAGGCATGGATAAACCCCAGCGCAGGGTTTATCGACCGTTGGCGCAGGTTATTTGAGTTGGTGCACGATCACGTGATCGAACCAAGTCAGCACTAGTAACCCGCGCCAAGGTGTATGATAGGCCTCGCCTACTGTTGGCGCAGGTTACTGAAATGCTTCCATGGAACGAACTAATGGATAAATCAATACACTCAACGTGGTCAATAACTAAAACGTTGAGTATTGATTGGAGCGTGCAAGCGGTAGTCACAAAAGATTGCCGAAAAGTATCAGATGTATTGTAACAATGGACCATAGCATTGAGACAGTAAAAAAAAAAATGAAGTCAATGTACGCTCAACGTAGTAACGATAGAATGTCGGACTACAATTCGCGTTGAAGTTGGGTAATAAGTAAGAGGATGTTACTGGAGACGCTATGGAATCTGGCATCCTGGAGAAGGCGTTCAAGAGCGGTACTAGAACCAGCAAGGCTAGTCAAGAGCCGCTTTTGCATCCCAATGGAAAGGGATTCAAAGAGGGGTACAGGACCATTGAACATGGGTACAATGACCTGGTCGTGCAGCTCTAGGAGGTACTTCAAGTCGCCAAATACGACTAGAACGGGATTAGATTCAAACATTGAATCGTCTCAAGTAAAAGGACGTACGATCTTGAGTCTCTGAAACGCAGGCTTGACTAACCACTGTAAGAAAGCGGTCGCCCCAGGTAGTAACATTCCTGACGCTGCAAGAGGTTCCGAGGACCCAGCAGCGAGAGCAAGGGTGACTGTGGAGGTTTAAAGCACAAGGTAGACCTGCGAAGGCGCAGTCTATGCAGCCGTCCAAGGGCTATCTAAGGGTGTTAGCGACACTAGGAAATAGTTAAGGAACTAGAGGGCGAGCCTTGGTATTAATCAATATCTTGATAGCCTGTTCCTCGCGAGTCTGAGGGTTAGACGCATCTCCAGTCAACGAGTCCTTTGTGAGCTTTCCGCAGAAGACCATGAGAGAGTCCTGGCGGTTAGGGAGGTATTGATTGATGAAGAGGTCGTGAGTCGAGACAGTCGACTGATAGGTATAGACACACCGGTCTAAGGAGGGGCGTGTAAAGACGGCCATAGATCAGGAAGAGAAAAAGAAGGGCTTTTTAAGAAAAGGACCGCGCGCGCCAACGGGCGCGAGGGCCGGAAAGTCACAAAAATCAAGGAGATCCACACTGATTGATTGTCTCACTCATTAGCGAGCCCCGGTTGATTTAACCTTCCGTGGGACCAATCAGACCGAACAATAGAAGTTAGACCCGGGGGTAATTGACCGCTTAGCAAGGAACAGTCACAAAAATGTGATATTCTAGCGAAAAGGTGCTATTTTACGAGCTAGGAGGTATAGAAGACTGTAGGAAGAACTAACGACGGTGGCGAGACAAGCTAAGATAACGTGTATTAGCCTGAATCATGGCAATCCGTTCATCTACTAGTCTAACCATGAACCGCCTGTTAGAATCAAGGTACTGGTCACGGAGACGCCCCAAGTCGTGAACATCCATCATTTCACTGAGCAAAGTACGCTCTTTGAGGACCCATCCGTGTGGATAGCCGGAGCGGGGAGAGGAGCCTTCAAAGATACTGGGAGTTAACTCCTCAGTACCGTTCCTATAGAACAGTTCTGCGAAAACAGTGGCTATTATAACAGCCGTCAGTAATCGCGTCAAGGATATCAGTGTAAAATGAACTTACGATGAGAGAACGATAACATTAATGGGTCGTTCCCATACATAAGTTTCCATGCACGCAAGGAAGCATAAGAACAGCCAGGGAGGTTCCACTTCTCGCAGTAATCACAACGGGCGCCCCATCTATGGAAGACGGAGTCCTCTCTGTGAATATGCGCAACAGAACATGGAAAGGAAGGCTAGAGACAGTGTTAGCTAGAGCTATAGGACGTCAGGTTGGATCAGCGTACCATGGTACGCAACCGATGCATCAACAAGCGACTAGGCGCGGTTGGATAAAACTGAAGGTCAATGGCCGGCATAGCTGACTAGTGAGGGAAAGATTGAAGGATACAACGATACAGAGATTCAACTCTTTAAAATAGGTACGCCCAGGCCTTGGCGCGGGTTAAGTTGCGGACTTGTGTAATCAGCCGAGGGTGATCTACGCCAAGGGATCACTCAAATGCAACAAAGGAACTTATAGACATATGAACATTGTAACAAGTTACGATTGCTAAGACTAGAAATCTTGGTGACTAAATTGAGACGTTGTTCAGTTTCTTAAGTTGGATTGTGCGCGTTAAGAAGGGACAAGTTCGAGTTGGTTTCAAGAAACTACAGTAATAAGTATGGTGAACGAATACTACTGTAGGAAAGATAACAGCGTGGTACAAAATAATGCTACGATATTTGTGGAGTTGTTCATTTATTTGAGAGTCTATAGCTCGAGAATTAAGTAAACGCCCACTGCATTTCGGCGTCGTTTTGCATAGAGTCAGTGTTGTCTTGTTCAGGCTAAAATAAAGGGTTCAGTCAAGGGAATAGAAACAGACGATGGGACTTACTGGAGGGGGCGGAGTTGACTCGATCTCGATTACCTCTTCCCCGTCTGCAGGCGCCCTTTTCCATGAAATCCCCGTAGTTGACGATCCTTGAATGAACTAAAAGGACTAGATGTCAGGAGTGGACAAAAAGAGACGAGAAGGGTATAAACTCGCCTCGGGCTCTGTAGCCTCTAACTTGACCACTGGTTCAGTCGCAAGTGGGAGTGACGAAGGCTCAGGATGAATCAAAGGCCCATAGTTCGAACGAGCCGCCAGGGCAATCTTGTCGTCAATCGAGACGGTTGAACCAATGTCGACGTGAAGGAGGTGGCAGAAGTTTACAGCCTCAGCAGAAAGCTGTTGGATTGTAGGGTCGGCCAGGGCTGGATCGTTGGGAGCCAACTCGGAGTAGTCAACCATGAAGCGTTTAAGGGCGCGACGGAGGAAGAACACGTAGTTGCGCTCAGCCTCATCCGCCATCAATGTTGCAGTAGCAAATTGAGTTTCGGCTCGTTTCAAGTCTTCAAGCTCGCTGGAGTCTAAACAAAGAAATCAGTAAGTTGGTTTAAAAGCAAGGAACTAGGCGATGTTACGAAGAGGCTGCAGAATGGGAATATTGTGGGCAATTGTAGCCTGTAATCGAGCCCGTTCTGACAAGGACAGGGTGGTTGAACAGCGTCCACGTTGACTCGAAGCGCAAGTAGCGCAAGAGTACCCTAGTCCGCGCGGCGTACACTCTTCGCGAATCAGGGCGCACTGAACGCAAGGACGCGACTAGAAGGATAAGTCAGTTACAAGGGAAAGGATCATCGTAAACCTTACCGCAATACGAGGGCGGTCAGCATAAGCCTTCACATGGGCTAATGCACGCGCCCTGGCAGCAGGGAGGACCTCTTCCAGTTGCTCGGGGTGGATAATAGGGATGGGTGGCCCATCCAGGTTCAACTCGGTGGCAAGACGATCGTCTTCACGAGTATAGGCAGTGAAGTCTACAAGGATTAAAGGACTAAGGTATAATGTACATTGGATGGTAAGGAGGGGCTTACCGGGTCCCGCCTCAAGGATGGCGTTCGCGGGTAGTTTTCTTGCGAGACGCAGCAACAGTGGTCTTAGCTTTGGGCTTCACGTTTGAAGCACGAGGAGCGGGAGTCTTCTTGACTTTTGAAGTCGCAGGGCCCTTACCTTTCTTCGAGGCAGGGATGCCTAGAAAATTATAACGGTTAGAGTCAAGGAAAAGCTGAATAAAGGGGACTTACGTTCGGGAGAATGAACGCGTTGTTTCTTAGTGAGACGGCGGCGGCGGCTCTTTCCTGTTATACACAGTAAGGTTGAGTAGAAAAAATATAGTGGGAACAACTCACCAGATGGGGTGGAGGACTCCTCCTCCTCTTCCTTGCGTTGAGGGGTTTCCTCGTCAGAAGAGGTCTCTTCATAGACAATAGCGCGCTTCGGGAGGATCCTCGAAGGCACTACTTCGTCGTCAGAGTCAGAATCGGGGCGTTCACGTTTGAGAGGCACTGAGGAATGGCGCTCAGTCCCAGAATCAAGGTCCTCTGCACCGCGTTCCATGTGAAAGGGATCCTTGTCAGAGTCAGAACCCTCCTCGTCGTCGCCAACTGAGGCCTCAACGTCGACTACAAAAGTAATAAAAAGTTGTACATTAAAAGGGGACTGAACGACGACTCACAAAGGTTTTGAGGCTTTGAGCCAGATGAAAGGAAAGCAGGAAGTAAAGATCGCCTTGGTGCAGCAGCAACGTACAAACGGTGGTCGTGAACGACCACAGGGGATCCCAGTGGAGGGATCTCGAAACCAGAGAGGCGTTGGTCCTGTCCAAGGGTCAATATATATAGGAATTAGACAAAGGGGTATACCAAATAGGGAGGCTCGTCCTCGTCATAGGACAAATGGCCCAGAATTCGGTTAACGAGGGTTGTTACGTCCGTGATCAACACGGTCGCCGATACGAGATAACCCGGCCAGGAAGTAATTCCCAAGGTACGGCGGGTCACCGAGGCGAAGGGTGCGGCATGCAACATGGTCGCGCTAAAAAAAAAAAAAAAAGAGAATCAGTAAAATGAAGTGTCTGTTGAGTAAATTATAATTGAAAAACAAACCAAGTAGGGAACCAGTTCCACTAGGAACTGAATGACCAGAGGGCGTTTCAACTCGTTAAGGACTTGGGAAAAGCCCTGTAGAGAGAACATCCTCTTAAGGAGGTCCATCTTGGCCTTTGGGATTAAACGAAGGGCAAGCCAGAAATCGTTGATCATTTCCATACGTCGTGCCGGTGAAATAGAATCAAGGATAGACTGCGCCAGAGACGAGACAGGAGTAGTTGGCACAGGGGAAGGCATGGTTAAAAAGTTGGCGCCGGTTACGAGGAAGAGTAGTCTCGAGTAACCAGCGTTGGCGCAGGTTACGAGGAGAAAGAAAAAGAAAAAGCGGGGTTTTTGATGGGTTGGCGCAGGATACGAGCACTCTTTATATGTGTGCGCGAGTGCTTTCCCATGAGAACCACGGTTTATTCTCGAAGAAAAGCTTGTTTTTGATATGTTTTAAGGGCGCAACTGCGTTCTAATACATAAAAGCCCTAAAAATAATAAAGTTAGCTGCGCATTCCCGATATGGAAGCCACAGTTCAACTGCGGCGCGGCCACGGCAACGGTGCGGTTTAGCATCCGGACCGCCACGGCAAGAAGATTGTTCGGATCATGGAACGGCCTAGTTCGTGATGGCTACAAATAATGGCGCAGGTTAAATCTTGAGACGGGGTCTTACATCCTCAAGGTTTTTTTTGAATGAAATAAATCAATTAACCTACTACTGGGTGACCGAGGACGGTCAGTATCTCAGAAAGGGGGAGATGATAAGGCGTGGTGTTGAACACGCCTAAATTCTTTGATTTTACAAAGTTACATTAGAGCAATCTAATTGAAGTAAGACACAGAGGGTACTAGTCTTGTCCCGAGACTGAGTATTAAACCAATGAAGCATTGAAAACTAGTGCTAAACAATATTGAATGAAGGGTTCTATCAGTACTCTTAACAGAGTGACTAGTATTACTCTGGAATTTAATCAACTAGCTATAGGACTCACCCGACAAGCTGCAGGGAACCCGTGTGCAAGTTCGGTGTCAATATGGATGCCAGGTAACCAAGGGAGTTATTGAAGGAATCAGTTAAACTGCCGTTGAAGTCTATTGAACTAAAGTTGAACTATGTACGCACACTGGAACTGGAAAACCCGGCCCTGAAGTGGTCATGTGCCCCAGCGCGTCTTGAAGTAGGGAACAAACAAGGAACAACACACCTGTAAATGGATGATTAAGAGGGCTAATGGCGCGATGCGCACTTGTCTTCGCGTAGGGAAATGACAATACAGCCTGTAGGAAGGTTTGTAAGGTTGATTGGTCTATTGTTGAGTACATACCACTTAATAATGGGCTTGGTAGGGAGAATTGGCTTAGGAATAGTGCTTTAAAGCTGCTCGGATGGTTAAATCCCAAGATCTGAGCAGACTGGATGCTCTGTTCTCTAAAGCTGGACAGTAGGGATGTTCTATTCTATTTATCTGGGCACTTACAAATGTGCATTCTCTCTCCGCTAAATTATTATATTGTTTGTAACCCGCAGTAGCCAGTAACACTATAAAGCTCCACCAAATGTACTAGATAGACAGTGAATTATCACCCCCCTTGTTGGCACAAAGCTCTTTTTGAGTCTTTAGCCTCACCAGCTATTTAGTTCAGCAAGACTTATCAGTCTTGTGGGTTCTATTACATTGCCACTACAACTTGGGGGTTGTTTAAATTAACTAAGGTTATTCCAACGGTTTGACAACCATAAAGTCAATTACAACCACTTGTTCTTAAGGTTGAAGGGTTTTTAAATCCTACTTCCCCGAACACACACACACGCGCATTATTGAGTAGTAGTCAGTGGTTATTTGGTGTTAAATTGAGCAGACGTTGTCTTGCTCTTTTTGATATTAGATTTCACTGTTGCACGCAAGTGCACCGTTTCATCGGGCCGCCCGCTAGTCATAACCATGTCATAGGGGCAAGGAGAATGTACCGCTTCTCTTCCAAATGCGGTAATCGGCGCGTTATCCCGATCTTTGCTTAGACTTGAGTTGCGGCACACCATTACCAGCTGTGCTCGCATTTTTATCCAGAGGAAGATTTCCCAGCTAAATTCAAGTTTATAGTATTTTATCATCTCCCCAAGTGAGCCGGTATCGTTGAGTACCGGGTCCAGCACTGGGTGTGAGGACAAATTGATGTGCATGAAGATATCAAGTACGTTTTCACAGCCAGAATTTGAGTGCCGGGATTATGACAGTCCTTGCTGTAGGCAAATTTACTGGTTGTAATTCTAAAATGCAGTGTATGAGCTTCTGGAATGAATGAAGGACATGGCGAGTGCTGCACATCGACCTGTCCGCACGTTAGCTGACGATGAAGACCCGCCGCGTCGATGTATGCAGAGATTGAGATGAGGGTAAGTACTTATACTCTGTGTGCTAGCCTGTTTGCGAGCCGGTGCGCGTGTCCACTTTCCGCGTATCCTCCGCGTCCACTTTCTGTTCTTTGGTGCATTCCTCGATTCACTCACGTGCTCCTTCTCTCTTCCTCTCCCTTCAGGTCCCCGAGTCGTTCGCGAGCTGACGATGGATCGGATCGCACAGATTGCTCGCCCCCACGTCCGCAAGCCTTCAATACAGTACGACCGACCGAACGAACGAGGACGCGCCCTCACGAAGACGAAGACGCCTACAACGACACAGTGAGATGGGAGATGACTTACGCTTGAGAGAGCTGGACTGTGCGTCCTTCTTCGCCTCCCTTCCTCCCTCCTCCGCCTTCTTTACTTTACGACTTTCGCTCCATCTCCCCTCGCCAATGCCTGTTTTCTTCGTGGCTGATACTAGATACAGACGCGCCGCCGACTGCCGCGCCTTCTCTCGTACCCAAGACGGCCCTCGAGCCTAAGACGCGGCCGACGCGGTCGGAAGCCCACGCATGCACGTTCGCAACGCAACAATTGACGCACGAACACATACACCAGACGTCGCAAACCCCGGCTCGACTGCAACGCACACCCAAATGCACCCGCGACACGCATGCCGTGGCGCCCTTCTTCGAGCCCAAGTACCGCGCGGGCTTTGAGCCCATCCGCCACCTCCCTTGCGGGTACGCCTGCGTACGAGAGCGCGGACTCCTCTTCTTTGGTGTATTCCTCCCCGGCGTCGACGTCGAGGTCGGAGAATGGCAGGTACGCAATGTCGTACTTTTTTGCTCAGAGTGAAGCTGACTGGCAGTAACAGCACTTTCGAGCCGCCGGCGGGGATCCAGCACTCCCCGCTCCAGTCCAACTCGTCGTATAGGCTCTTCCTTCTCGTTCCTTTACTCACCTGCATCTTCACGCGCAGCTCGGTCGGCAGCACCCCCCACGGCTCCACCAACAACTCCTACGCGCACTCGCACTCCGCCTCCCTCACCTCGACCTACTCTTACAACACTTCCACCTCCAGCACGAGCACCAGCAGCGGCGGGGGCAAGAAAAAGAAGTGGCCGTCATTAGCGGGGATGGGCGGGACGAAGGGGTGGACGAGCGACGCGGGGTGGGGGTGCATCCTCTGTATGGGCCAGAGTCTGCTTGCGGCGGGGTTGGGGCGGGTTGGGGGTGAGTGCACGTTTCATTGGTTTCAATTGCGTTCTTTGCGTCGACTCCATTTCACGTTTCTTTTTGATATCCTCGCCACCGCGTTCTCCCCGTTTCCCTCTTCCTACTTTTCTTCCGGCGCACAAGGACCTTCACCTTTTTCACGCCCGGGTGCCCTCCCTTTTCATTTCGTTGACATCTTTTCACCTACCCCCGGATTTATCTGCCGGCGTAACTCGCTTCGACACTGCTGCCTTTCGTTTCGACACTCCATGTCCACGCTGCTTGACGCCGCGCCTTTCGCTTGTTGTGCGGTCGTGTTTTTTTCGGCGCCTGCTTTTCTTTTCGGGTCTTGGACGGTCCTTATTCCCTCCTTTTCCTGCATTATTTCGTGCTCTAGCCATGCGTCTCCCCACTGGGGTTCTTTCCTTCTCTTCCTGACTTGTGCTGCTACTCTTTCCTGCGCTCTCTCATTTATCCTCCAATCCCTTTTCATTTTCTCGGCCTCTTGTCACAATGATTAGTCATCACATCCTACCCCGCATACTTTTGCCATTTTCTCGCCCATCCTTGGGCGATGCTCTTATCCCTCCCCGGAGCTGTCGGATGGACTATTGAGGCATCTTTACCCTTGCTCATTGACCACCACTATCCTCGAATTTTGGATTGTATAGTACATTAAATTGAACTTTGAACTCGCAGTGAGCTTTCACTGGAACTACTATGTCATGAAAAAATCCGAATAGCTCGGAATGTGCAAAATATCAATGACACCACGGCACGACTATGTAAGAATCTGTAAGAATGGAGCGAGTCGCGACTGTCAGCTGTTTGGAGTGGTACTGAAGCAGTATTCCAGCGTCACTCCAGCAAGACTTGAGCGGCACCTGAGCGGTGCTTAAGCGGGACTCCAGCGGGAGTCGAGCGGTACCGAGCGGTACGCAAGCGGGACTCGAGCGGTACTTAAGCGGGACCCAGCGGTAGTAGCACAGCCACTCAATTCGTCCTCGCAGCGGTACTTGCACCGCCATCACGACTTAAGCGGGACTCCACATCAACCATCCGCAGTAGTATACGAGGTTACGAGTATCAGTCTGTCTGGAGAGACTACATCCGCAGGCGCTACTATGCAAGACATTTCATGTCTTTTGTATGCTTTACGCCGGCTACTATAAATTTACTGGCTCAGAATACGGTCTCACTCGGCTTTCAGAGTTTGCTGCGCTCATTATTTACTCGCAAGGATCCTGAAGCACTTTCATACTACGATGATGAAGGTTCCAAGTGTATTTTTCAATTTCTGAGCCGCTCCTACTTATTGTTGCCGACTCGCCAGGCAGACTTATTGGTCAAATTCTGCCGGCACCTCCGACGCCCAATTCTAATTCAAACTTGCCTTATTATGATCAATGACGAGGGTGGGTAATTGTTGGTATATCAGTGCTTGAGGTCTCAATTATGGCGCAGGAAATTTAATTAGGACTGTTATTCCGGACCCGTCAACGAAATAGAAGGTTCCTGTTTCGCATTATGACGCTCATGGTAAAATAAAAATTTCTTTGTGTGGCCTGGCTCAATATTTCATATCAGGACGTCTTATCGGTGTCATTTACCTCCAATCCTCTTCTGCATGTTTCCGGTTCCGCTTCTCCGGTCAGGCTTAACCAGCCCAGGCCCGCCACCACTTCAAAACAATTCCAAGCCAATACTCGGCTTCCAGCACAAAACACATCCACCCCATGCTCAACCGGTCTCTGCTGTTGACAGAACCTCTTGGGATGGATGGCCGAATGAGATTGTGCAATAGGCATTGGTTCAAGAGAATAGTCATTCGTTACCGGTAATAGGCGTTCAGCATCGGCAATAGATATTTGGGCCATCAATAGGCGCTCACGAACGCCTATGCTACTAAAGTTGTCGTGGCTCTATCTGTGCTGGATCCCGCACCGCATTCCTTGAGCTGGGTCAACCAGGATTTGCGTTTACCCATTCCTGTAACGTCCAAATCTCGTGTTCTCCTTCGAACTTCCGATATGGTTGATGCGGACTGTCTTGGACTCAACACCGAGACGTCCCTCGTTGCTTTGAACTGGGTCCCTGCACCAACCCCAGTCGGTATTCGTTCTCGTGTTCTGCCCCCCACGCCATTCGCACCGATGGCGTCCCTTTCGGTCCCAATCCACTCATCCAAGTCTGTTGGGCCGGGGGCCGTGGTTTCTTCGTCGTCTGGTCGAGCATCCCCGAAAAGATTTCCCTTGAAGTATACATCCGATATGGCCCTACCAATGCACACCCTGAGTTTGGTGCAAAATGATGGCTCTGCTCTCGCGAAAGGTTTTCGCGAGACCTTTCCTGGGTACCCTCACTATTGCAGTCAAAAAATTCTGTCTTCCTGGTAATTCGTGGTCTTATTGGGGCTCCCTCGGTGCAGCTATATGGACAGAAGGCGCGCGCGCAGCCACTTGCTATAATTTATTCCAGGACTTTATGCTCCGAGCGACGGCCGTTGAGATTATATTGCCGAGTAAGCTTCCATTACGTTGGCAAAGCATGTTCGACCTCATTAAATTTCCCAGATATCGACGTTGTTCCAACATCCTTCATCAGTCCTCTCGCCGGTTCACAGGCAGGCACCTGATGACCAGGAATGGTTAGGGCAACCATGGCACTATGGACCCCCATTATCCGTTCACACTTTGAGCCCGAATGACCCAGCCCAGGCGGATATCTCCAATATTCTTTCTGCCTTTTCGCATTTTTCGTATCAAGCCACCAACCACAAGAGTGTTTACGTCGATTTTCAAGGAAAGAATATTTGCTGCATTCATTCTCTGTACGCTTACCTCTACCGTAGGGGTTGTAACTCCGCAAGGTTATTGGCGCATCACGGATTCACGGACCCATGCAGCTGCCCAAAACGACAACCTGACCATTCAATATGGAGCTGAGGAGGAAGAGCTAAATGAATCCGAGGCTGATCGTGCTGCCCGGCCCTTCCTCGTCAACCACTCTGCCCATTTCTTTGAAAGCCAAGGTGAAGCCGGATTTGCGGCTTTCCGTAACTCTCATAATTGCACTGCATTATGCAGTATCTTACAACTCAATCCCCTCCCTCTTCTCTTCCCTTGATTCACCAAAAAGTGCCTACTAGTAGTGATATAATTTCAACTTAAGTTGATATACCCACTGCTTGTCATCTCGTATTACAATCATTAATTTTATTGCAGCCAAATTTTTATTCAAGCTTTCGGATACCGCATGGAATACTGAAACGATCTGTGGTTACTTGTGACGCGATGCGTGACATTCGCGTGACTGTTCGCGTCGTGTTCTACCTCCAGGTCCGTGTTTTGCCGCATTAATTCTTCGTTGGATTTTGTCTCGAGACCTCTTATGTTTATGGGTCATCTGAGGCTCTATACGGGTAGATTGGCCTTTATTAACTTAGTCTCATAACCTCAAATTGCGAGAACACATACTTCCAAGCCATGGCGTAGGTCCTCGGTGATCCCAGCTTTGCCTGATAATCAGAATTCGAAGGTATAAGACCTCAGAAAAAATAAGAATAGTTTTCCCTGGGTCATGAACACTCCCGAACACTTTCACACCGCTGGTTGGAGC
The DNA here is from genome assembly GCA_029378395.1 of Mycena leptocephala. Taxonomy (NCBI): domain Eukaryota; kingdom Fungi; phylum Basidiomycota; class Agaricomycetes; order Agaricales; family Mycenaceae; genus Mycena; species Mycena leptocephala. Next base: position 127,487 of record JARJLF010000057.1, read on the forward strand.
AAAACACACCTCGTCATTAATCACCTTTACAAGTCCAACACTTGAATTTTTGTACAAGAATTTGGGATAAAGAGTCCCTTGGGACGTAAAGAGATGACTGATTTTTTTTAGGCCCGATTAATGGGACCCCCCATGTTTTATGAACTCATTTTGCAAGCGAGTTCGTTGGAGCACAGCCACAAATGACTTTTACGCGCGAAAGCGAGGAACACTACCCGAGAATGTAAACATGAATAATTCAAATAATATTTCTAGGAGTGGTTAGGGAACAATGGTTCCATCAGAATTGTCCACGGCGAATGTCCCTTCCAATTCAGCTCCGCAATAACATATCGATTCCTCCTCTTGATCATCTCATCCAAAAAATATTTATAGCGTGTCACCTCCATATCTCGGACCAGACATTAGTTTGCTCGCAGATAGATGTGTTGAAACGCCAGTTGCCGTTCTCATCGATGAGTTCCCGGAAAGAGGCGGGGTTGCAATGGAGTTGACAGTGGTTGTCTGTAAGTTTGTGTTTGCAGGTGAAATGAAATACGTCGACCGGTTTCCCGGTATTGGCAAAGTGGTAGTCGTTAATTGCACGCTGGCGAGCATCGAGCTTGCAATTGTTAAGAACTCTGGAGTGGATTCCGGTGACGGAAAGGTGGCCTTTGCGGATTCCTATCCATAGAATACAAGGTCAGAAGCGATGGGCTAACCAATAAAGAACTCACATTGACAGCAGACACTGCTTCCGATCCAAACAATGTTGCTCGAGAAAGAATTACGCCGCAACAGCGCATAATCAGCTGTTCGTTGTGAGTGCGGTGTGAACCAAAGTAAGCTCGAAGCCGTCGATTTCCTCCCTCTGGTTTCCCATCGCATTCGACCTCGACAGGGCCATCTCGACCACTATCAATGATAACCTCGTCGTCGTCATCGTATCCGCCGTCCGGGATCGAATTAGAGGGGACAGCCACACCAGCCTTCTTCAGCCGTGAGGACAATTTATAGAGTGATTTGCCACGAGTGAAATAGGCTGTTTCATGCGCACGATGATCTACATCACTGCACGTACGAAAGCCGGTCGCACACGTGTCTGGACAGTCTATAACTTCACATTTCAGTGTCATGTGCTAGTGATCAGGGCAAAAGTGCTGGCGGTTTGAATCTAACGGGATTTTGCAATCGTGTACCTTGCAGCATCTGTGCCCGATAGTATCCCCGTCGCAATGAGCTGTCTGAAATTTCACTAGATTTCTTTAGTATCACAATGTCCAAAAGAAAAAATTGAGTAAACACGTACTAAGGGTGCCGTCCTCAGTTTCAAAAACAAAGAAGCAGAGATCGCACGCGTGGGGATACGCCTCCTGACCGATGCCTTCCATATCTTTGTTGCGCTTGGCCAATGCAGGCTTGAGCCTGTCTTTGTGAGTTGGTTCGTCGTGAGGTAAGACGAGGATGCGACAATGAATACAGTATTGAATACATGAAGAATCCGTTCATCACGTCTTCATTCCGAATTTCCAGAGTCCATCCGCTCGGATCGGCTGGTGCGTGGTCTCGTAGAACAGAGGCGAATGCGACTTTGTTGTTGATGATGTGAGGGTGTATTGTGGCGAGTGCAGAATTATATATGCGAGCCCTATTAGATGCCGAGAGCCTGCCCTACAGATGAATAAACAATCGAAAGAAGTATAGTATAGTATTTCTCACCATCCGAAAACCATTCCATTGGCGAATAATTCCAGGAGACAACTCTCCAGGAAGAAATGCTGTGCAACTTGAATGACGTCCGGGACGCCGCCGTAATATGTGCGCATCGACGACAGCATGTGAACATAATGGTTGTGATAATATCGGCGGTTACATGCTATCGTTGGCTGAGCAATATTTCGACAATGATTTGGTGCGGGAACTTACCAGGGCAGTATAATGATGTGGTGTAGTAAACAGGAAGTGCTCCGTTTCGAAGTGTGTACAGCGTCGCCTTGTGTGTCATTGGCTCGGTGAGCGTCATGGTATTGTCTGAGTTGCGATGAGTAATGCACCCCGAAACTTGACAGACCCGAACAGGAGGAAAGAAATGGTGAAAGGCTGGGCAGGGAAAATTAATCAAAAGAACACAGAGCATGGCGGTACCTTGTTATACTGTAGTATTTCGTTCTCCGTTGGCTCTACCGCAGGGTGGTTCCAGATAATGTCCTTGAAGGCAGCCCAGCAGAGTTGGACCATGTCAAGATCCGGCTCAGAGAGTGAGCCCCCAAGAAGCTCCAGAAGGCCCGGATGAAGGTAAGCTGGCGGGTGTCTTTTGTCCATCTCCTGGGACTCAATCCGCGGCCGAGCTAAGCATGCCGTTGGGCCATCAAAGCGAACAGTGGAAAGGGCCGGATGCTGCTCAAGACAGATAGAACTTGCTGTAGACTCATGGGAGGAGGTGCAGGAACGTCAACAGAAAAACGCCTCTCCGACGCGTCGCAGGTACGAACTAGTTCGGTTATACATCACGGATCATTCTATCCGAAGCCCCATCATTCTCCCATCTTTCTACCCGACGATTTCTACGCGGTGTCTACACGGTGTCTCTAGAGCTCTCTAGAGACTATTGATCCCAATAGATTCAAAGCTCTCGTAATTCGACACAGCGCGAGCACGGGGACCCTTTCCTTTCCTCGTACAACCAGCCGTCCTCCCATTTCCATCAACAGCACTCGCCCCAGGGCGGGTACTCTGACCTCCCACCTGGCGGCGGTGGGTACTCCGAGTGGACGACCGGTCCCCGGAGCGCGCCATACTCCCAACCATATGCGTCGCAATCCCAGCTCGCCGCGTACCAAGACGACCCGTCCGGGGGATACCCACCTCCCTCGCCGAATAACTCGAGCCTGTTCCTGTCGTCACCGGGGGGCGCCGGCGCTGCGCCGCGGAGCTATGGTGGAGGCGCTGGGGCGGGGTCTAACTGGTATGGCGGCAGCGGCGGCGGCGCGAGCAAGAAGAAGAAACGGCTTATTGGACTGGGCGTGGTGGCAGCCGTGGTGATCGTCGCCGCTGCCGTCGTGCTGCCCTTATATTTCCTGGTGATCAAGAAGCATCATGATGATTCCACTGCAGCGAGCGGTGGAGGGAACACGAGCGGCGGTGGGGGAAGGGCGGGAACAATGTCGTTGGCGCTGTTACGGGTGGGGACGGGAGCACGGTCGTGACGAGCACTGGGCAGAGCTTCGTGTATAAGAATTCGTTTGGGGGTTATTGTGCGTTTTCGTCTCTCTGTCTATTCCTTCCCTTCGCGTTTACAATATTTATTCCTTTCCAGGGATGTCCGACCCCGCCAATCCCTTCCTCAACGGCGCCAAACCCAACTCGTGGACACCCGCGCTGAACGAGAGCTGGAACTGGGGCACCGACAAGATATACGGTGTTAATCTCGGAGGGTGGTTTGTGCTTGAGCCTTGTGCGTGTTCCTTTTATTATTCCTTCATCTATCCATCTCGCATCCCTTCCTCAATTCCCTGCACGACCACACATATCCCGACCCCGATCCCGACGCGGAGCCGCACCCACACCTGACGTAACGCGTCCTGTCCCTGTCCCCTGGCCCTGCGTCACGTCGGGTGTCTGTCAAGCAAGCAAGCGGGGTGTAAGGCTTAAGCGGCCGCGTCGATCGGGTTTATGTGTGCCGGCACTATGCTGTACGCTGTACATAGGCGAAGTCGCGTTTGCTTGTGCGGAGACGCGCGCGGCTTGAGGTTTGGGGGTTGGGGGTCGGGACGCGCGGGGTTTCACGGGGCCTGCGCGTCTTCACATCGTCCATCCCATCGCGTGTGCTTTGCGGAGAAGCGCGCGTCGCGTCGTCGTGGAGCGCGCCTTTCTGCTTCCTTCCCTCTCTCTCCTTGTTTCCCTTTGCCCATGTTTTCGAAATCATCTTTGAAATACTCACATCTCACAACCCAGTCATCTCCCCCGCGCTCTTCCAAGCCTACCCCTCCGCGCCGGACGAGTGGACGCTCGCGGCGCTCATGCGCGCAGACGGCTCGCTCGAGAAGACGATGGAGACGCATTATGATACGTTTATTGTGCGTTTTTCTTTCTTTTTTTTTCTTCCATGATTCTTTCTTCCGTTCATTCCTCTTTTTTTTCTTTTATTTATTTATATCCTCCTTTTTACAAAAAAAAACCCCCTCCCGATTTGACGCTAATTTTATTATTTAAATTTTATTTATTACAGACGGAACAAGACATCGCGGAGATTGCGGGGGCGGGGCTCAACTGGGTGAGGGTGCCGATTCCGTTTTGGGCTATTAGGTGTGTGTTTTTTTTTTGCTACGAACTCTTTTTTTTGGCGGGGGACGAGGCGGATGAGTTTCGTTGCGTGGGCGCGAGCTGGGGATTTGCGTGGCGTGGACGGGGTGGGGTTCCTGAGCTGGCTTGGGGAACGGAACCCGTCGCGGTGGATGCGTTTCGGGATACGAGCGAGCGCGGTAGCAGACGCGGGGAAGACCTCCAGAGCTCGGAGCAAGAGCAAGGCGGTGGTGCGCGTAGACCGAGAAAGCCGTACAAGGACTGGCTTTCTCGCTTGGGAGGAGGATGACGATCTGCTGCACGCGCCCATTGTTCTTTCCCCGCCGTCCTCCTTCCCCGTCTATCTCTTCCCCTTTCCCGTCTATCTCCTTCCTCGTCCCCGCCTATCTCCTTCCCTTCCCCTTCCCCGTCCCCGTCTAAATCGTTTACTAACCCCACCTGTTTTTTCTTCCACAGCGTCTGGTCGGACGTGGGCACAGACCCGACGGGCGCGGCGGTGGCGGAACCGTTCCTCGAGGGAGTTGTTTGGAAGTGAGTTGGCTTGTTCTTCCCTTTTTTTCATTGCGCAAGACCTCGCTGCTCCTGCGATCGAGAAGCGCGCCCGTGTGGCGCGCCTGCGCTTCGAGGATGTCGCTCGCACCTTCCCTCCCCTCCCCCACCCATCTTTCAAAACTCGACGCTAACGACCCTCCCGCAGGTACGTCGTCCGCCTCCTTGGCTGGGCGCGCAAGTACGGGATCCGCGTCAATCTGGATCTGCACACGGCGCCTGGGTCGCAGAATGGTGCGTCTCTGTTTCGGTACTCGGTATGGGAGGCAAGGACAAACGAGGCGAGGTTCACGCTGCTCGAGGGCAATGTGCTCTTGGTCTTGAGCCTGGGAGTGAGGTTCTTCCCGTCCACTCGAGAACGAGATTGCGAGAGCGCCGGGATGTCCTTCCTCTCCTCCAGCTGCTTGACGCGTTCCTCCTGTTGCGTGGTCCCTTGCCCTCGCCCCTCCCTCCTCCCAACGCTATCTTTCTTTTGCCCGCATCTTACTGACCCATCTCGCAGGCTACAATCACTCTGGCAAGCTGGGTGAGGTCAATTTCCTCAATGGTGTCATGGGATACGCGAACGCGCAACGGATGCTCGACTACATCCGCGTAATCGTCGAGTTTATCTCGCAGCCCGAGTACAAGGATCTGGTTCCGATGTTTGGGATTGTGAATGAGGGTGGGTCTCTCTCCTTCTTATTGTGTGTGAGATGGGCTAACTCTCCTCCCCAGCACTCATGAGCACAATCGGGCGCGACCAGCTCACGTCCTTGTACGTCTCCCTCCCCTCGCCCTTCTTTCTTCCTTCCACTCACCCATTGCGTGCAGCTATCTTCAGGCCCACAACATGATCCGCGGGATCACGGGCACCGGAGAGGGCAACGGACCCTTCATCAGCATCCACGACGGCTTCAACGGCACTGCGGCGTGGGCGGGGTTCCTTCCCGGCTCCGACCGCATCATCCTCGACACACACCCCTACTTCGCCTTCGACCAGCAGCCGAACGACTCGCCCATCGCCACCTCCGAGGATCCGGCGAGCGCGGGTGGGATATGGCCTCACCAGGCGTGCAGCGCGTGGGGGCCGGCGATTAATACCAGGTACGGCTTCCTTTTGTTTTCCGTCTGTCTTCTTTTTCGTGGAGCCTTCTTTTCTTTTTGGGCGGAGGGCCAGATTTCGTGTTTTTGGGAAAAGGGAACTGACGTGTTTTCTTGTGCAGCCGGACGGCATTCGGTGTGACGCTCGCGGGCGAGTTCAGCAACGGGTACAATGACTGCGGGCTGTACCTCACCGGCGTCAACGGCTCGACTCACTACGGCGGGGACTGCAGCCTGTGGGAGGATTCGAGTACTTGGAACGCGACCGTGAAGGCAGGCGTGATGCAGTTTGCGCTAGCGTCGATGGATGCGATGCAGAATTGGTTCTTCTGGACGTGGAAGGTGAGTTCCCTCCCCCGATTTTACATATCTTGGACTCCCGCTGATGAATAGTAATAATATTCAGATCGGCAACGCGACAGACGGCGTCGTCCGCTCTCCCTTGTGGTCCTACCAGCTTGGTCTCCAGGGCGGCTGGATGCCCACGGACCCGCGCGCAGCGTCGGGCGTATGCGCCTCCCTCAACGTTTCAGGACCTATCTTCGATGGGACCTTCAGCGCATGGCAAACGGGTGGTGCAGGCGCAGGGACGATTGCCGCCTCCGCCACTCAGCAATACGGGCAGTGGCCTCCGGCAAGCATTGCGCACGTCGACGCGGCCGCGACGCTTCTGCCAACATACACCGCGACGGCGAGCATCGCGAGTTTGACGTATGTGACGCCTGCGGCCAGCGGGAGCGCGGCGACGATCACGCCGACGGCGAGTGTGGGGAGCGGGTGGTTTGACAGTGCAGATACGGCGTCGATGGTCACGCTCGTGGCGGGGTGCACCTATCCGGACGCGTGGAGCGCGGTGAGCTCGCCTGTGCCCGCAGTGTGCACCGGCACCCCGTGAGCGCACGACTTCATTTTCTTCCGCCTTTGTTTGCGGATCTACGGGCTCTTTCTCCCGTTCAGCCCCTACATTCTTTCCCTTCTCCACCTACATACATACCCTGCTGTGATTATTTCTCCTTTCGTTTCGTGTTTTCGTTTGGGATCTTCCTTACACTGGATTGGCCACCGTCACTTGCACATAGTTACCCGTACACATCATTCGCTATCCCGCTGCATCCGAATACGGACTACATCTGTATTCCTACCTACTTTATTCTGGGTAACTTATATGTATTGTACATCTCGTGTATCGCTCGTACAGTATGCGGGCGAAATCAAAAGTAATTGCATGGGTGTTGTAACAAGTGAGTTTTAATTTAATCCTCATTCCCCACACTCTTTATTTTCCCATTGATTCCGACTCGACACCGCCACTGCCATCGCTATGATACCACATTCCTTTGATTTTATTCTCCTTTATTTCACCTGTCAACCCCTGAGTCCCGTAGTATATAAGCCTCTGTGTCCGTAGTTAATCCCCGGTCAATACTATCATTACACCACTTACCTCTGCTGGAATCGACCACCCCAGCTGCCGCGATTCTCTTACTCGTGTGCCGGAACAAGTCGTCACCTATCTAACCTCAGTTACTTGGGCTTGCGGGCCATTGCTGGCGCATGGCAAAACTCGTCTGGCCTCCGGCCTTTTTTATATATAATTTGTGACGACGAGTTGCAGAGCAGGACTCTTTGCTGTATTATATTAATTACATTTACATGTCCTAGCGCTTATTTACTGTTGTTATATTTCAAAGTAGATTACATAATGATATTCCATCTTGACTTCGCACTACATGCTCGCTCGTCGATCTCCCTAGGAGCTCGAGCGATCCGTGCGCTGCACGTGGATCCTTGCTCCGGCTGAGCACCCATCCATGCTCACCTCTCTAGGTAACAAGAGCCCGGTCTCGGGTGACAAGATCCCTCACGCCAGGGTTACAGGCTCGAGCTCCCACCCGGTGAGCTCGCCTCTAGGCTCGGTTCCACTCGAATCGCGGACGGCTCTCGCAGAGCCGCTCATCAAGTCTCCTCTCGTGAGAAGATCCATGCGCTGAAGCTAGTCCGCTTCACAGTGGTGGACGCGCAGGGGTTTTCATCAAACGAGATGGAGACTTGACGCCTCGCGGAGAAACTCCCTCGAGCACGATGAGTTCCATTCAGTAAAAGGACATTGAGAACACGAGCCGGCCTCGTTCTCTGTCCCTCGTTACCTCTTGGACTCGATCGCGCTCTCGGCAACCGTTCTAGGGGTCTTAGCATCCGCTGATTCTCCTTTGACTCAGCGGACAGCAATTTGATTTGAGAGTCTTGTTTCACTCTCGTCACCGCTACGCTCTTCCTCGAGAACGGCTGGAAACTCTGCGAAAAACACTTCCCCGAACCCTTCTTTTTATTCGGTTCTACATCCGTCGTCCTTTCGTTCAACGGTTATCCACCGGGACGGTCTGCTGCGAGCAGATGACAACGGGTCGTATCTTTCCCTGTTCGATCGATCGAGCCATGCGGCTCGATCATTGAATTTGCCGCAAATTCCAATTCCTCGATATATAAGCCAATGCGACCAGAAATTCCCCCTCACTACACGACCAACATGGGCCCCAAGAAAGATAAAAGCGGGAAAACTGCAGAAGAAACCCTTCAAGGAAGTGGAGAAGCCTCCGGGGCTCCTCCTTCCTCTCTCGCCTCGCCTGCGCCAGGAGCGGGCGCTCCTACTCGTCCGCGTCGCAAAGCCGCTACGGCCGCGTCTGTTCCTTCGAGCATCGGCAAGAATAAGGCAGTTGATAAACCCGCCGCTGCCTCTGGCAGCGGAGGAGGCAATCCCGTCCCCGGCTCGAAGAAGAAGACGGCGGCTAACGTTAACGCGAAAATCGACGCTGGCGCTGCCACCGGTAGAGCTAAGGCTGCAGAAGCCGCTCCCGACCCAACTTCCTCCATCGTCGACAGCGGCAACGCGGGAGGCGCCGAAGCCGAGCCGGAAATGCCGGAGTTACAAAGTGTTTCCAATTCCTCTGAGTCTGAAGACAGTGCGGAGGGACGGAAGGAGGAGTTGCGTTACACCTTGCCAGGATTCTCCGCGCTTCCAGTGAATCGTGAAGAATTCCTGAAGGCTTATGATCAAACTCCGTCATTTACCCCCTCTCTCGACTCTCTGCTCCGTCCCTCCGCATCCGTTCGGGTAGAACAGGAGGTTCCCCATGCTCCTGGCTCGGCCCGATCCACGTCGACCGCGAACCCGCGCGGCAAAGGAGTCGTTGACACGGAAAGTGTCTCGCACCTTTTCAGACCCCAAGAGGAGGATCGACGCATCTTCGTGTCTATCTGCGCTGGGATCGACCTCTTCGACGAGGAAATCGGCGCCTCGCTCCTTAAGTTTCACCCTATCTACGACCCCATGAGGGATAACGACCCTCTTCAGGATTACGGCGCCGTTGATGGTCTTCTCCCAGGCAAGACGTCTGAAGAGACCATTAGTCTTCGGGACGTCATCATGCGCTGGGAATTCCCCCACATTCACTTGTATTGGGAGAGGCTTGAGGAAGGCATCGCACTTTTCAAGGACGAGAAGCCTAAATATGACGACCTGCTGATTTATCAGTCGGATCAAGGGCCCTTTTACTCACTCGGCTCCTTCTACCTTGAACGCTTCGCTCAATTCGTCCTCGCCGCCAAACAAATCCTAGACGGTCTCGGAGATTTTTTGGATCGTGGTGGTCGACGTCGCTTCGAACTCGACCCGAACTGGCAGCTACTGCGCCTCATGGAATTCAACCCCAGTCGCAACGGTATCTTAATGGCCTTCTCTTCCCTCCAATTTCGCCTAGCAATGGCTTCCAAGCACATTCAGAAGTACCTCCGTTCCATCCAAGTCGTATACGGCCAAGAAGGTCTCGACATCATCTCTTCAGTCGAGTCCACCCGCAGCTCAGTGCGGTCCAACTTCGGGCGAGACGAACCGCAGGTGGAACTCGCCAAACTCCTCGCTCGCCCCGACTACGGACACATTGCGAACACCATCAACGCCGAGGCTCGAGCCCGCGTCGTTCAAAGCGCGAATCTGGAGGCGCGAGCGGTGTTTTACAAAGACAAACCCCTCCGCGCTGACGAGGTTCCGCTGCCTGAGTCTCCCGCCAATTTAGAGCGAACGGTGGACGTTGAGCCCTCCGCGCCGGAGGTCGCTCACGTCCTTAAACCCGCGCTCCGATTCGCTACCATACCGCCCTCACTCTCTGCAGCCCCACAAGGATCCGTGAGTTTCATGCCAGGGATTGGTCGAGTACCAGCCGCCTGGGAGCTCCAAGGAAACCCTTCGCGGATTCCTCGCCCGACCCGATTCCAACCAGGGACCAGTATCTCGGAGGTGCGAGCAGCTCAGAACACTGCTCGCTCTGTCGATTACTCCGCTGCCGCCACGGCTGCGGTACACGCTCTCACTGGAACTGGTCCTCCTACTCAAAATTGGACTTCTTACGCGTTCAAAGCCGCTTCAGATCCAAATGGTAACCCAAACTTGGGAAACCCGGGCGCGAACCCGCCCTCGAATCCTTCAGGAGGCGGAGGCGGCGGTCGCGGCGGAAACGGGGGCGGTCACAGCGGCGGTGGCGGTCACGGCGGCGGCGGGGGCGGTGTTCCTGGCGGTAACGGAGGTGGAGGCTCACCTGGTGGAGGTGGAGGACCTCCCTCTGGTGGTGGCGGGGGCGGTGTTCCTGGCGGTAACGGAGGTGGAGGCTCACCTGGTGGAGGTGGAGGACCTCCCTCCGGACCGGATAGCAATTGGACGCCGCACGATTGGCAACTCAATCGCAAGCTGAATCTGCAGATGGTGCCGGAATGGGACGGACACGGGCAGACGGTCATCGAATACCTTTGCTCCATCGCCGAATTAGTTCGTCTCTCTCCCCAGATGACGGTTGACCTCGGCGCGATGGCTCCTCTCAAATTTAAGGATCGCGCCGCGACTTGGTGGCAAACCCAAACCATCGAGTTCCGCAATTCCGTTAGTCAGAGTTGGAGCGTGCTTTACAAGGCCATTCAAGTCCACTTCCTCAATGAAATCTGGGTGCAAAAGAGGACCGCCGAATGGGAGGAAATGCGCTTCAGACAGAAGGGACACGAGGGCGAGTGGCCCCTGGATTTCGTCCAGAGGCGTATCCTCTATCATATGTTCCTTTTCCCCGACGAGGTGGATGGTGTCACCGTCGTCGCGCGAATCTTGCGCAACGCCCCCGACATTTGGCTCGGAACCATCAACTCGACGCTCTACACCGACATCTTCTCCCTTAAGGCTGCGTTAGTCCTTTATCGCCCTACTCTTATGGGCAATTGGAATACCGCGATTAAGCTCGGCACTCTGAATCACTACTATCCCCGTCGTCGTGTTTTCGCGGCGGATGTGGAGGAAGAGAAAGCCGAAGAGGAAGAGGAATCTGTCCATGAAGACAAGGAAGTGCACGCGACGAATAACTTCCCTCGCTCGCGTGGAGCTCGCCCAGGCGGTTCCCGATCTGGACCCACAAGGGCTTCCACTTCGCAAACCCCCTGGCCTGAAGGCAAAACCGTTAAAGGATATGCCTTCGTGAAGCGCGACGACGTCCACAGCGACCGTCCTCCACCCGGCAACTGCTATATCTGTACTAGTCCTAACCACTACGCGCGTAATTGCCCTCATTACGGTACCTGGATCTCGATGCGGGATGCGAATTTGATAGACACGGACGTAGACAGTATACAAGAGTCTGAAGACCTTAAAGGCTGGCTTGTCATGATGGTTGAAATTAATGGAACCGATTCTGTCTACGGCCGAGACCTTTCTAAGTTACTCTCGCAAGTGCCTATCGCCAAGGACGTCCATACGGTGGATGCACGGACAACTGGCGCGCTCGCCGCCCACCTTCCGTCCCCTCAACGTCATCGTAATGCGAGACGACGAGAGAGAACGGAGGCGGCCGTTAAGGCTCGAATTCCGTCCATCAAAGGGAAGTCCGTGGAAGAAGATGAAACAGTAGTGACCATCCCACGTCGAGCTCATCGATACAAGGATCGAGTCGCTCGTGAGCTCCGAGACCGTCGAGCTCCGAGCAAACCAAAACCTACAGTTTCCTCCCCTTCCCCGCCGCTCGTCCCTGAACCGGATCCGAAAGGTTCAGACCTCAAAGTTGTCAAGGCTCTGAAAGCGCGGTCAATGCCACCAGGGTTGGGGTCCTTAGGGATTAGAGCTTTGCACATGGGAATACGCGTCGGAAGTCCAGACGCTCCGGTACTCAAGGGACGGTTGGATTCAGGCTCCGACATAACATTAATGTCGGAGGACTTCTTCAATTCCATTCCGGGCCTGCCCAAACCTAAGGAAGGTCTACGGATGCGCCTGTACGCGCTAACTGGAGAAGCCAAAGTTCTGGGATATACTCGATTCCTGATTTATGCATTAGCCGCGAGTGGAGAGTTGATCAGCTTCGAGGTAGAGGCCTACGTCGTGCGCAACATGCGAGTGCCGCTTTTGTTGGGTGAAGATTTCCAGATCACTTACGAGCTCGGCGTCACCCGCTACTCCAACGGTCATTGCGACGTTCGTGTTGGCCAGTCCAGCTACGTAATTCCCGGATCCTCAGCGCAAAAGGTCGATCTAGGATTCGATCTTCGTAAGGTCCACGCCGTGAAAGCGAAAAGTTTCCTCCGCCGGACCGCTGCTCGACGAGAACGAGCACGCGCACAACGGAACGGAGGAAGCAAATCCTTACCGCAGGTCCTCGCTGCGGAAGACGCTTTGCTCGTCGCCGGCTCTGTACACAACGTCTTAGTTACCGGACCGTTCGCGGGAAGGACTGACTGGCTAGTCGAGAAAGTCATCATCTCCACGGACGACGCCTCTGTAGTCGCCGCGCCTACTACTTGGATTAACACGGATTCCCCCTACCTTCCCATCGCTAATCCCACTACGCGTCCATGGTACATTAGGAAGGGAGAAGTAGTGGGACATTTACTGGATCCCGAGACGTACGCCGACCGACCAAAAGACGAGACGGAGATGCAGAAGTATGCTGCGTCCGCGGATGCCATACGGACGACGATTGGGACTCTGCGTGAACAAGATCTCGCCAATGCTTCTTTCGAAGAAAGGGCTCCTCACGCTGAAGATCTACTGGAAGGCGACCACAACTGGGGACCCAAAACCACAGCGGTTCCCGAAGATCCGTTGCCCGACGTGGACGTATCTACGCTCGTCAATTGGGGCCCAGATATTCCCGTGGACGTGAAACCGCGCTTGGAAGAGGTGTTGCGCAAGAATGCCGCAGCTTTTGGCGTGGGAGGTCGACTGGGACATGTTGACACCAAAGTTCCAATCCCTCTCAAGCCTGAAACTCAACCCATCTCGATGCCCATGTACGGTGCTTCCCCGGCGAAGCGCGAAGTCATCGATAAACAGATGGATGCGTGGTTTGAAGCAGAGGTCATAGAGCCTTCCGTCAGCCCTTGGGGATTTCCGTGCATTGTCGTTTACCGGAATGGAAAACCGCGACTGTGTGTTGATTATCGCAAGCTAAACGAGCGCACAGTGCCCGACGAGTTCCCTATTCCACGAGAGTCAGAAATCCTCCAAGCCTTAAGTGGCGCGCAGGTGCTTTCGTCCTTCGACGCACTCGCTGGGTTCACCCAGCTCGAGATGGCGGACGATGCGAAGGAAAGACGGCCTTCCGCTCCCATCGTGGTCTTTGGCAATTCCGGCGAATGCCCTTTGGGCTACGCAACGGGCCTTCCGTCTTCCAGCGGGTTATGCAGGGTGTCTTGGCTCCTTTCCTCTGGTTATTCACGCTCGTCTATATCGACGACATCGTAGTGTTTTCGAAGAGCTGGGAAGAGCATCTAGGACATCTTGACAAGGTCCTAGGAGCCATCGCTGGAGCTGGGATTACGCTTTCCCCTCAGAAATGCTTTGTCGGCTATTCCTTGATTCTGCTCTTGGGCCAGAAGGTGTCGCGTCTAGGGTTATCCACGCATAAAGAGAAGGTCGCGGCCATACAGGATCTCGCTCGACCCACGCACGTCTCCGACCTGCAGAAGTTTCTGGGGATGTGTGTGTACTTCGCGGCTTACATACCTTTCTACGCTTTCATAGCGGCTCCTTTGTTCCTGCTGCTGAAGAAGGGCGTGAAGTTTGAATGGAAGACAGAGCAAGAAATCGCCTTTCAGCAGGCTAAGGATGCCCTCGCCGGAGCCCCCATTCTCGGTCATCCTATACAGGGCAGTCCTTATCGCCTGTATACCGACGCTTCCGATTTGGCATTGGGTGCCAGTCTCCAACAAATCCAGCCCGTATTAATCAAGGACTTGCGCGGAACGGCAGTTTACGATCGCCTCAAGGGTGCGTGGGACGCCAACCTTCCGGTACCCCGTCTCTTCGTGAACCTCACGAAGGATGTGGTGGAGCTGATGGACAAGGATGAATGGGCCTCTTCGTTCGAAGATACCGTCGTTCACGTTGAGCGGGTGATCGCATACTGGAGTAGAACGCTGAAACCCGCGGAGCGTAACTACAGCGCTACGGAACGCGAAGCGCTGGCAGCTAAGGACGCGCTGGTCAAATTCCAGCCTTTTATTGAAGGCGAGGAAGTGATTTTAATCACCGACCATGCTGCTCTTCAATGGGCGCGAGTCTACGAGAATGCAAACTGGCGACTAGCGGCGTGGGGGGCAGTCTATGCCGCCTATCCAGGTCTCAGGATCGTCCATCGTGCTGGACGAATTCATTCTAATGTCGACCCTCTGTCACGGCTACCTAGGATACCACCGCATGACTCGCCGTTGCAGGATGAACTGCCTTCAATTGTGCCCGACGACGTTAAACAGGCTATTGCGCAATCCGCGGAGGATCGCGACACTTTCTCGCCTGCCAAGCGGGCCGCCTTTGTAGCTCTCTGGTGGGACGATGTCGTGGCCAAGTACGAGGCCTATCCGGTTCTTACGCGTCGACAGGTGCGGATGCGCGATGAGGATTCTGGAGAGAAGATGGCGGTTGAGGATGGTGTCCTCGCTGAGGACTCCCTCGCTCGGGATGGTGTTCTCGAGAGCGAGGACTCCCTGTTACCGTTACCGTTTCCTGCTGGCGACCACTGGACCTATCCTGCCGGACGAAAACCACCGGACGAGGACGCGGAGTCGAGCTGGGAAGCGCGGTCCCATCTATTGCTAGCGATAGAACCCGAGCTTCTGCAGAAATTCGTTGACGGTTATAAGATTGACGCCTACTTTCGTCGATTATACGTGGACGAGATGCATAGCTCCGAAACGCTTCTCACTCCATCCCGCTTCCAAAAGGGATCTAACGGCCTTCTGTACTTTCTGGATGCTGACTGGAACTCTCGCCTTTGCGTTCCTCGCTCCATGGTGCCCTACGTGTTGAGTCTCACGCACGACTCCGCTTCCGAGAGCGCGCATGCTGGACCTCGACGTTTCCTCATGCGCGTCAAGGAAATCTTCTACTGGCCCACACTCACGAAAGACGTCGACGGCTTCACCGGTTCCTGTGATGTCTGTCAGAAGATCAAGGAGGACCGGCGGCAGAGCATGGGAGGGTTAAGACCTGCTCATATCCCGCTACGGCCATTCTCGACGGTGTCGATGGACCTGATCACAGGACTTCCGCCGTCGGGAGCGGAAAAGTTTACTGCTATACTGGTTATCGTCGACAAGCTGACGAAGTACGCGATTATTATCCCCACGTACAATCAATTATCGCAGGAGGGATTTGCGAAGCTGTTCGTGGAACGAGTAGTCAACACCTTTGGTCTGCCTGACCGCATTATATGCGACCGCGACAAACGTTGGGCTACCGCGTTTTGGCGCTCGGTCGTTGCTTATTACGGCGGCGCAATGGCCCTTTCCTCCTCTCATCATCCCCAGACGGATGGACAAATGGAGGTCTTGAACGCCACCATCAAGCAAATGCTTCGTGCATACGTGGCCACGGATCGCACGAGCTGGGCGCGTTGGCTTAGCGAAGTCACTCACGCGTACAACTCCGCTGTTCACAGCTCTACTGGCTATACCCCGGACTTCTTGCTACTGGGATATCAGCCGCGGGTCTCTACCGCGATTTTCGCCCCGCAAACGGACCCTTCCCAAAGACCTTTCCTTCCGAGTCAAAAGGCGGAGGATTATATAGCTGTCATGGAATTCCATCGACAGGCTGCTCGAGACGCGCTCGCCTTGGCACAGGAGAGACAGGCGCGCGCTTACAACAAGCATCGCCGACCCGTGCAACAGCTGGAGCCCGGGGACTTCGTGACTGTCAATCCACATACTATGAAATTGGTTGATGCCAGTGGATTAGGCGTGAAATTGGTCCAAAGAACTATTGGACCTTTTGAAGTCATGGAAAGGATTAATCCGGTCGTGTACCGGCTGCATCTCCCTGATAACTACCCCATGCACCCGGTGGTTAATCTCGAGCACCTCAAGAAATATACTCAATCCTCGGCCGAATTTGGGGAACGCGTCGTCCTACCGCCCACGCGAGACCTTCTTAACGCGTCAGAAGAGTACGAAGTGGAAGCTATCCTCGGACACCAGTTGTCCGCCCGCAAGGATGGGAACCGGCGGATGTACTTAATTCGTTGGAAGGGTTACGACCCCTCTGAAGACTCTTGGGTGTCCGAATTCGAGCTGCGCAACGCCCCCGAGCTCAAGCGAGAATACCTGGCTTTACATCAATTGGCGGCAGTTTAAATGTTCTGTGAAACCTACCTTTTCGTTCTAGGATCTGAGTGGCTGTGCCTCTCGGAGCAGGAATTTGTTCTTATTTACTTTTCACGGGATCGCCTCCTGCTGATCCCTATTTCTCCTTTCTTTCTTACTTCCATCATCTACGACGCAGAGAGGCCCGAACGCGCGGCCCTGCTCGTCAACCTCGCAACTCTTGAGGGACCCCGTGTGCGTCCTCGAGTTCGCGCTCAATACCCCCGGAACCAGTCCCCTTTCCAAAAGCGACTACTCCTGCCTCCGTGAACGTCCGAACGCGAGACTCCGGAGGCACCTTTACCAACGCTTACCTCGTCATCTGCGTCTCGCTTTGGAAACACCTTTACCAACGCTTACCACGTCAACGGCACCGCCCCTCTTCAACTATCATGGATTCCACCGTAGACACCCGCGTCTATTCTACCAGTCGTCTTCGAAGCTACCACGGATACGGAGACGCTCCTTTGGTGGACGACGGGTTCGTGTGGAAACTGCCGAAAGGTGGACGGTACTTTGGTCGAGAGGTGGAACTCGACGGTCGACGCTACGAGATTTGGAGCCCCAACTCGCTCCAAATTCCGTACTATCCCGGAGTTCGCCCACGAGCGTCCAAACTCCTACCGAGTAGCGCGAAAGAACAGCGTCGAGTAGACGGGCAATTGGGTCGATTCGACCCCACCATCTCTCCGCAATATTTCGACACTCGCCGTCCTTGGCTAGCTTTCCTTCCATCTCCTGGCTGTCCTGTCGACGAGGACGAAGCTCAATTTACTCCCGTTCACGACGTGTGGGAGTCTACGCCCGATTCTGGGTTCCTGGGACGTCTCGACCCGCATTTCCTCTCCCGCTTGAACGAGGCCAACGACAAGGCCGATCGAGCCATGCGCGATCGTTCACGCGTCCGTTACTCGAGAAAGCTTCTCTGGGACGACCGCCCGCTCGAACCCTGGGTGGACTCCCTTCAAGCGTTGGCGAAAGTCTACAAGTTTGAGGAGGCGGTCGACCTGGTGCGGGGAGTGCAACGAGGCATCTTGGAGAAGGAGGCATGGGCAAGGATGGCGTCGGCCTGGGTGCTAGGGGGGGAGCGCTGGAGAAAATGAAGGATGAAGCGATCAAGCCGGCCAACGACGAACTAATGGGGGTTTGGGTGCACGGTACCACCGAACTCGACCTCTATTTCTTCCTGGCTAAGGCCGAAGTTCCGTGCTTCCTCATTCACGAGTTGACGGCGGAAGAACCCTCAGGCGAGCTAGTCGCTCGCGACTTTCTCCAATGGACCCCCATCGCCGCTCGTGTCCGACCCCGCAAATGCAGCTACGAGCGCCTCATCTCGGATTCCGGGGGGCTCTTCACGGAGAAGGAGTAAAGCATGGTCACGGTCGGCGTACCGGAACGCGGTTTGGAAGAACGTACCCGTTCGAGTTCCAGGTGGCAAATGGGACTTACAAGTGACGACGCGGTACCCGCTTGTCGTCACCTCTTTGACGCTGCCCGGAAGTCTGAGAATGAAGACATCGTTTCGTTAGGCCCCACGGACGACGAAGGAGAAAGTCGCGAGGATCCGGCTCCCGTCATTACCGCGACGGGAGCAACGGTTAATCTCGAGGCCCTACCTCCACGAGTCGCGATTGCGCTGGATGTCGAGCGACCGGCGGCCAAACCCGTTCCTCTAGCTACCACAGAGGCTGCTCCTCAAGTTCCGCCCACTTCCGTGAAAGTCGCGCCTCGCGCCCCAGCGCCTGCGAAGAAGGCGCTCGTCCCAACACCAGCCATGACGTTCCCCGACCTCGAATCCACCGTGATAACGCCGATTTTGCGATTCCCCGTGCTGAATGAAGCCTTTACCTCGGCCGACATGAAAGCCTGGCTGGACGGCGCGAATCGAAAGATTGCTGGATGCGGGTGGAGAAGGATTTTCCGTTTTCAGCGAATGAAACGGGTGGACTACCTTGTCGAATTCGAATCTGCGGAAGCCGCTCTGAAGATTCGGGGGCTTATCCATCCGAAGGAAGGCGCGATTCGGGAAGGCTCCTTTATGGGAAGGCCGGAGTTCCAGCAAATCGTGGGGAATTCGCGCGCGGCGGAGGAACAGACGAGTAACGCGGCGGAAATCAGCTCCGCTCCTGCTCCGTACGCTGGGGGGCGGTATATCCGCCAAGAGCCTCCTGCTGTGATGCCTACGCCGCCTCCTGGTTACACGCAGCCCAGATCTCAAGGGCTTCCGCTACGCGAGCCTCAAGGTGCGGGAAATCACTCTCGGCCAAGACGGCCTAAGTCTCCCGTCGCGTCTGCCTCCCGAGCACAGCCCCGCTCTCCGCCTTCCTCGAGATGGAGGAGTCGCACCCCTCCCCGATTCCGTGATGCACGACGAGACAACGCGTACCGACCGTTGTGGTCAGGAAACCCGGCGCAAAACAGGCGTTCTCCTTCGCCTCGTCCTCCAGCGCGGTCGCAGTTCCGGTCGCGTTCACCACGCCTTCGATCACGTTCGTGGTCGCCAGCTCCACGACGCGCTCAGTCGCCTTCGCGCGAGCGCCGACGTCGTTCTCGCGAACGGAGTAGACGCCATCGTCGTTCACCTTCGACGGATTCTTCCTATTCCCGCTCCCGAGAGCGCGCGCCTGCGAAGCGCTCGAGACGACGAAAGGGGACACCATCCACGTCTTCTTCTCGGTCTCGGGACCGTAAATCTCGACCTTGGCGCCTTCGAGACCGCTCGGGACGACGGGACCATTCGCGGAGCCGTGAACGGAGCCCTATGGATACTACTGGGGCGTCTCCGCCCAGTTTACTCGCTAGAATTGGGCAAGGGCAGGAACCGGAAGAAGGTGAAGTGGAGGAATCGACAGCTTCCTTACTGGGCCGCGTGGGGCTCGACCTTCAGAGTCGCTTGGGGGATTCTCTCGCTGATTCTCTCGCTGCGCCGACTGCTAGGCCGCGACGGCGCCAATGTAAACGACCCAGGAAGGCAGTCAGAGACAACACGCTCGGACATGGGGGGGCTCTGTGACGACGAGTTGCAGAGCAGGACTCTTTGCTGTATTATATTAATTACATTTACATGTCCTAGCGCTTATTTACTGTTGTTATATTTCAAAGTAGATTACATAATGATATTCCATCTTGACTTCGCACTACATGCTCGCTCGTCGATCTCCCTAGGAGCTCGAGCGATCCGTGCGCTGCACGTGGATCCTCGCTCCGGCTGAGCACCCATCCATGCCCACCTCTCTAGGTAACAAGAGCCCGGTCTCGGGTGACAAGATCCCTCACGCCAGGGTTACAGGCTCGAGCTCCCACCCGGTGAGCTCGCCTCTAGGCTCGGTTCCACTCGAATCGCGGACGGCTCTCGCAGAGCCGCTCATCAAGTCTCCTCTCGTGAGAAGATCCATGCGCTGAAGCTAGTCCGCTTCACATAATTGAACATGGACAACTTCAATTTCAATTACCGAGTTGTCCCCAAAAACAATATCCTCAATCCATCGGAGTGCTGCGCCTGCCTGAAAATTTCATGCCTTCGTTCAATCCAAAAGGAGTATACTCAATCCCTCGGAGTGCTGCGCCTGCTTGAATATTTCACGCCTTCGTTCAATCCAAAAGAAGTATACTCGATCCTCGGAGTGCTGCGCCTGCTTGAAAATTTCACGCCTTTGTTCAATCCAAAAGAAGTATACTCAATCCTCGGAGTGCTGCGCCTGCTTGAAAATTTCACGCCTTCATTCAATCCAAAAGAAGTATACTCAATCCTCGGAGTGCTGTGCCTGCTTGGATATTTCATGCTTCCGTTGAGAAATATCCTGAATCCCACGGATTCCGGCACCTGCTTGAAAATCTCATGCTTTCGTTCGCACTTGTGTATGCCTCCTCTCAATCAACAATAAAAAACACCAATCTTTCAGTGTGCTAGCACTGAGCCTGACTACATCTCGAGGCACTCATTCAGGATCCCGGATTCAGAACGAAATTGACCCAGTCCCAATCCCTTAGAATGCTGCGCCTGCTTAGTGCCCGCTTAAAAAGTTTGAGGCCATCACTGTAAGGGCAACCTCAAGGCCCGGGGGTGTCACAGACTAGCGAGGGGAATCCAAAGTGATGAATAAAGAAGTAGCTAGGGGTACAAGAATACGCACCTAGCAAGGGGAATCCAAAGAGAAGAAACTCTGAGGATTCCCACGCTAGGTTCTGGGTATGTAAAAGTGGCTACTGACTAGTAGCATGTGACCGGGTTGATCGGAGGGATCGGCATAAGTCTCGTGCGTGATCGCAGACTTGGTGCCATGTCGAAATGGTGGACCGGTTGATGGGAGGCGGGAGGCTGGGTGACCGGTTACCGGTACCCGACCGGATGGGCCGGACGGGGGTTCCCCTGACATCACCCCCCCCTTGGAATGCGGCGCCTCAACGCATAGACCGGAGAGAACGAATGTGGATGGAGGTGTTCCGGAATGGGAGGGAGTCGAAGGCGGCAACGGCGATGGTGCGGGGTTTGGCTGGGTATTTCCGGTAAAACTCCGCAATGGCTTCCGGGGCGAACACGTCGGAGTGTTTTACCCATTGATTGTGTGAAGTGTCATACCCTTTGTACTGGACCATGCACCAGAGGGACTTGTACCGGACCTTAGCATCGAGAATTTCCTCAACTTCCCACTCCGGTAGGTCACCGGGGGCATCCGGAAGGACGGGCACCGGCTCATCGTAGCCGGGGCAGCCTTCAAAGGGGTCTTCCTCGGCGAGCTCCAGTTTCACGACCAGGAAGACCGGGTGGAGCCGGGAAAGCCGGGGTGGTAAACTCAAGCTTGTACGCACCTCGACCGACGATTTTGACAACCTTGAAGGGACCAAGGCGTCGGTGGGAGAGGCCCGGGGAGGGTCGAGTCGTCAGGATGTCAGAAGCATCGAGCCAGACGTGGTCGTCAACCTTGATGTCTGGGGCCGGGGTGCGCCGGCGGTCGTAGTACCGCTTGTACTCCTCTTTCGCCTTTACAAGAGCCGCCTTGGCTTCGGAGATGCCGGAGGCGATCCGGTCGTGGAACTCGTTGACGGATTCTACTCTCGAACGCGGCCCGTTCGGCTCGAACCCCATCCGGGGGAGCCGGCCGGTGTCCGTCATAAATGGAACCTGCTGCGTGGAGGAGTGGATGTGGTTGTTGTAAGTGAATTCAGCGGCTGGGAGGAGTTCGTCCCAGTCATCCTGCTTGTAGTTAGTGAAAAGCCGAATGAACTGATCCATTTCCTGGTTGACTCGTTCGGTCTGTGGGTGGTACGCCATGGAGGTGGCTGGCTTGATACCGATAAGGCGCCAGAGCTCGGTGGTGAACTCCGCGATGAACTGGGGGCTGCAGTCAGAAATGTACTTATCCGGCGTGCCATGGAGCTTCCAGACATTCCGGTAATACAACCGGGTGGCACCAACCGCATCGAGCCGGGTGGTGCATTTGATGAAGTGGGCGCACTTACCCAGGACGTCGACTACGACCATAACCAAGTCGTAGCCATGGGCCTCTGGTAGTTCGACCACGAAGTCGACCGAGACCGTGCTCCAGCGTTCCTCTGGGATTTCGGTTGGGTGTAGCTCTCCGACTGGAAGCTTCCGGAGCACTTTGGTCCGGCAGCACAGGTCGCAGGTCGCGACGTACCGACCTACGTGACGGGACATCTGGGGCCACCAGTAGTTTCGGGAGACGAGCTCCAATGTTTTGAAGCAACCGGCATGACCGGCTACCCGGGTGTCGTGGTGCTGCTCCAAAATCCGGCGACTGAGGTCCTTGTCACGAGGGACAACAATCTTGCCACGGAAGTAGAGCAGGCCAGCGTCTACATGCCATTCGGCAGACCGGGAGAACCAGGTGCCTCAGACTTTGAGAAGCTCCCATGCTGCGAGTGCCACGGGGTCTTCGAGGTCTGGTTCATCAGTGAGTGCCTCGCGAATGTCTCGGAGCAGAGGGACTTCCGGGCCAGCGACCACGACACCTTCCAGTGCTCGGACGTGGAAAAGGTCGGGACTTAGGAGCGTCACATCCTTATTGTCCGGGCCCGGTCCATGGTCCGGTTGCCAGCTGAGTGCGTCCGGCTTACCCATCGAGCGTCCGGGCTTGTGATGAAGCGTGAAGTCGAACTGGGACAGGTACAGGGACCACCGCGCCTGCCACCGGTTAAGGTTCTGTGACTTCCAGAAGTACTCGAGGTTCTTGTGGTCGGTCCAGATTTCCACCGGATGCTGTGAACCTTCGAGGAAGTGTCGCCACTCCTCAAGGGCTTGGATGATAGCCAGCATCTCCTTGTCGTGGATCTCGTAATTGCGTTGGACCGGACTCAAGCTCTTGGAGTAGAACGCGACTGGGTGCCACTTCTCGTCGGAGCCTACCTGTGAGAGAACAGCGCCGGAGGCGAAGTTGGAGCTGTCCGCCTCAAGCCGGTAGGGCTGGGACTCATCCGGTAGAATCAGGACCAGTTCGCTAGTCACCGCGTCCTTGATGGCTTGGAACGCGGTACCTTCGCTTTCGGTCCAGACCCACGGTCGGCCTTTACCGGTTAGGTCGAATAAGGGCCGGGCGTTGTCTGAGAAGCCCTTGATGAACCGCCGGTAGAAGTTCGTGAAGCCGAGGAACTGCTGCACGTCCTTCTTGGACTCCAGCGTCGGCCAATTGGCAACGCCGGCAACTTTGACCGGATCCATCTCCACGTGGTCGTGAGAGATGATCACCCCGAGGTACTCGATCGACGACTTCTTGAACTCGCACTTCTCCGGTCGCAAGAAGAGCTTATGCTCCTGGAGGCGCCGGAGCACTTCCCGGACGATCTCCCGGTGGCGGGTGATGTCTGAGTGCGTGATGAGAATGTCGTCGAGGTATACCATGACGTCGCCAGACAAGATGAGATCCTGGAAGATGTTGTTTATCATTGTCTGGAAGGTCACGGGGGAGTTTGTCAAGCCGAAGTACATCACTAGGGGTTCGAAGAGCCCCTGGTTCGTCCAGAACGCAGCCTTCCACTCGTCACCCTTCTGGATCTGGACGTTGTTAAAGCCCCACCGGATGTCGAGTTTCGTGAAGAACCGGGCTCCTTTCAAACGATTAATGAGATCATTGACCAGAGGGATCGGGTACCGGTTCTTCATGGTCATCGCGTTAAGCGCCTGGTAATCCTGCACGAACCGGAGAGCACCGTCCTTCTTTTTGACGAAGAAGACCGGCGAGGCCATCGGTGATTTGGATGGCCGGATCCGGCCGGTCGCCAATCCCTCCTCGATGAACGCGTCGAGCCCACGTTGCTCGAGCGGCGAGATCAGGTAGACCTTACAGTTGGCCGGTTTCGTGTCCAGAACGAGTTCGATGGTGTGGTCCCACAACCGGCGATCCGGCAAGGAATCGAAAGCCTCTCGGTTGAAGACATCCTCGAAGTCACGCACCCACTCGGGAAGCTTGTCCTTACCAGGTGCGGAGTTCTTGGCGAAGGCCTCGGCCAGCCACTGCGAGACAGTGCTGGTGGCGCGGATGTCTTCTGGGGGGGAGAACTGGGTATAGAAGACCCGGTCTCCATCCTCCAGAGGGTCATCCTCATCGTCCTCATCGTCCGAGTTGTCTAGCAGGAGTTCGGGCAGGTCCTCTTCGAACTCGTCATCATCTTCCTCGCCGAGCCGGTCATCCGTGTTGATAGCGCAAATGGTCGGGACCGGGCCGGCTCGGAGCTGCCAGACAATGCGGGCGATGGTCTTCGCATGCTTACGCTCGGTTCTGGCCTCGTCGACGCAGGTTGCGCAACTGGATGGGCATTGGCTCATCTTGACCTCTCGGGTATCCCAGTTGATCTCAGGGTTGTGCTTCTGGAGCCAGGAGTACCTGAGGATGAGCTTTTGCTTGCCGAGCCCGGTTACAGCCAGTTGAACTCGTTCGCTGTGACCTTTGTAACAGAGGACCAGAGTCGTGACATCTCGGATGAAGCCAGCCTCGTTGGGAGAGCCATCTACGTTGAACACCGGGATGGGTTGCGAGAGCCGGTGGACCGGGATCCCGGTCGCCTTAACGTACTCGGAGTCAATGAAGTCAGAGGTCGCTGCGCAGTCGACAAGCCCGTCGAGCGAAAGCCTCACGGCATTGTCGGCCGACTCAATCTCCAGCGGGAGGTTGAGGGAGTTAGCACCGGATGTCGCGGCGACCGTATAGCGCTTAGGGAGTTTGCGCTCCCAAGCAGACTTACGGGGCGGACGGGTGACCGGTCTGGCCAGTGGTGGGCGAGCCGCCGGTCCAGCTGGCGGAGGAGCCGGAACGACCGGTCGGTCATCCGGGTTGGGGGGTGCATCTATCGTTTCAGTTGATGCAAGAGGTATATTGTCTGACTCATTACATAAAATGTCGAAACGATTAGGGGACGCGATCGAGGGCGCACTGCTCACTCGCCACGAAGGGGAAAATCCTCCGGGGCGGGCTCGTTAGTGAGGGCCTCGGTCATGGCCAGGCGGGCCACAAGTTCTTCCAACATTTCTCCTCCGAGCTGGTGGATCACCTCGTCGAGCACGTCGGTTGTCCGGACGTCGGCCGGGGCCGGGCAGTCTCGAGCAAAGTGGTTCAGATCGCCGCATTGGAAGCATCCACGACGAGGGAGGTTGCGGGCACGGGCGCGGTCCACGTCCATTGGGATCGGGGCTGGAGACGCCGGTGCAGCAGCCCTTGGCTGCGGGGTTGCAGCCACACTCGGCAAGATCGGGATCGTGCGGGCACGACCGGGCACGACTGGGTGACGGCCAGTGCCTCTGGCATTGTGAGCGCAGAGCAGTGACTCGTATTGCCGGTAGGCACGAAGGCGCCAGGCGGCGTAGTCCCGCAGGTCCGGAGGGTCGCTCGACCAGTGATGGCAAGGTTGATTGCCGGATCGAGACCGGTCCGGTATTTGGTGACCTTCATGAGCGGGTCTTCGAAGCCTGCGAGGTCGACGAGGTCTTCGAAGTCGTCTGTATACCGGAAGATGTCCCGGGAGCCCATGTGGTAGGAGCAGGACTCGAGCTTGATTAGGGCGTGGTCTTGCTCGTTCTCTTCGATGAACCGAAGTCGAAACTCGGCCAGGAATGCCTCGAAGGTGGGGAATGGGAAGACCGGCTTAGCTGACTGACGTTCGGCCCACCGCTGTGCAGAGTCCTTAGCTATAAAGGACATGGCGTACCGGACGACCTTTTCCTCGGAGAGTTCTCTGGACTCTACGAATGCTTCCGGGACGAGCTGGGCATAGCTCCGGACGCTGTGAATGAATGCCCAGCCACGTGTTCGGTCGCCGTCGAAGACGAATGGGGGGTTCGGCCGAAGGACCGATTTTATGCCGGATGCGACACTGGTCGAATTGCTGGGTGTGAATAGTCCTAGACCCGAATCCGGAGCCGATTCGGCAAGGGACCGGACAGGCGAAACTGAACGTGGGGTTATTAAATTGGTCAGCCTTGCGAGGCTTTCTTCGATCCGGGCCATCCGGGCATCGGCGGCTTGCGCGGCGGCAGCATCGGTCATGGCGGGATCTAGAACAGGGGAGGAGGGGGCAAAATCGGAAGTCGGGGTGGCGGGAGCACTATCGGAGTGGTCCGAGCCTTCCAAACCAAACTTCCCAATTTTGACCAGTTAATCCCTTAGAGAGTTTCTTCTGCTGTAAGGGCAACCTCAAGGCCCGGGGGTGTCACAGACTAGCGAGGGGAATCCAAAGTGATGAATAAAGAAGTAGCTAGGGGTACAAGAATACGCACCTAGCAAGGGGAATCCAAAGAGAAGAAACTCTGAGGATTCCCACGCTAGGTTCTGGGTATGTAAAAGTGGCTACTGACTAGTAGCATGTGGCCGGGTTGATCAGAGGGATCGGCATAAGTCTCGTGCGTGATCGCAGACTTGGTGCCATGTCGAAATGGTGGACCAGTCGACAGGAGGCGGGAGGCTGGGTGACTGGTTACCGGTACCCGACCGGATGGGCCGGACGGGGGTTCCCCTGACAATCACATGGGCTTTTTAACTGGATTTAAAATAATTCAAAATAATCACTCAGAATATGATCAGCATTTCGCGAAATGCACTCAGGCTCGTGTCAGATTTGTTTATTCTGATGAATTATGAGACTTCTGATCCCTAATAATACCTATGGCCGTACCTCACTCTACAAAATCTCTGAACCCAACTCGAAATGATAGTACAGAATCCACTGTAATAACCAATCACAAACTTCAACTAATCATGTCACGCTCAAGGCCTCTCGTCCACTGCTCGGTAAGAAGAACAGGGATTGGGGAGTGAGGATATAGCCAAGAAGGTTTTAGAATAAAAGACTAAAGAGTTACAGCAATTTTACTACCCTACTTATAGTGTTTAACGAGTCGTGTGAACTAAGAGATATAAATATGTACAATAGTCCGTAGCTGTGTGTATCAACTACGTCTGTCAATCATCTGTCATAACCTGTGTATTGTTCAATGTTCCAATGCTGTGTCCGTATTGCCTTCATCAACTTGTGTTTCCATCATGATCCTGTCATCATCACTGATCGGGGTCTTGTTGGATAGGCGTTGGAACGATAAGATTGTGATCTAATCGTGACATTACCCCCCTCTAGGGTCGACGTCCCTGTCGACTGAGACGAATGTTCCGGTTTCCGGAATAAATAATTTCTTCGTCGAGTATTCTAAGGACTCCTCCTTTGTCTTGTATCTTTTTATTAAAGAATCCCAATGTCCCTTCAGCAGGACCGGCAACGCCCGAATTACGATATTGTGCTCGACATTATATCTGTCCAAGAGCTTTCCTGCATTCGTTAAGTGCCTTCGTGGTTCCCACGTCCGTTCATTCAACGGGTAATTTTTCCACTTGACAAGGTATTGATAACCCCGTCCGCGCTTCCTGTGCTTCAGGATTTCTTCCACCTCGTACTCCTCATTTCCAGAAACGATCTGCGGCGCCGGTCGCTCCTCTCTTCTCTCTGCTGGGGGTTCCACATACGGCGTTAAGAGTGCCTCGTTGAAGACCGGATATGTCAGGTCCGTCTCTGGCAATCTCAATTTGTAGGCTGATGCCCCGACCTTCTCCAGGATCTCGTAAGGCCCCAGCCTTAAATCATCGAACTTCTTTGTGGGACGGTCTGTGACTACATTTGTTCCCTCGAGCCAGACCTTATCGCCCACTTTGAACTCCGGCGTGTCACGCCTGCGTGCGTCATAATATTTTTTCATTGTTTTCTGGGTTTTTTCCAGCGCAGCTGCCGCCTCATCGCGGATCTTTTTCATTTTTTCGGCAAAGTCATTCGCAGCCTCGTTGCGCGACTCGACTGCATTTTCTATCCCCTTCCAGGGGTGGTACCCGGTGTTCACGAAGAATGGCGACATGCTCGTCGATGAGCTCGCTTTGTCATTGTGGGCGAATTCGGCCAAAGCCAGCCATTCGGCCCAATCTGACTGCCGATAATTTACATAAATACGGAGATACTTCTCGATCTCCTGGTTCATCCGTTCGGTCTGGCCGTCTGTGATGGGATGGAAAGCCGTGCTCGGATTCATCTGTGTGCCGAGCAGCCGGTTCAACTCCCGCATGAACCCCGAAACATATCTCGGATCCCGATCCGAGATCATTTTCCTGGGGACTCCGTGATATCTAATCACTCGGTCTCGGGTCAACCGGGCGACTCCTTCGCTCGTGATCTCCATGTTCATCGGTTCCACATGGATCATCTTTGAGAACGTGTCCGCCCAGACTTGAATAGCATTAAAGCCGTTGCTAACTGGCAACGGCCCGATCAAATCCATAGATACAATCTGCCGGGCCCCTCGGCGATCT
This sequence comes from Mycena leptocephala, assembly GCA_029378395.1. NCBI lineage: Eukaryota > Fungi > Basidiomycota > Agaricomycetes > Agaricales > Mycenaceae > Mycena > Mycena leptocephala. Next base: position 155,860 of record JARJLF010000057.1, read on the forward strand.
TGTGCGGGTTAAGCTTTCCCTGCTTGTACCTGTGCACTTGTGTCCTTTGGCAGCCCTCGCATGCCTTTATATACTTCGCGACTTGGTTTCCCAGTCGCGGCCACCAATAATTATGTTCTATCATCTCCTGCGTGCGGTTCTCTCCAGGATGGCCGAGCAGGGGCGGGTCGTGATGCAATCCAATAATTTTATCGCGAAGTTCCTCGTTGCGAGGAACATAAATTAAGCCGTTGTAAAATATAATATCGTCCTTCTTTTCCCAGGCTGGTAACTTTTTCTCGAGCGCCAGCTTAACGCTCTTATCGACCTTCTTCTCCTTCTTGATCTCATCAAGTACTTCGTCTTCTGGTCCCGTGAGCACTATGTCCTGTGCTCGGAAATACTCAGGCTTCAGAAGTACGACGTCTTTATTGTCGTCCTTTCCTTGATTGTGATCCGATCTCCGAGATAAGAGATCAGCCTTCTGATTTAACGCTCCAGGTCGATGTTTGAGCGAGAAATCGTATTCAGATAATTCTGTTATCCACCGCGCCTGTCTCCGATTGAGCTTCTGGGGCTTCTTAAAATATTCAAGATTCTGATGATCTGTCCAGATCTCGAACGTCTGTCTTGCTCCCATAAGCAGCTGCCGGTATTCGTCCAAGGCGAGCATTATTGCGAGCATTTCTTTGTCATAGATCTCGTAATTTCGCTCGGTGTCGTTCAATCCGTGTGATTGGAATGCTACAGGGCGCCATTCACCCTCCTGTTCTTGCTCCAGCACTGCCCCTGTGGCTCCATCGGACGCGTCGGCTTCAAGCCGGAATTTTCCCTCATCTGTGGGGAGCGCTAGTACTATGTCCTCAGCTATTCTGTTCTTTAGCTTCTGGAACGCCTCCTTCTGCTCCACTCCCCATCTCCATCCCTCCTTCCTGGTCAACCTCGTGAGCGGCTTCGCGATCTCGCTGTATCCTCGGACGAATCTCCGATAGAAGTTTACGAACCCTAAGAACGCCTGTGTTTGTTTCAGGTTCTTTGGTTCAGGCCACTCCATGATCCCAGCGATCTTCACGGGGTCCATCTTCATCGAGTTGTGCGAGATGATCACTCCCAGGTACTCGATCTCAGTGCGTTCCAATTCGCACTTCTCTGGCTTGAGAAAGAGTTTATGTTCCTGGAGTACTCCCAATACTCGCTTTACGATCCTTCGATGTTCCTCTATATCTTCCGTGAAGATAAGAATGTCGTCCAGATAAACGATGACGTGTCCTTCATTGATTAGATCTCGAAGGATATCATTCATCATCGTTTGGAAGGTTGCGGGCGAGTTCATAAGCCCGAAAAACATCACGAGTGGCTCGAACAGCCCTCGGTTGGTCCAGAACGCCGCCTTCCACTCATCTCCCTCTCTGATCCGCACGTTGTTGTAACCCCAACGGATGTCCAACTTCGTGAATATCTTGGCACTTCGGAGTTTGTTTACTCGCTCCGAAATTAGCGGAAGGGGATAACGGTTTTTAATCGTCATCTCATTGAGCTTCCGATAATCCTGCACAGGTCGCAAGCTGCCGTCTTTCTTCTTGATAAAGAAGAATGCCGATGCCATCGGGGATTTCGACGGGCGGATCCTCCCACTCTTCAAGTTCTCCTCCAAGAACTCGTTCAACTTCTCCTGCTCCGTCACCGATAACGGATAGATTTTGCAATCTACAGCCTTAGATCCTGGTTTGAGCTCGATTGCATGATCCCACGAACGTTTTTCTGGTAACGAGTCGAAAGATTCTTTGGCGAATACTTTCACAAACTCGTGATACTGCACTGGGATCTTTTTTTCCGTCATCTTCTCCTTCCCGCGGTTCGCTTCCTCTGCCATCTTCTGCGCCGATGTCTCTTTTAGACGCAGATCGATCGCTTCTGCGAAGTCCACCAATAGAATGGACTCGCCTTCCTCGATCGCTTCTTCCTTCCCCACTCCAGTTCGGAATTCCGTGCCCTTCATGTTGCATTCGGGCGGGCAGCGACTGAAAACCAGCTTCTGGTTCCTCCAGTCGATCTCGGGGTTGTGTTTGTATAACCAATCGTACCCGATAAACACTCGGGCCTTTCCAAGCCCGGTGACCAGGAAGCGTTGCCGCTCCGAGTGGGGTCCGATTGACATGATCATCTCGACGTAATGAGTGATCTTGCCCCGAGCGTTCTCCGTTCCGTCTGCGTTTCGGGCGACGATGTGCGCATCAAGCTCCTGGAGCTCGAAGCCTTCAGCCTTGGCATAATCTCGATCAATGCACGTGGTGGTGCATCCATTATCGAGAAGAGCCTTGACTGCACGCGTCTTCCCATTGTTCAACGCAGTTAACGTCACGGGAACGAGCATCTCGTGATGATTCCTCTGCCGTTGGTATTCCTTAAGCTCCTTTGCGAGCTTATCCTCCGACACTCCCATTGCTCTCCGGGCTAACCATTTCGCAGCTTCCATTTTCTTTAAGCCGAATGGTACCCGTGTCGCCTTCCATGTAGGCGCTTCCTCCTTTTTCAAGGATTGAGCCTCCACGGCATTGCCGCCCTTTTTTGTCTCACTATTTTTCTCACTGGTTTGGGTTCCAGGGGCCTTTTTGTACGCGCTCCATCGCTTCTCCTCCTCATCCTTCTTCTGATTCTTTAAATTACGTTTTCGATTCTGGTTCTCCAAGATACGTATTTTTTGTCCTTTTTCTACACTAGCTACAAGGAAATCATGTATGTCCTTTCGCAAACTAGTACCGTTTTCAATATATAAATCGTCTTCCGTAACTACTTTGTCCATGGTATCTACATTACTTAAGTCTGTGAAGCGTCCATACTTTGTATCCAGGGGCACCGCTTTGGCCATAAGCGGGGGCCCCTTTAAAAACCCTTCTCGCGGAACCGGGCTGCGAGAGCTTCCAGGTCCTCCTGTGAGTAGTCCTCCATCCGCAGTGCACGGATATTAAATTTTTTCTTGGGAGGCTCTGGGCACTCGCGCTTCATGTGGCCCTCCTTGCCACAGTTATAACATGTGAATGGGCGGGTGTTCTGCCTGGCCCTGTCTACGTCCATCGGCGCGACCTCCCCAGTCCCCAGCTTCTTCTGGAGGTGGGGTGTGTCTCCCTGGTAGTTGCCGGCAGGTGGGCCGGACTTATGGTGGGGTGGCCTATTCGGGCCGGTGTTCCCCCTGCGCACTTGGCGCAGCTTCTCCCGCTCCAGGTTTCCACTGATTGTCATGAGACGATCTTTGAAATCCTTGTACGTATTTGGGACTTGTGTCCCACCCATGTACACCTGGGAGATTATCTCGCTGTTAACGAGATCTTCAAGCAGTTCCACCAGGAACGCGTTGTATTGCGTAGTGGTACTGCTCGGCGAGTATCCTGCGAGCTCTGCATGAAGCTCAAATTCCTGAAGGAACTCCACGAGTCCCTTCTTTCCCTGCCTTGTAGTTGTGAGGCGTAAGTGCGCGACCTGTGCACGGTTCTGGTCCTCAAAAGCCACCTCCAGCTCTCCAAGGAGCAGCAGATAGGTGTATGTGGGAGGAAGGACCCCATTCTGGAAGGTTCTCTTCTTCCAGTTCTTGACCCAGTCTGTGGCCAAGCAATCTGATCCGTCCTCGTTTCGGAGGAACGAAATCGTGAAGAACACCTTTTTCTTGTCGGTGTCCAGGTCATTATCGTAGGCGGCGACGTAGGTGGCAAGGGCATCTTGGAAATTATTCCACTTTGCCTTGTCTCCATTGAAGAATGGGGGGGTGGTGGCGAGAATGACCTTTGATCCGGCCATCTTAGGTGCGGGGGTGAATAGAGGTAATGGGGATGGTGGAGAGGGCGGCGATGGGTATGAATCAGACTCGTCTGAACTGGTGTAATTTGATCAGTAGGCCCAGAGTGAAGTGTGGGTCCCAGGATGGGTGTGTAGGGTGGTGCCTGGAAGGACACGATGGTATGACCGCACTAAGCGGGGGGTGGAATCAGGGCGTGGCTTTTGCTGACAGAACTATCCAGGGTCTTCTACGACACCCCCTGCGATAGCGAGATAGCCCTCTCCGAAGATCTGGCTAGTGCTCCTTCGACTGCTATGTGGCTGGGGACGGACTCAACGTTTCCCGTGGCCTAGCGTCTGTCTGTTCGAATGGCCCGCACAAGATTGTCGCTGCAATTGTTTAGACTCGCTGTGGACAGGTAGAGGTTCGGCGGGTGGGAAATAGGGAAATGGATCTTCAATTACGAGAGTCCAAGTTGAGAGGTATGAAATCCAAGAAGCGGATGGGGGAGGGGAGAAAGGGAAAGGAGGTTGGATAGGGATGACGGTACGAGGGTATGAAGGGCAGTCTTTTATTATGTCACGCTCAAGGCCTCTTGTCCACTGCTCGGTAAGAAGAACAGGAGTGAGGATATAGCCAAGAAGGTTTTAGAATAAAAGACTAAAGAGTTACAGCAATTTTACTACCCTACTTATAGTGTTTAACGAGTCGTGTGAACTAAGAGATATAAATATGTACAATAGTCCGTAGCTGTGTGTATCAACTACGTCTGTCAATCATCTGTCATAACCTGTGTATTGTTCAATGTTCCAATGCTGTGTCCGTATTGCCTTCATCAACTTGTGTTTCCATCATGATCCTGTCATCATCACTGATCGGGGTCTTGTTGTCTGTATTGCCTTCATCAACTTGTGTTTCCATCATGATCCTGTCATCATCACTGATCGGGGTCTTGTTGGATAGGCGTTGGAACGATAAGATTGTGATCTAATCGTGACAAATCAACTACCAAGCTATGGCCATTATTGTACCATTTACGTGGTTCAGGCGAAAAGGATTACTGCGGAGTTGGATTCACGCATCTCACGGCCTGTAATACCTGACACACGGGTAAATTCCCCTCTCTGTTACTCCCAACCTGAATGCTCCGGCTGGCTGCTTTTGAACGCGCTAGTTTCAGGAAAATCGAATGAGAACTCAGCGAGAAATGAGGATGGCAATCTGCCCCATTAAATTTGCTCTTTATTTACAAAATGATTGGTACTAGTCAGGATAAAACTTCCAAAAGCGGACACATCGTATTTCTGTACGAGGTTCATCACTAAAAACAGCGGTCAAACAAGTTCAGGGATTTGATTAATTTTGATGAGGGCCCAAATTTTTCTTTGCCCAGGTAGGAGTTCAGACAGACCACATAAGTCAGGGTGACTGGTTGTATAGTATTTCAAAGGCGTACAGAGAACTGTGTTGCCGTTGAGCCTCAGAATGATCAATGTATGGTCAATAATGCAAGACCACATCCAAACTACAGGCCCAAATGTGAGCGGGCCGAGGATCCGCGATAGACAAAGCAAGAAACGGTAATGCAAGCAAATGACAAGTTGCACCATGGTAAGCAAGAACCAAAAAAGGAAATAATATCACGTTTATTTACTTTTAAGGAAAGCATTCCACCACGATGCACTATACGTCACTTTAAAAAATCGAGGTCGGTTGGCGCTGACGGAACGGCGTAAAAACGAGTTTAAAAATAAATTTTTAAGACTCGTAACTTAGCCGGCCTCTCTTCCATCACAGGTGTCGTGCCCAAAATGCTGTTTTTATTCCAAATTGTGGCGGACTGTTACATACTCTACTGAGATTGGTTGCCGGGGTTTCTGCAATGTTCAGAAATTGCGACGGGCTCAAATTACGCAGCTGTGAACCAGAAGAAACCATTGTACAACGGATTCCAGTGTTAGTAACATATCTGTTTAGCCAACTATTATAATTCTTCGAGATCCAGCTGGATGATCTAGAAGTGGCACATCGACAGATTTCGGGCTGTTCCATTTCCGAGCTGTAACTCGCAGCTGCAACCTTGTCTCGCCGAGAGAGGGAGGGAGATCTCGTGCTCACCTGCAGCCAACCATTCAATCCGAGACCAACCTCGAGAGTTGACACAGGATCCAGATGCAGGCCAACGCGTGGGAAGGCGCATGGAGCAGTATCGGTGATGTCGACACTGTTCCCGAAACGGAAGGTATCGGGTGGTCGGAAACCGTTCCCGAAACCTTCCGTTTCGGGAACAGTTTCTGCGCTCCCAAAACCTTTTGTTTTGGGAACGGTTTCGGGAGCACCTATCCCGTTCCTGATACCTTAGGTTTCGGGAACATTATTGATGCCCCCGAAACTGCGGATTTTCCGGAGTGCGTAGATTCAGCTGCTGTGACCTGTGACCACTTAGATTCACCTTTTGATTGATTCAATTTCCTTTTTGGGCGATTTTTCGGCATTTCCCGGTGAATTTTAGCAGGAAAACAGCCAAAAATCGCGATCCCAAAAGCCAGTGACCTGTGACGAAAATTAAATAGATTCAATTCGGGTCTGGCTGTGACCTGAATCTACGGTCGAAATGGTACAGTATCAGCAAAAAAGAAGGAAATTAGCAGTGGAGGTGAGCCAAACACCATTTAATTGCATTCAGAGCTCCTGAGTCGCTCCTCAGGTCATTCATTTATACGCCAACTAAGAAATTCGCACTCACAGCTTACATCGCACAAACATATGCTGCAAGTAATAGAGCGCAAATAGGCACCATGACGTAAATCTTAGCAGCGGAAAGGACGTAACGCCAGTAGACGTAGTATGCCTGTACATATAGTCCAACAGTCGCCAACTGTTCATCGATCAATGAGTACTCGACATATTTGACAATAGATCGTGGCGACGTACCATCGGAAGGTTACCATACTGCCACCAGGCATAGTTCAGATTTAACGCGCCTTCAACGTCAGTGAAGAATAGGATGTTTTGGAACCATACAACTACACTTTAGGGAGAGGGCGTTAAGCAAAAGCGCGAGGCAAGTTGTGGGAGTACTCACAAAGCGTGGATACTTTTGAGCATGGTGAGAAGGGTCAGACCAGCGACAATTGATTTCATGTGCCATCTGTCGTCTGGGTACCATCACATGTAATTGGATATCTATGAGACTCGGTGAGGATGGGATCTCGACGCATTAAACACACATACCTGGCAGAAGATTATCCCTTGGAGTACAAAGTCCAGGCAGCCTCCTGGAACACTGTAAGTTAACGATAGCCACGGTGGATCGAGCGGAATTGACCGTACCAACAAACTAAATAATGCGCAGAAAGGGATGAGAACAGCAGCAGAGAATGCAAGAATGAAAACAAACTCATCCTCCCATCAGATACACGACGGTGCCGTACACTGGACTATCGGGTGTGAGCTTGGGCATGATCACGAGTGTAGACTAGGAACATGGGAAGAATGTCCTGGGTTTATATAAGAATGGGGAAAGGGGAACAGTTAGGACTAGTATTCAATGCTTTTGTGTCCTTACCATCATGTAGAGCAAATCCTCCTATCCGAAATGCGAAGAAATTCAGAAGGGCCTCTGTATTCAATGCTTTGCTGTGTGTTCCTTGTCCTATTGTGGAGCAGCAATCCTCCTATCCACCATAATTGCGATTTCTCGATTGCTGGCCGGGCATTGAGGCGAGACACCAAGACATAATTGCGCACAAGATACCTGGGTCACCGAAAATGGATGAGCCCAATGCACCGCTCGCATCTCATGCATCGCCAGTACCTTCGCGTCTGCCGTCCCCTGCTCGACTGACCGGCGGCTTGACCTCCCACGTCTGCGAAACCAGTATTGCGCGCCTCTTTGGGCCCGACCACCCCGTACCTACACCACCACGCGCCCATCCGCGCCTACATTGTGACTACATCCACGGGCACGAGTCACTGCACGATGCCGCAGGCGCGTGTCATTAGGTCTGCACCGATGAACTCGATAGTGTGCGCAGATGTTGCTAATGTGCCGCGCCAAGTGAGGGTATCACGATGGAGTCAAGATAGCGGAGTGCATCATGATGCTCCTGTGAGCGGTGCCGCACTTGAAATCACAAATAAAGAAGTGAACTGTGTAAGAAGCAAACTGTACAGTAAAAAAAGTAGCAACTAGTCTCGTAAACCACGTACCAGAAAACAACGATCTTGCGCTCCTTCGGGTAACTGTGTTGTGGGATGGGAGGAGGGCTGGGTGTAGGATCCAAGGAAAGGGTCCCTGTGCTCGCGCTCGTGCATCATTTTGTGTCGAATTAAATGTCTGGCAAGGCGGACAGGGACAGGAAGGTGAAAATGTAGGAAGGGAGTGACGGCACAGGTGTCGGCATACTACTGTTTTGTGAGTGATGCCTGTTGCCATTGCTGCATCGGCGCATCCTGCCTTCTCTGCGTCTGTGCTCAATCTTCCTCAGTTGTTCTGCAGATATCAATTGCCCGGAACGTCAATCCTCCACAAATCCCCCACTCGATTCCAATATCCCGCAATTTATGGCTCACGCAGTTTGACAGCTGAATTATTTTCGGAAAGATGCATTGCAGACGCGCAAACTCTCAATTGTGCCCCAGCAATGGCTGGCGACTCTGCTATCTCTACGTGGAAGACCCGCCCACGAAATACTTAAATATACGCAACTGGAGCTTACTGAAAATTCGCCAAATCCTCCTCCGAAAATTGGTCCGGGTTTTACTGAACACTTCCCTGATGCGCTTCCGCTCCTCTGCGGATTGTTCCCTAGAAGAGAAATTACACTGCTCCTTTAGGGCTGCCACCTGTGCCTGCGGGACATGACAAGTACAGCCATTGAATCAACAGGCTTCTAATGGCAACAGGCCGGCTCTAAAAGATTTGTTGAGTGTCTGACAAAATCTAGACGAGATGGCACGGTCAACACAGCACAGCCATAACGGGTCTGCGGCTATGTTCAAAACCTTTTCATAGGTGGTTGTGCATCTAAAAATGATCCTCTTACTGCTATGAAATGGGGATCAACTCTAGTCAGAGTTGCAGGAGCCGGATGTTACAAGATGCAAGCAGGATGAAACCACAAACAAGATCTCTATGCTCACCATACCCCTCAAATGACCCAGTAGTGGTGTTTGAAAATAAATGTTGACTTAATGCTCTTAAATTGAATAACAGGCGAAGAATCACTGAGAGCGTAGAAGAAAATTGTGGATCGAACCAAAATCAGCTCGGCGATCATTTCCGGCATTTGCCGATATCACCACAACTGGACTCCAACTTGGGGTTTGGTGGGCAGAAGGGAGAAGCATGGATCTAGTGTCCTGCATAGGCATTTTAGAAATTGTCCGAAATTACGCTCTCTGGTGCAGTAAATAACAAGCCGTTTGACGGCTGTGACGACCGTGGTTCAGCAGGCCGTTGGCATGGTCGTGCCATACCCGGACCATCAGGAACTCAAAAAATGGCCCACGGAAAGGGCACGGAAGTTGTCGCAGTGGCGACGGTCACACCTTTGTTCTCTCTTTTACTTTGTAGAAAAGCACCCATTTTTCGTGGACGCAAAGCTGTAGAAGTCGTACCGTACTTTAATGTAAAATTTTACATTTTTGGGGAATTTTCCGTGGGAGTGGTATAGCGAGTTACATAGCCCCTTTCCTAGTACCGACAACAACAATATAGTGCTCGTACCTCACATGTTATACCTTTTTCCTGGATGGAAAAGTGTTTGATCCCCCCAGTCACTCTTTCTCGGTGCCTTCGGCTTTCTCAGTGTTGTTCTCGTAGTTGCAATTAGCTCCTGCAAGTAGTCTGCAAGGGGAAGACATACAACAGCTTGTCTGGCAGGTCCCACAGGGTTTTAATCAGATCCCCATTCAAGGTCCGTAGTTAATTCTGGATAATTGGTGGGTGTTCTTCCTGTCAAAGAGTTTGAATCATTACAATGCAGATAACTTTAGAAATCCCCACAGAAAACTCCCACAATACAAAGTTGCTAGTATCCTGAAGATTCAAATTGATCACCTTATGTAATCCTTTACTGACGGTTCACTCAGTTTTCACCCAGCCTCTTCCAATGTCTTTTTGGCAGTGTGGACCTTGCTCAAGCAAAGTTCAACATTGAAGGGAAATTACAGTGCAGGCCAAATGGAACAATCACGGGTCTTGCTTCGACAGAAGGGTTTTGTACTGTGACTAGGTGATTAGTATTGAAATTATGAACATATATGTGAATGCACAGATGGCAACTGTAGTTTCCGAGCCAGGTGTCACGATTACGACCGTAATTCTCGCCCAGGAACACCAAATCGTCCTTTCGTTGGGTAAAGCCCGACTCCGACTTCGTTTCTGGACACGGTCTTATCGTGACAACGCCAATTGTGGACAATCAGTGTTGCCAACACAAAGACCATCCAGCCTGAGACATGAATACCATGCTGGAAACATAAGTCAGACATTACATGCAGATACAGCACACGAACAATGAGGGACACACATTTAATTAATAAGTTATGACAGGCACAGCCTTCACACGCGGTTACGGGTTATTGTATATATTTATATCCTGTAGTTCACACGGCTCGTTAAACACTATAAGTAGAGTAGTTATTAGCCTGTAGTAGTTAACATTTTATTCCATTGCATTCTTGACCAATACCTCACTCCCCAATCTGCTCTCCTCTTACCGGGAGTCAGACAAGTGGTCGTGACTGTGACATAATAAAAGGTTGCCCTTCTTACCCTCATACCGCCATTCTACCTCGACCTCCTTTCCTTTTCTCCCCTCCCCCTTCCACTTTGCGCACTACTTGCGTGGCTTCTTACCTCTCTACTTGGATTGAACCTGCAGACCCATTTCCCTATTCCCAACCTGCCGACTTCCTACCTCGTCCACACTGAGTATAAATAATTGCAGCGACCATCTTGTGCAGGCCGTTTGTACAGACAGACGCTAGGCCACGGGAAACGTTGAGTCCTTCCCAAGCCACATAGCAGTCGTAGGAGCACTAGCCAGATCTTCGGAGAGGGCTATCTTGCTATCGCAGGGGGTGTTGTAGAAGACCCCGGATAGTTCTGTCAGCAAAAGCCACACCTTGACTTCACCAGCCCGCTTCGTGCAGAAACCCGACTACAGGCCCACCGTGACTTACCGGGCTCCAAACCCCTTCGACCTCCACGACTTCTCCAACTCGGAGGACGAATTGGAGCACTACCTATCCGCTCCCTCCCGAGCCGTTTCCCCTCCACGCCTGCCTATTAATGGACAGCTTCGATATCCCCGACCACGCTTCGTACCAACACTGGTCACACCCCCAACAAACCCTATACCACCGCCTGCCCTATCACCCACCATGTCCCAACGAGGAGTCTCCTCTCCAGTTTTCACCCATCCACCCCAATCTGCAGCAATTCCCACCGCTGCGAGGATCACCCCGACCCCTTCCTCAACAACCCGCTCCGGTGCCAGAAGCCGCATATTATGCCCTTCCCCCTCCCCACTGCGGCAACCCCACCCCCGCTGTCACCACGAGTCCAGGCTCTTCCCCGAGGCCGACCACCTCGAAGATCACCCTCACTCGAATGCCCCCATGTTTCGATGGCCATGATAAGGCCAAGTGGGAGACGTTCGGGGACACCCTCACCACCTATATGGGGGCATACGAGTCGGAGTTTGACTCTGACAAGAAAAGAATATTCTTTGTCCTCTCGTTATTGAGGGCAGAGGATGGTACCAACTGTCCCACCTCGAATTGGGCGAGAAATTGGAAGCGCACCCATATGCGCTACGGTTCTCTCAATGCAAGAGAGACGTTCCAGGACTTCATAGAAGACCTGGAGAAGACGTTCGAGGACCAGAACATCAAGGAGACGGTGTTCTTGTGCCTTCTCAGGACCCGGCAGGGGAAGACACCCCTCGCCGATTTTCTTCAGGTGTTCGAGCTGAACGCTGAAGAGGCTGGATACCAACCCGGCAACTCAGGGCATGACACTTTCCTGTGTCAAACCCTGGAGGCCCTCATTTCGGATGAGGTCCGACGCCAGCTGTACGCTGGAGGGATTTAAATTCCGGGAGAGTACCGGAATTTGAAGAAGCGGCTGACGATGATCAGTAGCATTTTGGAGTGTGGGAAGCTCCTGAAAATTCAACGGGAGCAGGGTGGGATGTTCTGGACTCCCCCAAGAGTCGTACCGCCTGCAATGCAAAATAAAACAGCGGGACCAGGGGTAGCTACCAAGCTCCCACGGGGCGAGGAGGCCCCAATGGATGTGAACAGGGCACGGCAGAACGTCCGACCCTTTACATGTTACAACTGTGGCAAGGAGGGCCACATGAAGAGGGAGTGCCCAGAGCCTCCCAAGAAAAAATTCAATATCCAGTCGATCAAGACTGAGGACTATACACAGGAGGTCTCGCAGCCATACTGCGAGAGAAGGGTTTTTAAAGGGGCCCCTGCTTACGGCCAAAGCGGCACCCCCAGATACAAAGTACGGACGCTACACGACTTAAGTAAGGTAGATACTACAGACAAAGTAATAGACGATATATATACGGAAGAAAATACTAGTTTACGAAAGAGTATACACGATTTCTTAGTAGCTAGTGTAGAAAAGAACAAAAAAATACGTATCTTGGAGAATCAGAATCGTAAAAATAATTTTAAAAACAAATCCAAGGATGAGGCAGAGAAGAGGTGGAGTACGTACAAAAAGGCCCCTGGAACCCAAACCAGTGAGAAAAATAGTGAGACGAAAAAGGGCGGCGATGCCGCGGAGGCTCAATCCTGGAAAAAGGAGGAAGCGCCTAAATGGAAGGCGACATGGGTACCATTCGGCTTAAAGAAAATGGAAGCTGCGAAATGGTTAGCCCAGAGAGCGATGGGAGTATCGGAGGATAAGCTTGCGAAGGAGCTTAAGGAATACCAAAGGCAGAGGAAGCATCACGAGATGCTCGTTCCCGTAACATTAACTGTGTTGAACAATGGGAAGACACGCGCAGTCAAGGCTCTTCTTGATAACAGATGCACTACCACATGCATCGATCGAGATTATGCCAAGGCTGAAGGCTTTGAGCTCCAAGAGCTTGATGCACACATCGTCGCCCGAAACGCAGATGGAATGGAGAACGCTCAGGGCAAGATCACTCATTATGTTGAGAGGATCATGACCATCGGACCCCACTCGGAGTGGCAACGCTTCTTGGTCACCGGGCTCGGAAAAGCTCGCGTGTTCATTGGGTACGATTGGTTGTTCAAACACAACCCCGAGATCAACTGGAGGAACCAGAAGCTGGTTTTCAGTCGCTGCCCGCCCGAGTGCAACATGAAGGGCACGGAATTCCGGACCGGAGTGCAGAAGGAGGAAGCAATTGAGGAAGGTGAGTCCATCCTATTGGTGGACTTCGCAGAAGCGATTGATCTGCATCTAAAAGAGACATTGGCGCAGAAGTTGGCAGAAGAAGCCAACCGAGGGAAGGAGAAGATGACGGAAGAGAAGATCCCGGAGCAGTACCACGAATTCGTAAAAGTATTCGCGAAGGAGTCTTTTGACTCGTTACCTGAAAAACGCTCATGGGACCATGCAATCGAGCTCAAGCCAGGATCTAAGGCTGTAGATTGCAAGATCTATCTGTTGTCGGTGACAGAGCAGGGGAAGCTGAACAAGTTCTTGGAGGAGAACTTGAAGAGTGGGAGGATCCGCCCGTCGAAGTCCCCGATGGCATCGGTGTTCTTTTTCATAAAGAAGAAAGATGGCAGCCTGCGACCAGTGCAGGATTATCGGAAGCTCAATGAGATGACGATTAAAAACTGTTATCCGCTACCGTTGATTTCGGAGCTTGTAAACAAGCTCTGAAGTGCCAAAATATTCATGAAGTTGGACATCCGATGGGGCTACAACAATGTGTGGATCAAGGAGGGAGATGAGTGGAAGGCGGCATTTCGGACCAACAGAGGGCTGTTCGACCGCTTGTGATGTTCTTCGGACTTACGAACTCGCCTGCAACTTTCCAAACTATGATGAATGATATCCTTCGAGATCTAATCAACGAAGGACACGTCATAGTTTATTTGGACGACATCCTCATTTTCACGGAGAACATGGAGGAACATTGAGAGATCGTAATGCGAGTATTGGAAATACTCCAGGAAAATAAACTCTTTCTCAAACCTGAGAAGTGCGAGTTCGAACACACAGAGATAGAGTACCTGAGAGTAATCATCTCACACAACTTGATGAAGATGGACCCTGTGAAGATCACCGGGATTATGGAGTGGCCTGAACCGAAGAACCTGAAACAAACACAGGTGTTCTTAGGGTTTGTAAACTTCTACCGGAGATTCGTCTGAGGATACAGCGAGATCGCGAAGCCGCTCACGAAGTTGACCGGGAAGATGGGCTGGAGTTGGGGAGCAGAGCAGAAGGAGGTGTTCCAGAAGCTAAAAAATAGAATAGCTGAGGACGTAGTACTAGCGCTTCCCACGGATGAGGGGAAATTCCAGCTTGAAGCTGACGCGTCCAAAGGAGCTACGGGAGCAGTGCTAGAGCAAGAACAAGAGGGCGAATGGCGCCCTGTAGCGTTCCAATCATATGGATTGAACGACACCGAGCGGAATTACAAGATCTACGACAAAGAGATGCTCGCGATAATGCTCGCCCTGGATGAGTACTGGCAGCTGCTTATGGGAGCAAGACAGACGTTCGAGATCTGGACAGACCATCAGAATCTCGAATATTTTAAGAAACCCCAGAAGCTCAATCGGAGACAGGCGCGGTGGATAACAGAGTTGTCTGAATATGATTTCTCGCTCAAACATCGACCCGGAGCATTAAATCAGAAGGCAGATCTTTTATCTCGGAGATCAGATCACAATCAAGGAAAAGACGACAATAAGGATGTCGTACTCCTAAAACCCGAATACTTCCGAGCACAGGACGTAGTGCTTACGGGTCCAGAGGATGAAGTACTTGAGGAGATTAAAAAGGAGAAGAAGGTCGATAAGAGTGTTAAGCTGGCGCTCGAGAAAAAGCTACCAGCCTGGGAAAAAAGAGACGATATTATATTTTACAACGGCTTAATCTATGTTCCTCGCAACAAGGAACTTCGCAATAAAATTATTGGGTTACACCACGACTCGCCTCTGCTTGGCCATCCCGGAGAGAACTGCACGCAGGAGATGATAGAACATAATTATTGGTGGCCGCGATTGGGAAACCAAGTCGCGAAATATATAAAGGAGTGTGAGGCCTGCCAGAGAACGCGAGTGCACAGGTACAAGCAGTGAAAGCTTAACCCGCACAAGATTGCCGAGGGGCCTTGGCAGGTAGTATCTATGGATTTGATCAGGCTGTTGCCGGTTAGCAACGGTTTTAATACTATTCAAGTCTGGGCAGACACGTTCTCAAAGATGATCCATGCGGAACTGACAAACATGGAGATCACGAGTTAGGGAGTGGCCCGGTTGACCCGAGACCGAGTGATTAGATATCACGGAGTTCCCAGAAAATGATCTCGGATCGGGATCCGAGATACGTTTCGGGGTTCATGCGGGAACTGAACCGGTGCTCGGCACAGAAATGAATCCGAGCACGGCTTCCATCCCATTACGGATGGCCAGACCGAACGGATGAACCAGGAGATTGAAAAATATCTCTGAATTTATGTAAATTATCGGCAATCGACTGGGCAGAATGGTTGGCTTGGCCGAATTCACCACAATGACAAGGCGAGTTCGTTGACAGCATGTCACCGTTCTATGTGAATACGAGATACCACCCCTGGAAGGGATAGAAAATGAAGTGCGTCACGCAATGAAGCCGTGAACGACTTCGCTGAAAAAATGAAAAAGATCTGCGACGAAGCGGCAGCTGCGCTGGAAAAACTCAAAAAACAATGAAAAAATATTATGATGCGCATAGATGAGATGCACCGGAGTTCAAAGTGGGCGATAAGGTCTGGCTCGAGGGAAAAGACGTAGTCACAGATCGTCCCACGAAGAAGTTTGATGACTTAAGGCTGGGCCTTACGAAATCCTGGAGAAGGTCAGGGCATCAGCTTACAAATTGAGATTGCCGGAGACGGACCTGTCGTATCCGGTCTTCAACGAGGCACTCTTAACGCCGTATGTGGAACCCCCGTAGAGAGAAGAGAGGAGCGGCCGGCCACAGATCGTTTCAGGAAACGAGGAGTATGAGGTTGAAGAAATCCTGAAGCACAGGAAGCGCGGATGGGTTATCAATACCTTGTCAAGTGGAAAAATTACCCGTTGAATGAATGAACGTGGGAACCATGGAGGCACTTGACGAACGCGAAAGAGCTCTTGGACAGATATAATGTCGAGCACAACATCGTGATCCGGGCATTGCCAGTCCTACCGAAGGGACATTGGGATTATTTAATCAAAAATACACAACAAAGGAGGAGTCAGACAATACTCAACGAAGAAACTATTTATTCCTGCAACAGGTGTCTTTGTCACAGTCGATGAGGACATCGACCCTAGAGGGGGGGTAATGTCACGATTACGACCGTAATTCTCGCCAGGAACACCAAATCGTCCTTTTGTTGGGTAAAGCCCGACTCCGACTTCGTTTCTGGACATGGTCTTATCGTGACAACGCCAATTGTGGACAATCAGTGTTGCCAACACAAAGACCATCCAGCCCGAGACATGAATACCATGCTGGAAACATAAGTCAGACATTACATGCAGATACAGCACACAAACAATGAGGGACACACATTTAATTAATAAGTTATGACAGGCACAGCCTTCACACGCGGTTACGGGTTATTGTATATATTTATATCCTGTAGTTCACACGGCTCGTTAAACACTATAAGTAGAGTAGTTATTAGCCTGTAGTAGTTAACCTTTTATTCCATTGCATTCTTGACCAATACCTCACTCCCCAATCTGCTCTCCTCTTACTGAGAGTCAGACGAGTGGTCTTGACTGTGACACCAGGTCTGCGTGCCCAGCTGCGATTTGACTCTGGGTCTGGCAGACCGCCTTTGAGACCTTGTATGAGTGATCATTGGCCAAGTTGAATGTGTCAAAGGCCCCTAATAATTTACCACTCTGTTCTGTGGCACAGACCTGTGGCTGTGTCTTGGGCATAGCCATCTGTTTTGTACCACACAATGAAGCGGCAAATTAATGGAACTTTCTGGTGGTACTTGGATCTGATGTCATCCATCAGTTCAAAGACATGCATTCGGTTTCTACCGAGTTCATTTGGATGCATCAGCAATTTATATTCACTTCAGATTGACTCAATTCATCGAGATCAATCTTTGTCTGTCATTTATGTATTCTGGTTGGTAGCACTACACCAGCACGTGCATCGCAACCCAAATCAGGAAAGATGTTCCTGAATGACTCAAATTGAGTCTGAATCTTCAGACTTGATGATTAAACCTAGTCACTTTGAGTCATGGGAACATCATAGAACTCTCTGTAGACAATTAGTTACAGATATGTAAAATGCAGAAAGAGAGACTATGTCCTCTTCAGGGTCATTACTTCAATACATTCACACACTGGTTGAACATTTCAGGTTTTTCAGTGAAAAAATTTGGTGAAAAACTCTCACTCCAAACTGGGATCCAGACTTCTCTATTCAACTTGCGGAATTGTGGATGTACATACCTCGCACTACTGTACTATTAAAATCAATTCGTCAAGGGGTGTGACGCGTGACCCAAAGTTCCAATTCGTCAATTCGTCAAGGGGCCTCGAGCTGCGTGACAGCCCTCAAAATTTCGTCAACCCGTAAATATATTCCAGGAGTTGTGTTGAATGCACAGCAACTCAATGGAATAGTCTAAGAAAGACCTGAGCAATGTATTTCACCATATCTTTGAGTGATCCGGAAAAATGCATTTTGCTGTTGAACGTGCTCTGAATCACGATGTTTGTGAGATTTGAAGCCAAAAACCGTAAAAATGGGCAATAAATTGAGTAGAAATTGCCCACAGCTGATGAAAATTACCCCTGAACCGAAATTTTGAACCTGTCGTGATGAAAAGTATATTCGTCAAGAGCCTCGGTGACGCGTGACAAGGTTGCAAAATTCGTCACGTCAAGCACCCGCGTGACGCGTGACTGACGAATTGATTTTAATAGTACAGTATTTACAATTGTTGTGGTTCCAAGTCTGCTACAGCCTTTCTAGCAGACATGCCACTAGTAAATCTCTGTTTACTAACTTCTTACTAACTACAATTCACTACCCAAATTGTCTGGTCACATAACATTTCATCATGGTACATCTTTGAGCCTACTTAACCTGTCTTGCATCTGGTCCATTGCTTCCCATGATAGAAGGTTTTGAAATCAAATGTAATCATGGGAGGTCCACCACATATGCCAACAAGAAAGGGTTGAGGTAACCTATTCATCAATTGATTGGGGATCCAGAGAAGGAGCTCTTTGTTTGGGCCCACCAGCCATCCATCTGGTTGGAGGGTGAGGGATGGTGAAAGGTAGCTGGTACCAGGGTGAAGAAGGTTGATGGAAATATTGCCAGGGTTTTGGTCTGAGAAGAGGGATTGGTAAGGTGCAATAAAAGGAGAGGATACATACTCAAGGATGAAATCTCATCACTGTACAGCTTTGTGATCTGTTGCTGGCCATCTGCATCTAAAATATGAAGTTTCTTGTCTTGGGAGCCTGAGATGATGGGCCTGGCATTGGGGGAAAATGCAACAGGTGACACTGGATTGGCATGGCCACTTAGCAGCTGTCCAATTTGTTGCTTACTCTCTGAATCCCAGATGTGAACTATCTTGTCTTCAGAGCCTGAGACAATGTGCCTGCCATTGGGGGAGAATGCAACAGACGACACTCCATTGGCATGGCCACTTAGCGGCTGTCCAATTTGCTGCTGGCTCTCTGAATCCCAGATGCGAACTGTGTTGTCCCATGAGCCTGAGACAATGTGCCTGCCATTGGGGGAGAATGCAACAGACAACACTCCTTCGGCATGGCCACTTAGCGGCTGTCCAATTTGCTGCTGACTCTCTGAATCCCAGATGCGAACTGTGTTGTCCAATGAGCCTGAGACAATGTGCCTGCCATTGGGGGAGAATGCAACAGACGACACTCCATTGGCATGGCCACTTAGCGGCTGTCCAATTTGCTGCTGACTCTCTGAATCCCAGATGCGAACTGTGTTGTCCCATGAGCCTGAGACAATGTGCCTGCCATTGGGGGAGAATGCAACAGACGACACTCCATTGGCATGGCCACTTAGCGGCTGTCCAATTTGCTGCTGACTCTCTGAATCCCAGATGCGAATTGTCTTGTCCAATGAGCCTGAGACAATGTGCCTGCCATTGGGGGAGAATGCAACAGACGACACTCCATTGGCATGGCCACTTAGTGGCTGTCCAATTTGCTGCTGACTCTCTGAATCCCAGATGCGAACTGTCTTGTCTTCAGAGCCTGAGACAATGTGCCTGCCATTGGGGGAGAATGCAACAGACCACACTGGATCGGCATGGCCACTTAGCGGCTGTCCAATTTGCTGCTGACTCTCTGAATCCCAGATGCGAACTGTGTCGTCCGATGAGCCTGAGACAATGTGCCTGCCATTGGGGGAGAATGCAACAGACCACACTTCATTGGCATGGCCACTTAGCGGCTGTCCAATTTGCTGCTGACTCTCTGAATCCCAGATGCAAACTGTCTTGTCTTGAGAGCCTGAGACAATGTGCCTGCCATTGGGAGAGAATGCAACAGACAACACTGGTTTGGCATGGCCACTTAGCGGCTGTCCAATTTGCTGCTGACTCTCTGAATCCCAGATGCGAACTGTGTTGTCTTCAGAGCCTGAGACAATGTGCCTGCCATTGGGGGAGAATGCAACAGACGACACTCCTAAGGCATGGCCACTTAGCGGCTGTCCAATTTGCTGCTGACTCTCTGAATCCCAGATGCGAACTGTGTTGTCTTCAGAGCCTGAGACAATGTGCCTGCCATTGGGGGAGAATGCAACAGACGACACTCCATTGGCATGGCCACTTAGCGGCTGTCCAATTTGCTGCTGACTCTCTGAATCCCAGATGCGAATTGTCTTGTCCAATGAGCCTGAGACAATGTGCCTGCCATTGGGGGAGAATGCAACAGACGACACTCCATTGGCATGGCCACTTAGTGGCTGTCCAATTTGCTGCTGACTCTCTGAATCCCAGATGCGAACTGTCTTGTCTTCAGAGCCTGAGACAATGTGCCTGCCATTGGGGGAGAATGCAACAGACCACACTGGATCGGCATGGCCACTTAGCGGCTGTCCAATTTGCTGCTGACTCTCTGAATCCCAGATGCGAACTGTGTTGTCCCATGAGCCTGAGACAATGTGCCTGCCATTGGGGGAGAATGCAACAGACCACACTGGATCGGCATGGCCACTTAGCGGCTGTCCAATTTGCTGCTGACTCTCTGAATCCCAGATGTAAACTGTGTTGTCCGATGAGCCTGAGACAATGTGCCTGCCATTGGGGGAGAATGCAACACATGTCACACTATCTTTATGACCCCGGAGAACTCCTTGAAGTGAAGGCCATACAAATTCACCCCCTGTGTTCAACTTAAGCACTCCAGCCATCTCCATCAGATATGTTTTGTGTGTAATGGAAGTGCTGGGAGCAAACACCAATGCTGACAGATAAATGTGGGGCACAGCTGTTGAAATACATGTTGCAAAGTAGCGAACAAATGACAGTGCATCTTTTCCTTGTTTTCTCAAGTCCTCATCTTGAATATCCTGTGATTTGATCAGGTCGATTACTCCAACAAAACAGCATCCACATACTGTACACCATGTTAGCAATGATTCCAAGGACTCAGCTGCCCATCCCACGCTCCGAGTGATGCTCATCACCTCCAGCCAATACAACAGTTTTGACTTGAGGAATTCGGCAATTCTGTTTGGTGGAAATGTTCCAGACCTACAGGCTGTGAGGTGTGCTGCCCAGAATTGATTGCTGTACTTTAAATGGCTAGGAATCCTGCCAATGAGACCAGGAATATCATCATTCTGGAGGTATGATGTTTCAACATTTCCCATGTTGAAGTGTAATGACTCCAAAGACAAAAAGCAGCCAGCTGCAAACCTTTGTTCATGGTGTGCTCTGTCAAAGTGGAATTCGGAATCAGCAGGAAGATTGACCAGAAAGTCCACAAAGGATTTGTGCACAAATTGCAACCCTTCTTGGATATCCAGAACAGATTTTAGTTGCTCACATGCCCACTGGACACTACTAGATTTCATTTCTGGGAATAGCTTGCAAAAATCTTCAAGGGAGAGAGGAGTTCGTGCTACAAGGATAGCCCCTGTCACATTGGTGAACCAGGTAAGCTGCAAGGGTGTGGTAAATTTTGATGTCAAAATCCCATTGTAGAGCTGGGTCAAAGAGGGTGTACCCGCAAGAGTAGTTGTTTTCAAGACTTGATCCAATTCATCCTCGGGTGGGCCAGCTTTAACTAGTTTTATGACTGTGCTGGCCCAGATAAATAGCCCAGCTGCAGTGTCTGTCAGTAATTGCAACTGTGACTCTGTGGGCCAAGGACCCTTAATCCTGCACCCAGGACTTTCACAAATCTGATTGAAGCTGTATTTGAAATACTTCTTGATATCCTGGGAAGAGTTCTGCGAGACATTGTGGCCGACTTCAAGAATCCGAGGTGAAAGTCCCCCTTTACCCAACATGTATCCAATATTCCCCTCATCACGACTGGTTACAAAGATTTTGACCTGTGTCTGAAGAGTCTGCCATGTGCTGAGGGTTGACAGAAGCCTGTCAAGAGCTGAGGTATCCTGTTTTCGACCACCACATTCATCCAGAGCATCAATAATCACCACAGGCAGTTTTTTAGGTTCTGTCTGGAGATCAACAACCAGAAGAGGTACAATGAGCTGATGATGGATGATTTTGGAGTCAGAATCTGGATTGATATCATGGATTTTCAATTGATCCACAACCACACGCTGGATGGTTGGGTACTTCTGTGCCAGATCAAAAGCAATTGAGCACCAAAGGGACTCAGGTGTCTGTACCCCAGAATCTTGCTGCCTGAAAAAGAAACTAGATCCTAGCCGTCCTGCAGCCTGTAGTTGGTCCTTGACAGTAGTTGCAATTGTTGATTTTCCAGTTCCTGGATGACCATAGAGCCAGAAGAGATTTGGGCCTTGCACATTATCAATCCACTTGTTGATATCCTGCAAGATATCGACACGGGTCTCCTCCATACATGTTTCATACCCATGCCTACTCTTCCCATGTTGAAGCTTGAGCACTTTCAGGACCTTGTTATCCTGTTCTAAAGCTAGGAATTCTTCAATACCTGAAACAACATAAATTGAATTATGACCTGCTTACCTGCTTTATTGACCAGGGATTCAACCTGGACCTGCAGGTCCGCAACTGTCTGGCTTGATTGAACGTGAAGCCCTCTGTCAAAATGTTCCTTGAAGGAGGTGAACTTTTGCATAAGCTTATCGAGCTCATCTCGTTCCTCAAGAACCAACGAGAGAATTCTCGCTATATGATGGGATGAGAATTTCTCAAATGATGCACCACATCACACCTACACTTGAGAGACCGAGAGTTGTATTGGACAATGAAGTTGGCAGTGTCCCCCATAAGATGATCCACCTCTTGTAGTGCTCGCTTCAGCTGGTCCAACGTAGCGAACTGCTGCACATTTGTTATCAAATCCAACAAGTAGACCATATCCTCAACCAGAGTCTGTATATCTTGAACATACTTGTCTTCTGCGTGTAGGATCTGTGATGTCAGCGACAAGGGATTTAGATTATTGACACAATCAGTACCTCGTTGACTTTATCAATGCTGGCACACATGGCTTTGGCAATGGGATGGAGCTGTAATGTTCCATGATATTGCGGCTGCCAAGGGTTAGAACTGACTCACCTCGCCTAACCCCGACAAAACCTTGAAGGTCCCTTTAAACACGGTGTAGCTCCTGCCCAACCTTTCCAACACACTCTTCATGTCATTGGCTACCAGACCACCTGCAAGAATTATGTCTTGCCCAGCATTCGGTTTCTGCCGGTTCCGGTCAGATGGGGAAGGAAAATCGATTTCAGCTACGCACCATGCTGAAGCTGAGGCGAAATTCCGCTGCCCCATTGGACAACAAGTGATCTATGGAGGTGGTTGAGATGCATAGCATAGATGCCGGAAGATGGCCACATACCCTTAAGCTCCAACACATTGCGCTCCCGGAGAATCTTTTCTGCATCTTGAATGGTGAATGTAATTTCACCCAAAAGCTCGTCCTTCGAGAACACATGGTGTTTAACTAATTCCACATGGAGCGCGCCTTCCACCGAACTATCATTTTGAACAGGTCAGCAAGCCTGATCCACCACGCCCGCCTGGCGATCACTCACTAAGGAGGATTAAACGGAACGTCACACGGCCCAAGCGGAGCCTTCTTGTCGAAATCTTTCTTCTTGATTTTTTTGTCATCCGCAGAGACACGTACAAAGAGATGCTTGGCATCTCTCATTACAAGTGCGATGGTCGTGGAGATTCCTGCATGAAACTCGGTGTTAACGGAACGCGACAGGTTCGGGACCGGAACAGAATGACCTGATATCTGCATGGTCATCGTGAAGCAGATTCTGTTGCTTGCGTTGACTAGTAGGGAGGGAAAGACTGTGCGCGTGCAGTGTGCGTGTGCAGTGTGCAAGGCGAGTCGAGGCGTTGCTCACCGAGTATATATATACAAGAAACGTTGCTCACACGTTGCCCACATGTCACGAAGCCTGACAAGATAAATGAAAGGGCGGAGATAGCACAAAAATAAACATCTTCGGTTCGTAGACAATAACCCTACATAAAGTTTGAGCCTTACGCACGGCCCTCTTACGCGCACATTGGGCATGCATTGAATATCGAGACGTTTGATATTGAGGCGCCGGAGTGCTGTCAACGTACGAGGCAAGCAAGCGGGGGTGGGAGGAGAGGAGCGAGCAGGGAGAAAAGGGCCAAGAGAAGGAAACATCCGCCAGCATCGGGCCGCCCGCTAGTCATAACCATGTTATATGGAATGGTGCATTCCTCGATTCACTCACGTCCCACCTTGCTCCGCCTTCTTTACTTTACGACTTCCCCGCTCCTCCATCTCCCCTCGCCAATGCCTGTTTTCTTCGTGGCTGATACTAGATACAGACGCGCCGCCCCCGACTGCCGCGCCAAGACGGCCCTCGAGCCCAAAACGCGGCCGACGCGGTCGGAAGCCCACGCACGCACGTTCGCAACGCAGCAACGCACCCACGAACGTACACACTAGACATCGCAAACCCGGGCTCGACCGCAACGCACACCCAAGCGCACCCGCGACACGCATGCACACGCCGCGGCGCCCTCCTTCGAGCCCAAGTACCGCGCGGGCTTTGAGTCCATCCGCCACTTCCCCTGCGGGTACGCCTACGTACGAGGGCGCGGACTCCTCTTCTTTGGTGCATTCCTCCCCGGCGTCGACGTCGAGGTCGGAGAATGGCAGGTACGCAATGCCGTACTTTTTTGCTCAGAGTGAAGCTGACTGGCAGCAACAGCACTCTCGAGCCGCCGGCGGGGATCCAGCACTCGTCGTATAGGCTCTTCCTTCTCGTTCCTTTACTCACCTGCATCTTCGCCCGCAACTCGGTCGGCAGCACCTCCTCCCACGGCTCCACCAACTCCTACGCGCACTTGCACTCCGCCTCCCTCACCTCGACCTACTCTTACAACACTTCCACCTCCAGCACGAGCACCAGCAGTGGCGGGAGCACGAAAAAGAAGTGGTGGCCGTCGCTGGCTGGCGGGGATGGGCGGGGCGAAGGGGTGGACGAGCGACGCGGGGTGGGGTTGCATCCTCTGTATGGGCCAGAGTCTGCTTGCGGCGGGGTTGGGGCGGGTTGGGGGTGAGTGCACGTTTCATTGGTTTCAATTGTGTTCTTTGCTTCGACTCCATTTCGTTTCGATATCATGTCTCTTTTTGATGTCCTCGCCGCCGCGTACTTCCCGTTTCCCTCTTCCTACTTTTCTTCATGCGCACACGTACCTTGACCTCTTTCACGCACGGGTGCCCTCCCTTTTCATTTCGGATTTATCTGCCGGCGTAACTCGCTTTGACACTGCTGCTCCAATGTCCTTTCGTGTCGACGCTCCATGTCCGCGCTGCTTGACGCCGCGCCTTTGGCTTGTTGCGCGGTCATGTTTTTTTCGGCGCCTGCTTTTTTTTTTGGGTCTTGGACGCGCGGTCCTTATTCCCTCCTTTTCCTGCCTTATTTCGTGCTCTAGCCATGTCTCCTCAGTGGGGTTCTTTCCTTCCCTTCCTGCCTTGTACCCCCACCCTCTCCCGCGCTCTCCCATCTATCCTTCAATCCCTTTTCATTTTCTGTTTCTTCCGTCGGCCTCTCGTCATGACGATTAGTCATCACATCCTTCCCCGCATACTTTTGCCATTTTCTCGCCCATCCTTGGGCGACGCTCTTATCCCTCCCCGGAGCTGTAGGATGGACTATTGGGGCATCTTTACCCTTGCTCATTGGGGCGCTCGTCGTCCTCGTCCTTGATTCCGTCTCCCTCCTTTTCTTCACTGCGATCCGACCGAATCCGAATGCTGACGTCTTTCTTTCTTTCTCCAGACCCCTCCTTCGCAACGTACCCACCCCCAATGCGCGCCGCCGCCGCCGCCGCGTATGCACCCCTGCTGTCTTGGTTCCTCGATGCGCCGGCAGCACTGCGCATGGTGCTCGCGGGCAAGGCGGCGGGCAAGGACGTCGAGATGTGGTTTGAGCCCAGCGCAGCTGCGGGGGCCATTCGGTGGGTCTCTCTTTTCGCCATTTTCTGTATATCCTCTTTGCTTTATATCTTTACTTTTTTCTGCATACTTTTCTGGAGTCGCGGATTTTCTACGGACATGGACTATTTTCTTGGACTTCCCAGACACTTCATTTTCGTTATCCGTACACACCCCACCCTCGCTATCCTCGCCGCCTATCTACAATCCCAATCCCACTCTTGTCAGCATCCTCCGCCGATGCTTCCCACTTTCCACCTTCCTTCTTACCATCCGGCTTTTTGCGTCCGTTTCCTGATTTGACCTTTCTTCTCCCTGATCTTTCCTCATCCTCGCATTCTGATACACGCTAACGCCATTCATAGCATGCTCGTTGACGCCTTTCCTCTTGCGGGCTCGGCGTCTCCGTCGCCACCGACGGCACCCTGTACCAGACCGAGGTCTGCGCCGCCTCGCACTCACCCGCCGCCCTCGCTGCGTTATCAGCGCACCCACACCACGCGCAGACGCATGCGCACTCGGCATCGCAGTCGCCCTCGTCGTCCTCGGGGCACTCGCACGGTAAACACGGGAAGAAGGGGGACGAGCACGGGAAGGGGCGGGTGTGGGGTGACAGGCCCGTCTTGCTGCTGCTGGGGATCAGGCTGGGTCTGGACGGGGTGAATCCGCGTACCATCGGTACGTCTTCCGACCTTTGAATCGCTCCACTCTCCACTCGCCCTGCTTTATTATCGCCATCGTTCCTCTCCTTCGCGCCGTCAGCGCTTGCCGTCCTCCCGTCTTCGTCGACGTCGGTCTGCGGACCGGAGCCCGGGCGTTTCGGGATACGAGCGAGCGAGCGCTGTAGCAGCAGCCCGAGGTGGTGTGGCTATTGCCGCCGGGAAGACCTCCGGAACTCGGAGTACGAGCAAGCGCAAGCTTGCGGTGGGTGCGGGACAGAAGATGTGCTGGCGCAGGCGCAGACGCGTGAAGAAGCTTAAGGCCGATCTGCCGCATGCGCCCATCTTTTTTCCCTCGCCGTCCTCCTCCCTCGTCTTCCCCCCTTCCTCCTTCCCCGCCATCTCCTTCCCCTTCCCCGTTTACATCGTTTACTGTTTACTAACCCCACCTCTTTTTTTCTTCCCCAGCGTCTGGTCGGCCGTGGGCACGGACCCGACGGGTGCGGCCGTGGCGGAGCCGTTCCTCGAGGGGATCGTTTAGAAGTGAGTTGGTTTGTTCTTTTATTTTATTTTATTTTCATTGCGCAAGACTTCGCTGCTCCCGCGGTCGAGAAGCGTGCTCTTCGCGGATGTCTTGCATCCGCCTCCCTGTGCCGTCCTCGTCCGCCTCCCCTCCCCTCCCCCGCCCTTCTTCCAAAAGTCGACGCTAATGATTCTCTGCCGCAGGTACGTCGTCCGCCTTCATAGCTGGGCGCGCAAGTACGGGATCTGCGTCAATCTGGACCTGCACACGGCGCCTGGGTCGCAGAATGGTGTGTTTCTTTGTTTTGGTACTCGGTACGAGTGGCAAGGATAGGACGAGGCGAGACTCACGTTGCTCTTGGGCTTGAGCTTGGGAGTGGGGGTCGCTCGAGAACGAGGTTGTGAGAGCGCCGAGATGTCCTTTATGATCAGCCGCTTGGCTCGTTCCTCCTTTGCATGGTCCCTCGCCCTTGTCCCTCCCCGCCATCTTCCTTGTGAGGTACTTTACTAACCCGTCTCGCAGGCTACAATCACTCTGGCAAGCTTGGTGAGGTCAATTTCGTCAATGGTGTCATGGGGTACGCGAACGCGCAACGGATGCTCGACTACATCCGCGTAATCGTCGAGTTTATCTCACAGCCCCAGTACAAGGATCTGGTGCCGATGTTTGGGATTGTGGATGAGGGTGAGTCTCTTTCTTTACTTGTCGTGTGCAAAATGGGCTAACTCTCCCTCCCAGCGCTCATGAGCACGATCGGGCGCGACCGGCTCACGTCCTTGTACGTCTCCCTCCCTCGCCCGCCTTTCATCCTTCCACATTCGCGCAGCTATCTTCAGGCCCACAACATGATCCGCGGCATCACGGGCACCGGCTACATCTACATACATACCCTGCTGTGATTATTTCTCCTTTCGTTTCGTGTTTTCCTTTGGTATCTTCCTATACTGGATCGGCCATTGTCTCTCGCACATGGTTACCCGTACACATCATTCGCTATCCCTCTGCAACCGAATACGGACTACATCTGTCTTTATTCTGGGTAACTTATATGTATTGTACATCTCGTGTATCGCTCGTACAGTATGCGGGCGAAATCACAAGTAATTGCATGGGTGTCGTGTCCATAATGCTGTTTTTATTCCAAATTGCGGCGGACTGTTACATACTCTACTGAGATTTGGTTGCTGGTGTTTCTGCGATGTTCAGAAATTGCGACGGGTTCAAATTACGCAGCTGTGAACCAGAAGAAACCATTGTACAACGGATTCCAGTGTTAGTAACATATCTGTTTAGTCAACTATTATAATTCTTCGCTATCCAGTCGGATGATCTAAAAGTGGCACATCGACAGATTTCGGGCTGTTCCATTTCCGAGTTGTAACTCGCAGCTGCAACCTCGTCTCGCCGAGAGAGGGAGGGAGATCTACTCGTGCTCACCTGTAGCCAATCATTCAATCCGAGACCAACCTCGAGAGTTGACACAGGATCCGGATGCAGGCCAACGTGCGGGAAGGCGCATCAACGGCGCATCATGATGGCAGGGCATGGGTGATGGGATCTCAAACTACCCATGGTTCAAGACTTCAAGTTGAAGTTTCCATTAAATTCAAGTTGCCTCTATATTCCAAGCTTCAGTGTTAGATTGACTCCAGGCTACACATATCATATATATGGGCAGGATTGAAAGGAAACAATATGCTGTACAACCTTTCCATCCCTCTTTAAAAAAAATTAAAATGCTGTCCACCTTTTAGCCCTGACTCAGGACTAGTAGGTGAAGAGTAGGCTCAAATCCAGTCTGTCTTTCAAAACTTAGTTTTGTCGGTACAGGCTCATATACTGTAGGAGCTGCTGGCTGAACCGAAGGGTCACCTTCAACTAGTCTCGACTCGGATTTAAGAAGGATAAGTACCACAACGAGTCTGAGAAGAACTCTGGCCGCGTGGCAAGGTAGCCTCTGCACCTTCCACGAACGCGTTTAAAAGGCGGCTTGAAATATGTTCAAGACGACGAGCTTGAACTTGGAAGCTTGCAATGGCGGATTGGCCGCGCGGAGATTTTGTACTTTGTTGAACCCGTTACATAGTTCAATCGATGCATGAGTTTGGAAAGACAATGTTCTGAGTGTGGCCGGAGAAGCGGAGTGTGGCCTGAGAAGAGGACTGTCGCGGATCGACGGGCCGGCGACTTCGAGCACATGTCGAAACTACTTTCAGCACAGGGCAGGATTATCCAGAGAGTGGGAGTGTAAAACGAAGGTATGTCATAGATAGACGTGTTTAGCCCAGAATCCAACCCAGTACAAAAAAGAGGAATATATACAACTCGCACATTTTACGTCGAATCTTCAAACAATGTGGTCTCCCATCTTATGGTCGCTCGCAACCCCAATGGATCCGGACTCATCAGCCTTTGAGTCGTTATGGAATGTGATTGAACGAGGCTGAGATCGATGAGTGGACAAGGACATTATTTGACGGGACAAGACACTCACGTCGTGATTGGTCTCGACAGCAGTGTGCACATGGATACCAGAAAGAATGCCCAGCTCGTGGTTGTCAGTAACAGGCTTGCGTGAACGGCTTGGTTGACCACCGCTGCTATTGACGCCGCTAGACGCGTTCATACGAATGGAGTTACGACTGTTGAGCGTATACATCATGCTGGTAGCGTAGATCTGGAACAAGACGCATGAGGAGAGGAAATGAGGGCGCGGTATAAACAGACCTTTGGTAGAGACATCAACAATGCGAGATTGATGGCGGCCACCGGCGCAGGGCTGAGATCCGGTGGGCCTAATTCCGAGGCGATTTCCATGACGAGAGTTGTGAGAGCTGCGGGCGCGGCTGCTTGGATCGCTAGCCTTATCAGACTGGAGATCAACCTCCTAGAACTAGGAAGAAGGGGAGAAGTGGTTTGAAAACACCGTATGAAACGGGAAATGTCACTTACTGTAATAAACCCTTCTGCCTCGTCTTAAGCAGGAAGAATCCCGACAGAGCTGTGATCAGGGAATCCCCAGCTGCACACAATGTTCAGAACACAAGTACGGCGACTGTATTGGTACACCTCACCAAAGATAAGCGCCAAATGGGCTTTGACTGTCGTAATATTAACAAAAAAAGGAGATTAGCGGTGAAGGTGGGACTAACACCATTTAATCGCGTTCGGAGCTTTGTCTCGCGTTCCGAGCCCCTGATTCGCTCATCAGGACATTCATTTATATTCCAACTAAGAAATTGCACTCACGGCTTGTATCGCACAGACATATGCCGCAAGTAATAGAGCGCAAATAGGCATCGTAACGTAAATCTTCCCAGCTGAAAGGACGTAAAGCCGGTAGACGTAGTACGCCTGTACATATAGTCCAACAGTCGCCAACTGTTCGTCTATAAATGAGCACTCGACGTATTTGACAATAGATCGGGGTGACGTACCATCGGAAGGTTACTATACTCCCACCAGGCGTAGTTCAGATTTAACGCGCCTTCGACGTCGGTGAAGAATAGGATTTTTGGAACCAGACAATTACACTTTAAGTAGAGGGCGATAAGCAGATGCGCGAGGCGAGTTGTGGGAGTACTCACAAAGCCTGGATACTTTTGAGCGTGGTCAGGAGGCCGAGACCGGCTACAAGCGATTTCATGTGCCATTTGTCGTCTGGGTACCATCGCATGTAGTTGGATAGCTATGACCTGAGGGGCCTACGAATCTATTATGTAAAGGGCCTGTTAGGTAGGTTTTCTTGTATGGCAGTAACCTACCTAAGAGGGTTGCGGAAGCGGAGGTATCTGCTTCTATTAGTCAAGCGGAGCCTTACCCAAATTGGGTAGCTGGCGCGCCGCTTCCGCCTCTGTATTCTAGCAGCTGGTGCGCTGTACTTGGAGTATGAACCATCTTGCCAATCATATCAATACATCTACGGTACAGATTCCAGGGCAGTAAATGGGGCACAGAACCTTCTGGGAAGGTCCAAACCCACCTCCACAACCTCCTCCGTGAACAGCCCGGATCGTTCAGCGAGTTATGGGCAACGGGATTATGGTAATACTTACCTTGCACAATAGATTGTGAGGGATAAAGTGCCCAGGTGTGGTCACAAACTGTACTGGGAGCTCCGAATGTACCTCCGCAACCTCCTCCGCGACCTCCTCCAAAAACAGCCTGGGTAGGGTTAGTCGTGAGTAAGGGGACGATAATAGAGGAATAATAAGGAAATTCCCAGGTGTTGTCAGGAACTGTACTGGAGGGTCCGAATATACCTCCGCGACCTCCTCTGCGACCTCCTCCAAAATCAGCCTGGGTTGTCAGTTAGTCTGGAGTAAGGGGATGATAATAGAAGAATAATAATTACCTTTCACGAGAGGTTTTGAACAAAATTAAATGCGCGGAAGTTGTCAGCGGAGGCTCTGCGGAGGTTGAAAGAAATTTGGTGGAATGAATAAAATCGAGCGGTGCATAAGTTATTTACCAGAAGTAATATGAAATTTACGCAATTAGAGCTGGCAGTCTAGATATTGGTTGGAGGAGGTGCGAGAGCCCTCCGCAGATGGTTGGAGGAGGTGGCGGAAACTTCTGCAGATCCTTTTTCAGCTAAATACTCACCAAGATTCTGGCAAGGGAAGAATTTACATACTCAAACCACAGAGACTGATAAGTAGCTGCTGTGTCGGTGCAAGTGGTGGAAGTGGCGGAGGCAGAGCTAGTTCATCAGTGGAGAACATGTTTCCACTGACTGTGATACAATATTGATGGAGGTTAGAATACAGACTAAAACACTGCAAGTGCTTGACAATTGATGTTTTTGCTGAAGTGGTGGCCAGAGGTTGCGGAGGTAGCGGAGGTGGCGGAGGTTACCTCAGCCACTTCGGTGACCTCCGCTTTCTGCAGCTGCTACCTCCGCCGGCATCGGCCAGAAGTGAAGAATTTGTTCACAGTACAATAAGAACAGATTAATGAATTGAAACACACCTGAATGGATTGAAGTATTGTCAACAGCTGGAAAACGGCGCGAGAGATGCGAGATTGACTTCGGCTGTCATCGGCCAGACACTCGGATCACCATTTGATCGACCAATCACAAATTGAATAACGGCCGACCATGCTCAACCCACTTGCTGCACGTTGAATATGGAGCCCAAAAATCTTCTAAAATCAGAAACAATTTGTTTCATTCAGCCCCATCATTAATTGATCAACTATTCCAGGGTTTTAACCAACTTACATGGCCATGCACGAACTGCAGTCAAGTTCAACTAACTTGCACTATTTAACTTTGAGGACTTGTAAGGAATTTTATTTTCAAGTCAAATTAGATTTGTTGCTTGGCCTACATTGATTTGTTTGAGCTTCAAATGACTCCTAGGACATGCTTGGGTGTTTATTGAAGCCTGGATAAGAGAGTGCAAGTATTAAAACATGCAATTTCCGCCTTTTCCGCAAAATATAGTTTTCTGTTTGATTCATTAGTTGCAGGCTGCGAGAGATCGTAAGATACATGACATACTCTCTGCACAAATGGGATTTGAGTTGACAAAATCCCAGTGGGTTTCCAGTCAATTTCTTATGAGTGTCAAGACAAGCCCTGGGTCGACCTGGCTGTGGCGGGACAGAGAATAACCCAGCCGGGACGATAGTTGAATAACCCGGTCTAAAGTGGTCGCGACCGACAACGAGAGGGCAGCACTGAACAACCCGGCTCTACTAGGGGAGTTTGGCTATAGCCGTCGAGGTGGAGCGTCGCGAGACTTGGAGAGACGGCGGAGTAGCCGCCTGGTCACCGAACTCGAGGAGAACTTGAGGAGAAGATGATATGTGAACGCGCGTCGTTCGTAGTCAAGGTGAGAGAGCGCTGCGTCGTTGTCAGGTCAAGGTAGACTTGATATTAGACGAGGTAGAATCTAGAGTACATGTAGATTCTACCGAGTTTATATACTGTGTCTTATGAAACTGATGGTTGTCCCTTCTATGAAATAGCGACCGTCTGCAGGTGTTCGATCTTGGTAACGGGCGATCAGGGTATCCCGATCGTCGTTTGAATAACCCCTGGTTGGTTATTCTGATATCTCGATCGTCGTTTGAATAACCCCTGGTTGGTTATTCCGAATCCAATCGTCCTACGCGTGTTCCGATCCACATTTGAATAACCCATGGTTGGTTATTCCGAATGCAATCGCCCCAAGCGACTACGAATAACCCCCTGGTGGTTATTCCGTATGCTTGTGATAACCCGGGATACCCGGGGTTAAAGTTGAGTGAAAATGCTGGAAGTATGCCAAATCATGACAATGAGAACCAGAAATGGCGGAGGCCTACCCCGAAACAAAATCCTTCATTCGATTAGCGGTGTTCCAACGCAAAGTTTCATTTTCTTGGTCCTTCCTCAACTATTTCCTGGGGGCCCTTACACAAGTTGGCAACAAAATTCTTCACATCTGGAATTCCTTTGACCAACGCCCTCCACCTCCGCACCCTCCGCACCCTCCAGCCACCACTACAGCACACCAAAAACTCTGTTAGTAGGGGGGGCTCCTTGTTCCGAACCATCATCATGGTCGGAATTCCCACGCCACGAGCGCAAGGTCAGGACGGCTCGGAGGTCGATGAAGCTCAGACCGACGTCTGAGCAGAGACTGCCCCGACATCCTGAGGTTGCATAGCACCAGCCCTCCCGTCGGTCGACCCGATGCGCCGCTATCATGCGACAACGCCGACAAAAACTCTCACATACTACGTAGTGTGAGAACTCTGTTCCCATGCCACGTCAACGCCTTCCCTCTTCCCCTTACCTCGACGAGGCTCTGCGTCGCCACCATCGCGCTGGACGCGACGTCCAACGACGGGACCCCCTGCCCTCGGTGCCACTCTACCTGCGCCTCTTTGTCACCCACCCGCTACAACCAGCACAAAGCCAGAACAACACGACTTTCTTTGAAACAAATTCGCTCTTTGTACGCACCAGACCGACTCAGAACCCCTCGAGGTGCCGCATTTCTTGGCAGACGCGTCGGCTGGATTCTCGGCTCTCCCTTACACAAAGGTATCTTGGGTAAATGGAGACCATCCATCGATAAAGTGTCATTCTAACCCGTACCTCGAGGTCTTTTGCACCGACATCTCGGCCTCTTTGTCCATGAAAACATTAAATCCCAACGCCCGATGCTGTAGCGCCACTCAACTCATCCACCTCTCTGGACACTTGCCTTGAACACCTACATCCAACATGGCCATCACCCGCAGCTCCATCACCCGCGATGCGTCCCCCACCCCGTCCGACAATAGCAATATGTATTACGAAGAAGAGCAAGTCTTCTACGACGAGGACGAGTATGCGCAATCCGTGCGCTCCGCAGCCAGCGATCGCGACTTCACCCCGACGCCAGTGCCCACCCGCGGCACCTCCCCTGCCTCCGTAGTGGAACTCAACCCCAAGGACTTCCCCACCCCCACCGCTCCCACCCAAGTGGGCAAAGCCAACCGCAAGCCCGGTGCGAAGAAAGGGAAAGGACGTGCTGGTAAGTCCTTAGGCATGCACTTGTGCGCAGCTGATTCCCACTGCAGCCACCCCCGAGCCCACCACCGACGACGAGCCGGTCACTGGCACCGTCGACGCCGACGCCAATGACCCCTTCCTGGCCGCCGACATCGCATTGGCCACTGCCGCGTCCCTCGGCCTCCCCACCGCACTCGACCACGCGTCCGAGGGCGCATCCAGCTCGCGCCGCCCCGCGTCCGCCGCCGGGTCCCCCGCCAAGCGCGTCCGCGCCAACACTGCAGGAGACGTGGCCCCGCCCCCCTTCGCCACCGACGCGCGTACCCCGCTCGCATCCACGGAAACCCCCGCCCCCACCCAGAACGGCGCCTCGCCGTTCCTTGCACCCGTGACTGCCACCGTCGCTGCGCCGCCGCCTGCAGCAGGCCCTCAGCCCCCTGCCCTCCCGAATGTCGTCGCCGCTGCCGCCCCGCCCGGCGTTGCTCAATACGCCGCTATCGTTGCCGCCCCGCCCCCTGGCGTTGTATGGATGACAGCGGATGGAAATCCCCCGCGAGGATCC
Organism: Mycena leptocephala; assembly: GCA_029378395.1. Lineage (NCBI taxonomy): Eukaryota > Fungi > Basidiomycota > Agaricomycetes > Agaricales > Mycenaceae > Mycena > Mycena leptocephala. Next base: position 190,705 of record JARJLF010000057.1, read on the forward strand.
TACACCCCAACCCCCGCGGGCGGTTACCCCGACATTGTGTACTCGCCGACCCTCCTCTGGCTAGGGGTACCCGAGGATCTCCGTGCGCTCTACGGGACGGTCGCGAACCCCAAGTTCTTCTTAGTGGTCAGCGGCGGGAACGGACAGACCATGCGGACGCACGCCCTCATACGCGACGCAGTCGGTAGCTTCATTAATATCGACTCGACTGACTTCCAGCTTGGGACCCCGCCAGCCGTCGAGAATGGCCCCAGCCCCGCCCTTTGGCTTGTCGCAGGCATCCCCCTACATCTTGCGCAGGCGATTCTCGCGAAGCGGGTGTTGTCGTCGACCCGCATCACCATCTTCCCCGTCCCATACGAGATGCCTGTCAACGGGTTCATCGGAACATATGGCGGCCTCACCCTTCCCGACACCGTAGCGGGTGCTGCTGCAGCGCAGCGCCTCTTCCAGGACGCTGCCCGGGCAAATGGCGCGATCTCGCAGTACGTCCAGACTCACCGCGACGCCTTTGGACCCCAAGTCTCCGCGGAGCAGGCTTTCGACACTTTCGTCGCCTCCGTGCGTGTCCGTGCCCTTCGCCTCACCGTCAACGACGTCGACACTATCGCCTGGCAGCTGCACGTCACCTCCCCCACCAACGACTACGTGGCCTGGAACCAGCTCTGCCACCTTTTCCGTCGTATCAATGTCATGACGGCCCTCCATGGCACGGCGTATCTCCTTCGCGCCTTCCATTGCCACATCTGCCCCTCTGTCGCACACCCCACCGACCTCTGCCCGCTCCCTGCGGTCCCCGGCTGGCTCGGCCCGACGCCGGCTACCATCAAAGCTCTCGAGGACGCCAGCCGCCAGGCCGCCATCAAAGCTCGGGAGCACATGCGCAACAACTCCGCGCCCGCCACTGGTGGATCCAACCCCCGCCCCAACCCCAACCGCGGCCAAGGCCCCACGCATGGTGACAAGAGGCCACGCAAGGATGGGAAGGGGAAGGGTGGAGGAAACTACAAGGGCAAGGGGAAGCGTCGGGAGTTTGACGACTGGTACTAATATGCTTCCACGCTGCAACGCTTACAAATAGAATGTCTCTGTTCCGTACTCTTAGACTCGTTACTCCTATGTTGTTTCTTCTTTACGACAATTCACGATCGTTCTTTCCGAAATGAGTGAAATTAAGTTTGTCTTTGCCCTAGCCATTAGCACAAGTGCTATGGTATTAGACCCGATGGAGTGCGCCTGCTTGCGCGCACTCACGTCAAAACATTCCTTGTGCCAACCACCCCACCATGACAACACAACACACACATACGACTTCTCGCACCACAGACCCTCTTGCAATGCCGGAGGGTTTCGGGGACCCGGTGCATCCTCCTCGTCAGTGCCTGCTGGCTACGAGTCAAAACAGCGAAATCAGCAGGAGCCGGGGCGACCGGGGGCCTAGCCCCGGCTACGTCCAGCGAGACCCCCCCCGCAGCGGCTTAGTTGCTTTGGCCGCTGCTGTGACAAGCGAAGAGCAACAAGTTCATCAATGCGCTAGGCGCACACGTCAAGTTCGACACGACTCAGGTAACGCGGCCACGGGACTCCCGGGCCCGTCACCTAGAGGTACGACTCCACCCTCTCGCTTACGTGGTGGTGGGCGTCGGCGGGGAAACCCAACGACAGCCCATCGCCGTGCGAGCGGGAGGGGAAGCGACCTCGAGTCTCAGCGGGGCACTAACAATGCTGAACCGCAAGAAAATTCGCCGAATCCTCGGGCGAGGAGACCGCCAACGGGTTGTCCCCGAGATGAGGACCATGCTCCTGCCTTCTTCAATAACAAAAGAGCTAAACAGCAAATAAACAACCCTCGCATAAGTCGGAATACTAGGGCTTCAATCAATCTACAGGCAATCAACCTAAATGGTTTGAAAGCTACGTCCCTCTCACAGGACAGTCATAAATGGCACACAGTGCACCGACTAATGGGTGAACAAAAAATAGGTATATTGATTGTATCGGAGACGCACATGTCCGTGGCGCAAGCACTGGAGATAGAAAACAGCTTCATGAGTAAACGTCTAAAACTCCTCAACTACGAGTATCCCGAGAACCCAGCCGCAAAAGGCATAGCGATTGTCCTGAATAGAGAAATAACGAACATAGAAGGTGTTAAGGTACATTACCTTATACCAGGTAAAGCCCTGTTGGCCGTGGTTCCATGGCACGGCGACAAGACTCTGACAGTACTTGGTCTGTATGCACCCACCGAATCGGATGCTGAAAAAATTGAATTTTGGGATCGCCTGACTGAATTATGGATGACCACTGACTTACCTGTACCCGACGCGGTAGGGGGGGATTTCAACCTGGTCCCTGAGGCGATTGACCGGCTGCCCCATCACACCGATCCCGAAGCTGTAGTAAATGCATATCTACGCTTCATGAGAATGATGGATCTCAAGGACGGTTGGAGACTGAATAATCCTGACAAAAAAGACTACACTCACATTAGTACGCGTGGTACTCTATCGAGGATAGACCGAATAGTAGTGTCGCCAACCCTCTTAAAACATTGCAGAGGCTGGGATATCAGCGACGCAGCTGGAGGACTCACCGACCACAGGATGGTCTCGGTCACCATCTCTGCCCCAAATGCGCCATACATAGGCAAAGGGAGATGGACCATGCCTCAATTCTTGCTGCACGACAAGGAACTCATGAAGTTTGCTGTTGAAGAGGCATGTAGGCTGGAAGACTCTATGAATGAACCGAGATCGGACACGCTCAACGCACAGACCCGGTTCAAGGACTACAAGGACCAGATTATCGAATTTGCCAAAGTGCGAGCCAAGATTTCTGTAGGAGCAACAGAACAGAAGAAGGTTAAACTCCAAAATGAGAGAGAAGCTTTGAAAAATGAACCCACGACGATGGATTGCGGCGATGGCACTCCCCCGAATGCACCCGCGCAGGCGGAAGGTCCACCGGAACCTGGCACAGTAAAAATTAAATCCCCCGAGGAAATAGCTGAACTAGTGGCGGCTCTGCAAAAGAGGATAAATGAATTAGTGGATCGTCAAATTAACCGTAAAAAGCTGGAGACTCGAGTTCGGGGGTATACTGAACTAAACCACATTACACGATACGCGGTCAACCTGAGTCAGGGTAATAAACCCCGAGATACTATCAGCTATCTGCAGAGGACTGACGTTGTTCCACCACGAGGGAGTAAGAAGTCATCAGAAATGGCTGAACTTGCCCGTGACTATCACTATGACCTTCAGAGTGATGGTAGTGGCCTCAGCGACTCCCTACGTGAGGATGCAATGCAGGATGCCTTCGAAAAGCTACCCCAACCCGACCCAGAGATGGATGTAACCCCGCTGGATACCAGTCTATCTGAAGAGGATGTTGCAGTCGCCCTAGGCGATGCAGCGCCCGGTAAGGCAGCCGGGATGAACGGCATACCGACTGAATTCTGGCAGCGACTGCACGCAATCCACTCTGCGAACGACAGCAGGTCAAGAGGAAATGAATGCGAGAAAAAAACCTGTGACATAGTGAAAGTGCTTACCTGGGTATACAACGACATCGAGGATTTTGGTGTAGTTGAAGGCACGGCCTTTGCATTGGGGTGGATGTGCCCATTGTTTAAAAAGAAAGACAGGTCCGATATTGCGAATTACAGACCTATAACGGTATTAAATGCTGACTATAAAATATTCACGAAAGCACTTGCTAACAAGCTTGCAAAAGTGGCTCCGTATATTATCCACAAAGACCAAGCCGGTTTTATGAAGGGCCGGAAGATAACAGATGCAATATACCTGGCCCAGGAAGTTGTAGAATACTCAGAGGAAGACCTGCAAAATGGCGTCATTGTGGCACTGGACCAAGAAAAAGCATATGATAAAACCCTACACCAGTACCTTTGGGCAGCCCTCCGAAGACAGGGCATACCCGAGAGATTCACGAACACGGTGAAAGCACTGTACCGCTATGCAGACACACAAGTAATTATTAACGGAGAGGTGAGCTCTGCTTTCAGAGTCTCACGAGGCGTCCGCCAGGGTGACCCACTATCCTGCCTACTTTTCAACCTCGCAATTGAACCGCTCGCAGCAATGCTGCGGGAGTCCGACCTACGTGGATACAAGATCCCTGGAGTTGCAAGTAGAGCGGTAGTCAAATTATTTGCTGATGATACAACGGCTTACTTGAGCGAGGGCGACAGCCTAAATGACCTATATCAAATTCTGGATAAATGGTGCCTAGCGTCCGGGGCGAAATTCAATGTGGCCAAAACTGAAATCATTCCGTTTGGATCCCCAGAATTCCGAGAAAACTTTATTGACACAAGACAATTACACCCCGGAGACGCTCCCGTCCCACAAGAAGTTCACATTGCCAGAGATGGAGAGGCGGTACGGATTCTCGGAAGCTTCATTGGAAACGGGGTCGAAGCGTTTAGCGTCTGGACCCCAACATTGGAAAAAATAGACTCGGACTACGCGAGATGGTCCGAGATTAACCCCACGATGGAGATGAGAAAAAACATTGACCAAATAGTAGCAGGATCGAGGTCCCAATACCTCACACAAGTTAACGGAATGCCGCCGGTGGTCCTGAAACATCTACTGAGTTCGCAACGCGAGTTTATAAACGGCTCAAGGTCAACAATGGTTGCTAGAAACTCACTGATGGCACCGCGTGAAGAGGGAGGCCTCGGCCTGCTAGACATTGAAGCCCGGAATGATGCTATACTGTTAGTGAAATCAGCTGCATTGGCGGAGACTGACCCCAACAAACGTGCAGAATGGGCATCCCTTGCCATACATCGGCTATCACGCTATATCCGCAGAAATCCGGTGGTTAGAGAGGAGGCGAAGACCCACCCATTAATCCAGAACTACGCGTTGACGAAAAGAGACCCCCCAAGGCTCCATAAAGCCATGCTAAAATGTATGGATAAGTACGGAGTAGCCTTCGAAACAGTATCACCCACGGAAGACATCCAGCGTGCCCTTCCTATGTGGCACCACCCGGGGGAAGACCCAGCTAAAAGACAAACGAATAACGGCGTCAAGGCGCACTGCCTCAAGACGAACCACAATGTCAAAACTCTAGGGGACGGTGTCGACACCTCGGAGAGACTGAGAAACCCTGCACATCAAAAAACTGCAGAATGTTGCTGCAGCGTGTGTTACGACGACAGAATTATGCGACGCTGTAAGAACCCCCACGCGTGCGCAACAGCGGCTGTAGAACGCATAAAACAGATCAAACCAAAATGGACTGAGGGGAATATGCACACGCAGGTCGCTGATCCGGACAACGGCGCCGTATTCTTCACCCCGCCCAGCGGTATCACTTCACTATCACAAGGTCTTCGGGCTTTAACCAAGAGAGTCAACGAGGCTAGAGAGCGACCCGCACCTCGGGTGCGACGCCGAGCAAGGGCCGCTATACCCACCGCAGACACAATAGTATATGTGAGTAGCACGATTCACGCACCCCGAAGAACCCCGAGAAGTGCTGCAGCCGGATTATTTTACGGTGTGGGCGACCTGAGAAATAGGGGATTCTGCATACCCGCGGACGAAGTACAATCGCAATATGCTGCAGAAATATATGCGGCTCTGGATGCTGTCAGAAACGCCGACACGAACTCAGTACTCACCATTGCTAGTAGTCAAAGCTACATTCGAAACGCTATGAACAAAAAATTGCCCACCTGGGAGCATGAAGGTTGGGTAAATGTACGCCACAAAGAGGTCTTGCGATGCCTCGCAGCTGAGCTCAAAGCTAGGAAGGGGTCTACCCTCCTCATAGTCGCTGTACCTGGCTCAGTAACGAAAGAATACTGTCAAAAAGCGACGACTCTTGCAAAACAAGCTGTCCAAGGTACGCCTGCGACCACGGTCGATCTCTCGGTCCCAGAAGGAACAGCCCTCCCGGGTATGAGCCTGACTGACAATCGTCAACGGTCCTTCTACCGAGCGATAAGGGAAGAAAAAACAAGAAAGGTACCTACTCGAACAGCAGCCAGGAAGCACCTGGACTTAGTACGCGACTCAATGGTTGAATCCTTTGAGAAATATGTTTCTGACGAAGAGATTTGGATGGCGGCACGAGGGAAGGATATCCTGCCTCGCACAGCGCAGTTCCTGTGGAAAAGCCTTCACAATGCGCACAAGGTCGGACATTATTGGACACATATCCCTGAGTGCGAAGAGAGAGCAGTCTGTCAGACCTGTGGCACAGAAGAAGACCTAGAGCACATCTTGACTCAATGCAAGAGCCCGGGACAGGAGATCGTCTGGCGTGAAGTCCGGGACATATGGGCCAAGAAGACCAACCATTGGCCAACCCCGACACTAGGAGTGATCCTAGGCTGTGGACTTGCTGAGTTCCGCAACGATGACGGGAAGAGAGACGAAGGGGCAGAGCGATTGTACCGGATTCTTGTGTCAGAAGCCGCTTACCTCATATGGAAAATCAGGAACGAACGCGTCATAAACCGGGACGGGGCTCCAGCGACGGAACAAGAAATACTTAACAAATGGAACTACCACATAAATCACAGACTCCAGGTAGATATTATCTTGGCAAACCGGCCACCAGAAGGAAAGAAATCCGCGCTGGCGCCAAAAGTAGTCCTAGAGACTTGGTCCGGAACACTGGACAAAGAGGGTACGATGCCCGAGAACTGGTTGAGGGAACCCAGAGTTTTAGTGGGTGGTCGAGCAACACAAACCCGGCCGGACAGCGGCATCGGGTGACTCGGTAGCCCCACACTGCCCGAAGAGGGCGTGCGTGCGCGCATTTCTCTGGGAGGTGGAATGCACCCCCTATTTTCTTTACACAACCCTTACGTGTCGCTGGGCTAACCTATCGTTAGTTGCGATCGACTATATATCGTACCACCAAAAAAAAAAAAAAAAAAAAAAAAAAAAAAAAAAAAAAAAAAAAAAAACTCTGTTAGTACTTCACTCTGCATTACAACCTTCCTAAATACTAAATGACGGGCAGCGTTCCTTAGAATCTGGGAGTACTGCACCTACCTCCGCCACTTCCGGCACAGCAGCTGGACCCTTCCAGGTCTCTCTAGCCCATCATTCAATATTCAGCTGCCTCGATTAGGTTCCTAAGAGTACATATTACCTCAATACTAACTCAAGTGTTAAATCATAGTTTCCACCGAAGTAGCGGCACCTCCTCTCATTCCCGATATCATCCTGAGGAGCCGTTGTGCAGTAGCGAAATAATTCCTTGGATTTGAATTCGCAAAACATTATTTGCTCATTAAGTTTATTGTTCGTTACTGTTGAATGGCAGTCGGCGGAGGTCAGCGGCACCTCCTCCTACTGCTGATGTGGTCTAGAAACGCGGAATGGGGCCTCCACAACCTGCATACTACTCTTGGTAAATGACTTGAGTCCCAAACAATTGTCAAATTTCATTTATGTATTATTATCCAAACATCTAGAGTTGCATGCACCGCCGCGCGGAACCTCCGACCTGTTTCACACGGTCTCTGTGCATCTTACTTGTCTCGAAACTGGTCGTTTAAGGTATCCCTCTATCCAATGCTCAAACTTACAACTGCCTAAATCCCCGGCTCTGTTCAGGAGGGGGTTGTGGATTGGTTGCGGAGGTATGTGCCGGCAGTCCGGGAGGGGTCGATACTCCATTTCCTGCCCCACATTCTTTACTGTGGATGGACAACAAGTAGGCACAGCTGCTTATATGATCCGTACTGCCCACTGGCAGCTGCGCACCACTCTTGTACAGAGGCGGAGGCGACGCGCCAGCTACCCAATTTGGACAAGTTCTGGATTGAGTAATAGAAGCAAATAACCTCCGCTTCCGCACCCCTCTTAGGTAGGTTACTGCCATAAAAGAAAACCTACCTAAGAGGCCCTTTACGTAACAGATGCGTAGGTACCTGGGGTGATAGCTATGAGACTCGGTAAGGACGGGATCGCGACACATTAAACACACATACTTGACAGAAGATTATCCCTTGAAGTACAAAGTCCAGGCAGCCTCCTGGAACACTGTAAGTTAACGGTAGCCACGGTGAATCGAGTGGAATTGACCGTACCAACAAACTAAATAATGCACAGAAAGCGATGAGAACAGGAGAAAATGCGAGAATGAAAACAAACCCATCCTCCGATCAGATACACGACGGCGCCGTACACTGGACTATCGGGTGTGAGGGCATGATCACGAATGTAGACGGGGAACATGGGAAGAATGTCCGGGGTTTATATAAGGATGGGGAAAGGGGAACAGTCAGGACTAGTATTCAATGCTTTGGCGTCCTTAGCATCGCGTAGAATAGCAATCCTCCTATCTCAAATGTAGAAGGCCCCTATCTGTACTAGTATTCAATGTTTGCTGTGCGTTCCTTGTCCTATGGTGCAATCCTCCTATCCACCATGATCGTGATTTCTCGATCGCAAACCGGGCATTGCGGCGAGACGCCAAGACATGGTAAATTGCGCACAAGGTGCCTGGGACCCACAAAATGGAGTTGGATGACCTCGTAAACCGTACCCGAAAACGACGATCTTGCGCTTCTTCAAGTAACTGCGTTGTGGGATAGGAGGCCCTGGGCTGGGTGTAGGATCCAAGGAAATGATCCCCGTGCCCGCGCTCGTGTATCATTGTGTCGAATTGAATGTCTGGCAAGGTGGACAGGGACAGGAAGGTGAAAATGTAGGAAGGGCGCAGGAGAGTGACGGCACAAGTGTCGGCATGTTGTTTTGGTCACTTGGTGTGATGTCTGTTTGGCATTGCCGCATCCTGCCTTCTCTGCAACTTCTCTGCATATGCGCTCAATCTTCCTCAGTTATTCTGCAGATATCAATTTCCCAGAACGTCAATTCCCCACAAATCATCCTAATATCCCGCAATTCACGGCTCGCGCAGTTTGACAGCTGAATTATTTTGGGAAAAATGCATCTGGCCAATGCCATACAGACGCGCAAACTCTCAATTGTGCCCCAGCGATGGCTGCCGATTATGCTATCTCTACGTGGAAGGTCCCGCCTATGAAATGTTTAAATATGCGCGAATGGAGCTTACTGAAACTCTCCTCCGAAAATTGATCCTGGTATTGCTGAACACTCCCTTGATGCGCTTCCCCTCCTCCGCGGGTTGCTGCCCCTTTAGGGCTGCTACCCGTGCCCGTGGGCCATGATGCAAGTAATAAATACATGTAGCTCGCGAGCTCTGAGCTCTCGAGACTCGAGGCTTGACACTATCCGAGTCTGAATCGTTTACCCACCTTTGCAAAAATTCGATCCATTTGCGATCCCCTTGGAACAAAATTGGAAGATGTATATAGCATCCCACCAACGTTGGAATTTGAGCCTACCGAAAAAAAAAACTCAATGGGATTGTCGTTGAACGTTGATCACTGAAAGTTCGACATTCGCGAAGTATGAGTCTGCTGATATCCCAGATATCGTTACTAATAATACGGCCACAATAATTATTTTGAGTGTAAAGCATAGCCAGGGAAACAATAGATAAGGAAGTCATTTCATTAACATGAGATCTCGAGAAATTATCTTCACCGGACTGCAGTCAGAGTGCATGCGACCCCTCTTTTCCCGTCATCCCAAAATTTGTTCCATTCTCGGTGTTTGCAGTTGAAGTTGAGTTGGGATTGTACGAAGGAATCGTGATCATAGCGTGGCTTGTTGAAAACAGCTCCTCCCTGACATGGCCACGGGAATTGAGACTAATGACAGAACCTCGGTAAGTTCGTGGGTGGAATGGTGGAATGAGCGTACATGGACATGAAACTCAATCCATAGACTAAGAGAGTGTGAATGGACATACAAAAAACACGTTTTCGGGAGACTTACGTCGAACGAGGATGAAGAAGAATCTGAAATATTTAATTATTGACAGTGATGAATCACAACACGGAGCGTACGGAGAATGTATTAAAGTCGAGGGTAAAGCAACCAGCTGTATGTGGTGTAAATAATGGATGAATTGTTGCAGGAATGAGCTTACTATCGCAAGGTCGCAAATTGCGAACGCGCTCGTCAATGCGCCACTGTTCAGTGAGTACGCGGCGAGGAGATTTATTGCCTTGTTCGTCCTCGAATGGCGCACAATATCAGTTTTATGCGGGCAAAAAACTATAGAAAAGGCGCTACTTCTGGAAGCCTGTTTTGTTTCGCAACAAATGATATATCATGGCACCGGCAATGAGAACATCACAGGCCATTTCGAGCACAAGGGCGCTGGTGGAGAAGGGCTAGGAAAATCAACTCCATGTTCACATTGAGTAACGACAACGTACGACGTCAGCCTTTGCATCTTTGAAGAACTTGATCTGGAAACTTTGTATCGCTGTTGAGCCTCTAGTTTTTTTTTGGCGTGCGGGATAACTCACGCTTGTTGCATATAAGCGATCCCAAGGGCTACAAATTGTTCGTCTATGAACAATTGATGAAATTCAGAGGTAGGGGGCACACACCCAACTGGCCAAGCGAGCAGATTCCCTGTGGCCACATTAATTTGGGACACATTTATGTGTTTGAGGCAACCCACGATCATCACTGGGAACACCAGAGATTTTTCGGAGAGGATGTAGATCCGGTAGGCATAGAGGAACTGCACCAGGGCGCTCAAAAGACCTAGCAGAAATTTAAGACAGTACTTGACCGCCTGCGCCGATACATTCATACCTCCAACAAAGACTTCAACCTTTATGCAGTACGGGTGTGTCGGATGAAAAAAAATGAAGGGTCACGCATAGTGCTTACGAGGAGACTCCTGTGTAGTAATTCACGAATAGGCCCTTTCTATGAACGTAAATACTCACCACGGCGCCTGTACTAATTCAACATAGTCACCGAAATTGGTGACCGTTGTAGAATAGAATGAATGAGAAACTAAGGCCAGATGCAAGGTGTCCAATGCCATGAGAAGTGCCACCTTGATTGAATACGCCCGTTAAATGGGTAAATGGTAGTGTGTCTTGGTCACGTACAAAGGTTTTTAAGAAAACTGCGTCGCGCGAGCAATGTTTCGTGAAGTAGAGATACACTTGAAGGCAAGTCACTCCGAACAACCTAAAGTAAATTAATTGACAGTCGATCCAGAGATTTGAACGACCGGCTTACACCGAAGACACGATGAGCCCGATAAGCCAGGCCCCAAGGGTATTGTCGAGGGGAATGAGGCTGGCTCGGGAAAGGACGACGCTGGACATGGGATCAAACATAGCAGAGCTTCCAACCACATTGCCTTTTGAATTGTCTACAATGATGAGACCGTCATGATTTGCAAGCCGTCGTCCCAGGGCTCCGTTGAGTTATTTTTGAGATAATTAGGAACCGCAGATAAAGAGATTGCGACCCTATCCCCGATGTAATTACTCGGAAGTTAACCAAACCTCTGGACCGAATGGTGATGACTTTGAGAAATGATATTCTATGCATTGCCCTCTGTGAGGCACGATCGTCGGGCCCAGAATGAGGTCTATGGATCGAAGGCAGTGTTGTAGCCTCTAAGTGACTTTTCTTCAAGTTCTGGCTACCACTGTCTTCGCGCAACACGCACTCATCTGTGGCCTCAAGCCAGATGTCACCGGTAGCAACAAGGTAGAACCACGAATCACAAGCTCAACACGCGAATCATTCGCCTGCCGAAGCCGATGCATTCCACTACGGCCTGTTGCCATTGACTCTCGGCAAAGGGGATATGCCAACTGAGACCTCTCACTCTGGTTGGGTTGGAGGATGTCTCAGATGCGGCAGCTCGACACACGACAAATGCGCTTAGATGCAGCGCACTTTCCATCAATGTGCCGCTCTTGGGTTTCAGTGCCATTCTCGATTTGGTCGGCCATCAACTATGGACTTTAGCACAAGTCACTCCTTCGACAGCATTGCAATATACATTGACCCTGACATTAAGCGCTGACCCAGACCACTAACCGCTAACCGCTAACCGAAACTGCTAACCTCTGACCCCAACTCTAACTCTTCCCTTGTCGTGCCGCTTCGCGGCATAATTAGCCGGGACATCGGTTTATAATGGCCTGTTGATGGAAGCTAAACATTTCTCCAACATTTCTCACCGGGTCTGATGTGCCGCACTTACAGTGTGCCGTGTGCGCAGCATCTGGTGCATGCCGCCCCCCTAGTCTCTCGTAGACAGACACTACAACAATATTAGTGCTCGTGCCTCGCATGTTGTACCGCCCCCCGAGGGTTAAGTTTCTCGTGAGTTGCGACACTGTGGATGGCAGACTAATCACAGACGCTTCTAGTACAGGAGGAGATTTCAACAAGCGAGGTCTGAGCTTCCCATGTTGAAGCGTCTGTCTGCGAGAGACTAAGGAGATGCTCGAAAGCATGAATTTATTCAGGGAAAATTAATTAAAGTTTCAACAGATGAAAGCGGAACTCGAGTAGGAGGTGCGGGTAGTATCGTAGTATGCGAATCGGGACAGTGAGGGTTTGAGGAATAGTAGCCCAAGACATGTAAGGTACAGTTTTACGCCCAAACCAGCCTACTCCATGTATTTGTGCGTGCAAATCGCAGCCCACGCGAGCCAGGGAGCTAAACATTCGATAAATAGCTAATGGCTACCTGTATCCCACTGGCTAGCGCGAAAGTCTATCACGCGCTAGCCCACTAAGCTGATCGGGGTGGGGCGGGATCGACGCCGCCTTTTTAAATTTCACCGGGGTAGTTCAAGTAGTTGGCAAAGTTTCGGCTCCGCGGTCCCAGGCTTCTAGGGAGAATGTTGTGCATCTTTCCAGAAAGAATGTTCTACATCCATGATCCCAGCCATGTGCGCTGACGGCGACTTTTTTTCGTCGCTATTGTGTATTGTGTTGCTGTTGCCGCGAGTTCTATTCTCTTACTTTCGGTCGTTCGTTCGTTCTGTGGCGGGCGGTGTGTTGAGCTGGCAATTTAATCTCAAGGGCGTTGTGAGTAAATTCGGACTGTTATTTGTGGCCACCCCGAAAATAAGTGGCGCCGGGGTGCGATTGACGCGTGGGATTCATGGGCGGGCATAAATAATATGAATATGAATCTGCGCACCGGAAGTAGATCTCCACACTGGGCGTAATATTTAGGTGAGTTGGTTCGATCATGATCTTGGGGACGACCAACCGCGTAGTAAAGAACTCTGCATGAGAAGGTGACGATGTCACCGATACGCGTATGATACTGAGGGAGGGGCACGTGAAGTTGGGGGAAAAAAACACCGCAAGTTGGAATATGCAAAAGATGATCTTGAGGTTACCGCCGCAGAAGGGCGTCGTTGCCATGTGTGCGCTCGTTTCGTGCTTCGAATTTCTTTATCCAGAATCCAAGAGGAGGCTAATACCTTAAACTTGAATCGTAAACCGTAAAATGTAAAATTTAACTTGGGGCCTCCAGCGTGGCAAGCAGACGAGGCCACGAGACGAGACGGAGCAAGAATGTCCCCGAGCCTTGGAGTCCGAGACTGAGCCCGAGGGAGCAATTAGATAGAGTATCTGACACAGAGTATCAGCCAGATGATTCCAGATCAATAGGTCCACCGCCTGAAATTGAACGCGAGAAAACGCATGGCGCGCAGATTAGGACTCAGGTACCAGTTTCAATCTCTACTGGAGCAGTGATGTGATAGAGCTTGTCAAGGCCTTCAAGCTTCAAGTTGCGACTTCGACAGCGCTGTCAAGCGAGTTGGACGCTCCAGGGCCTGAGAGTCGAGACTTGGCTTGAAAGTAACGCTGCTGAAGGTGCCTGCCAAAGTGATCGTAGGTGAGAGGACAGGTTGGTGGCGCCGCCTACGCGAACGTCGGACGACGTTGACAGTTATTTATTTCAGACAGATTGCACTCAGTAGAGGTGAATTTGGTGGACGGCGAAGGCGATGATGAGATGGGCGAATCAGCGAATGCGTCACATAAAAATTCGATCCCGCCCTAGCGAATTAATAAGAATACTGAATTGAACATTTTGAGGCCCCGATCGGGAGCGCTCAGTCATAATGAGACCTTGGCTTTATTCATTCATCTCGGAGTATGACTTGAACTGCAGGATCCACGTACGGCACACGGCGACCTATCCTTTCGCCGGAGTCCTCCCGCGAACAGAGCGGAGTATCTTTCGTTACTCCACCCTTCGGGATTCAGATTATGGCACGAGTTTAAATAAAAGAGTTTTAAGCTCGCAGGCGCGCTAGTAAAGCAAAGAAGCAAGTGTAATCAAGAGGGGGCAGGCGCCAGGGTGGGATAAGTGGGTGCAAAGGAATCGATACAGACAAGGTTTGGGATGGGAAGGCACAGAAGCGCCGCCGCTCGGTTCGGTGGGTGGACGGTGAGTTGAATCTTGATTATGGCCGCGGGGAGTTGATTACGCGTTGGGTCACCGGGGTCGATTGAGTGGCTTGAGGTTGGGGAGTTAGATTGGGGAGTTGGATGGTGGGCATGGTCGTTAGATTGTGTCGCGTTGAATTGCAGCCAAGTGAGAACGGTGAACAGCCAAGTAAGACGTGGTGTCGCAGGCTTTTAGATTCCGTTGCGATTTGGATCTGTAATTTGTCCGCGGATCAAAAGCGACTTGAATCGATCTTGTTCGCCCAATTTGGCATTCAGAAACGGAGTCGTATAAAATAATTACATCTCGTTCGTGCATTCAGCTATACTCCCACAAAACACAAATCAGCATGGACGTGTACGCCGACATAGACTCGGACTTACCTTACAACAACCCGTTCCCGAACTGGCCGTTCGACCTCCACCCGCTCAACGACCCACCCCCGCGCATAACTCTCGCAGGCAGCCTCGACCCCACCACAGGCATTTTCTACCGCACGCCGGAGCACCCCAGGCTGCGCACTGCACAGGCCTGTGAGAAGTGCAGGACGAGAAAGGCGAAGGTTTGTTTGTTTCATATAGTTTCTTCGTCGTCTTGTCTCACAACCGTTGGGCAGTGTTCCGGCGACCACCCGTCCTGCGCGCGCTGCCTTGCGCGGGGCCTCGCGTGTGAGTACGCGAAGGAGGGGCGGGTGCGCGGGCCCAACAAGCCAAAGTCGCGCGCCGGGTCCGCCGCAAGTACGCACTCCTCGCACTCCTCACAGCACTCGCCCGCTCCGCTGCCGTACCCGACGCCGGTCGGCGTCAACCTGAATGCAAAGAGGAGGAGACACACAACGCACGCGACGACCGGCGGAGGCGTCAAGCTCGAGCCTCTGTCGAGCTGTGTGCCGCTCGACCTGCCGTCAAGTAAGAGCAACGCACAGCACTGGAGCGGCGGGCACGCAAATGGGCAGCCGCTCCACCCGACCCCGCTCAACGCACACCTACTCCCGATGGGGGCTGCAAAGCGCTTCTCCCTGCCTGCGTCCCTCTCCGCCCTCAATGTCTCGCCGCACACCTTCTCCCACCCAATGCCTTCGTCGGCGTCCGCTCACACATCCAACGGGCTAGCCACGCTGGCCACCATTTCCTCCGCGTACCAGCCTTACCCAAGCTCGGTGTATACCGACTCGTACACGGACTCGGGCTATCCCGATTCCCTCTATCCAGAATCAGCGTACACGGACGAAAGCCCGAACCGCGGGAGCTTCGTCCAGCCGTTTCCGCTAGCGCGGCCCCACGCGCACAAGTATGGAGAGGATCTCGACTCGCTCGATCACCGCACGACCTTCCCACTCGTGGCGGGGTATACGTTGGAGCCGGACCGTGCGACCACTGGGTTCCCTGCACGAGGTGTCGGTGGCCTCTCTCTAAATATGGGCTTCAGCTCGAGTCTCGCGATGAGGAGGGAGAGCACAAGAAGCCTAAGCACGCGCAGTTTGAGCGACGGGAGCGGCGGGAGTCGGGGGAGCATGAGTAGTGGAAGTGCGAGTGTGGACGGGGGAGACAGTGCGTGAGTACGGTTTTCATTTCTGGATTTTGTGGGGGAAGTGGTACGACGCGCTTGCGCGGTGAGGTAGCGACGCCGGGAAGTGGTCCTTCTGTTCTTCTTTTAGTGGCGCTGAACGCCCTCTCCTCGTTCCCTCTGTCTTTTCTTCTGTTTTCATTGCCATCAGTCTCCCTCTCTGCATTTTTTCGATTAAATGCTTACTTTTGGATGCACAGACCCTCGAGCGGCATTTCGGGGTCGTTCCCGCTCTTCCGCGCGCAGGCATACTCCCCACACCCGTACTCCCCTGCCCCGCATTCGTACTCACCACATAACTCCCACCCATATTCTCCCACCAGTCATTCGCAGCCGCAAGCACAAAACGCGTACTCCCAGCACCCATATTCGCCCCATTCTTTCCACCCACATAACGGACACAGTGCCAGCGCACATTCAGCACACGCATACTACGACACGCCGTCCCACTCCGGGTTTGGGCACTCGCCGCATTCGCACCCAGGGCCAGGGTCGGCGTTCGCGTCGCGACCACATTCCGTCGAGCAGCTCGAGCTGGCGTATCCGCAGGACGAAAGCCGGTTATACGAGTCGCCTCAGACGCAGGGGCAAGGGCAGGGACCGTACGACGCACAAGGGCGGTTCGTCCAGCCGCAGGCGCGGCAATATGGGATGCAGCAACAAAAGTGCGCGGTGGAGACACCGCTGCCGCAGATGCGGTGACTGTAGAATATTCTCCAGTGGAAATGAGTCAATAAAAGTCGAAATGGCAAAGGAAGCTAGCAGACCCGTAGTGTTTTGTGAATGATTCCTCATAAATAAGCTTTCCCCAGCGCCGATTGTGATCCAGATGGAGTTTGGTCGATGCAGAGGAGTCTTCGGGTCTTGGGAAGAGCCACTTCAATTGCCATCTAGTGGAATATTCATCGCCAGAAATTATCAAGAGGTACTCATCCAAGAGTTGTATAACCAAGTGCGTCGAACAAAAGAGCCTGAAGACAAACATGATCGGCACTTCGGCTGACAGCATGTTGTATCTTGTTGTCCATTGGCCTCGACCCTGTTTTGACTTAGACTCCCATCTTCACCAAAATGATCACGCCGCGTTTCGAATGCAGCCAGACTAACGAATCCGTAATCATCAAGATTTACTGTCCGTCAGTTCGCGTGCGAAATTATCCCTCTCCTCCGCGCGCTATGGGCCGGGCGTCTAACTTTTTTGTTTGATCAAATAGGCTGCAGATGTTGAAATACATGTCGACGACACGCTGTTCACGGTTCATATCAACCCATATTTCCTCCGCCTCAACTTTTCGTACCCCATTCTCGAGGATGAAGAGGCTACGGCAAAATATGACCCGAGCTCTGGTTATTTGACCGTCACTTTGACCAAGGAGTCCCAAGGCCAAGTGTTCGCCGATCTAGATCTTCTTTCCAAGTTATTGGCACCTCGACCATCTCGACAGGCGCCAGTTATTGAGGTTCTCGGGGGACAAGAAGCAGATGTCACGGATGATCTAGTTGCTCGAACGAACGCATTGTCTCTCGAGCACGAAGAAATTTTACTCGGTACAATTTCTATATAAATAATTATGACTGGCAATCTGATTTTGGTAGCGGCGGAGAACGACTGGCAAATACCCCAGGAAGTGCCTACTGCAGAGCCGCTAATCACCACGACCATTGCCCAGACGTACGGATTTTTAAATCTACACTCGGGATACTTCAAGCACGTTGGCCACACAGAAAACGAAATAAACGAGCTTGGTGCCGATGTCGAGACATGCACTGTCCAGGAAAGACGTTTACGGCGGTGGAAACACGAAGAAGAAAAATGGGACGAGGAGCATTATATGTCTGGTGTACTCTCCTTCTTGCAATCACATTTAACATCTGCTCCCAGGGCCGACTACGCGGACGACGAATATATTAGAGAACTCATCCTGTGGAAAAATCCCCGCGTCGCTGATAGCGCTCCTTTCCGGTTCACGGATGAGGAAAATCTCGCACTACTTAATCTTCCGCGCAAGGAATGTATGTTGTCAAGCACCTCACATCATCGGTGGTGTTCTGACACTCGGCAGATCTAACGGATGCGTGCCAGATGAGAAACTTGTATCTGACCCTCGTAACCATCCTATTTTCCTACGCGTACGAAGCACGCACCACGCAAGGAGATTCCACTCCAGAAAGCGCATGGACTATATGCTCATTAGTGCCTGCTTTCTCTGCTCTCGACCCACCGCCTTACAGTGCTCCTACAACCTCCTTGGACCGTCCTTCTTCCTCGGATCTCGCTGCATGCCTATCCCAATCCTATCGCCGGTGCCTGTGCTTCCCCCTGTATCGGTCGTTCCTATTGGCAGAGGCATGCCGCGAAGACGTCGGCGCCTTATTTTTACGGGGGAAACGGACCATCGTGCGCTGCCTCCTGGAGGCCAAGTTTATTCTCGAGCATCACGAGGTGTATTACGTTTACAGCAAGATATGGCTGGAGGATTTCTGCGTCTGGGTGCAGGCGTCGGCGGGGTGGCTGCGTTCCTGTAAATCGATTGACCGGAGTGACTGATCGTTTTGGACAGTGATGACACCCTTCGCGAGATCGGCGCGGCGCTAAAGGGCCTGAGGGTGCTCAAGGGTTCGATTGGCTGGGATCTCGAGACCCTCGAGGCTGCGACTCGAGAGGTCCAGGCCCGAGAACCCGATAGTGATGACGAGTCGGACGAGGAAGCCGAGGTTGCGCAACAGCTGTGATTTATATGGTACATTTAACGCCAAATTCCACGAATAAACCGCTGACTATGAGGTGTCAGGAGTTCAGTAGTTTGTTCACAATCTATGCGTTGATTTTTGCCTTGCAAACTCCATCTATTTACCTCAAGTCGTCGACAGTTAACTTGTCTGCGTCCGGCCTTCTCGGGTCGCATCCCGGACCGTGCAATTCCTGGCCGAACTGGGGCCAGTGAAGGTCAAGACATGATTCTTAATGACAACGTTAAGCTTCACCCTCGCTTACGACCGACCAAAAGATGAACTCAAATTCAACTGCCCCTTATCACCGCATCCTACAACCCGAGCTGTTAAGTATTCGCCATACTCCAGACGGTTTAACTACTCCTTTTCATTAAATACCTGGGCACGTTTACTGGTGCGATGTGTTCGGTGTCTTGGCGTCCCGGCGTAAACTTTCGTCCCCGTCTACTGCGGTACCTGCCAGCATGCGTTTTTTTATGTTCCTCACTCATTTGCTAAACCGAGGCTCCATTGACACTGATCCGCTATTTCTGATTTCAAATCGGAGGGTGGAACATCAACCTTCTAAATCTGTTCTAAACTCTCCGAATTTTCGGCTGGATTACGACGCTCTTACCAAGTTCACGATCGTCTATGGGTGAACAACAAATCATTTTTTCCCCCTTGGCTGCCGATGACCGCATCTCTCGTCGACGGTTACACCCGACTTTGAAATGAACCACTGGCGTCTGCCCATGTCCAGTCGAACAATTGCACTAGTACTGCAATTACACGTTGCCAGCCAGGAACTCGCCACGATTAATAGGATCTGGTTGGACGATCAACCATCCGTGGGGTGCGGAAACAGGGCCAGCGATCAGACGTGTCGTTTTGAAGCACCAAAAGACGACCTGGCAGACACCCTTATTACACCGCATCCAAAGATGGTATTCACACTGCGTTGCGCTGCGGGATGTAACTCCAACTCTGTTGAAGTCCGGTATCTCAAGCGAGCGCGCATGCGCAGTGGGTGGTCCGGTCGATACACTACAGCTTGCGAAGTGCCGGTGACTCAATGCTGTTGGTTCTGACCTAATCTGGTGGCGGTTCAATGTGTCCATCTATGGCGTAAATGAAACTCGGCGCCATTTTCGCTCCTCGTCTGTGAGCCGAACAGAACTGAGACGGTAGCAGGATCGTTGGAGCGAGTCGAGATCTCGGATAGTATTGAGTCAGGACAAGTTCAAAGTACTGACCGGGTCAAATGCCAGTTCTTAGACCAGGTACGTATCTCGACTTGAATGGTCTTTCAACGTCCAAAAACTTTGATAAGGACCACCTATGTGGGCGGGGGGAGTCGAACCCCGTTCCGCAGCTTTCACAGCTCGACATTTTATTGGCGACCAGCTGTGTGCCGTACACCACGCCCGCGGTACCGGCACCAGTTCTAGTTCGCAGTAATTGTGCCCGGAACTGCTGGCGAGTAAGACTAGTACCGAGTCTACTGACCAGCGTGTCTGTGGTTCAGTGGTCACCGACAATCTTTTAACCCAAAGCAAGTTACTCGCCGCCAAATTCATTCTTTGAAGTCGCACTCTAAGTGAAAAAGAGAACTGCGTTTCCCCAGCTCTCGTGGAAAATTCACTTAGAAAGAAAGTTTTTTTATCTCAAGGATTGCCAGATTGCCGACTAAGTCGTTTTGTGTTTGTGTTTCATCGCTAGACTCTTCCCCGACCGGCAAAATTATAACGGGAGAGAAGGTTTATCAGGCGCCAAGGAATAATCGCTTCAGAGTTGGCGGTCTAGTCTGGCGCGCAAAGTCGGCGTCGTCTATGATGCTAGCTATTAATCATTGCATTGAGGAGTATTAATACGAGTTCCTTCTGGTTGTCCAACTTATTGCCCTATCTTTTCACTTATCGACTCACTGCTTCCTATGAGAATACTTACCTCTAGGCAAGTCGGCTCCTCGGTTCCAGTGGCGCCGCTCCAGGGAACATTCCTCGTAGTGCAGTTTGTGCCACGCGACAGGAATGGATGGGGTTCTGTTCTATTACTCTCGTGGCGGCAAGTGAATTATATTGATTCTGGCGAGTATTGTATAATTGTATGGTACATTTTGTGGCGGCCAGCTCAAGGTGAATAGATAAATCCATGAAGGGGAAAAAACCCACGCGTGAATCGCACGACGGGGAGGTACAGTTGGGGGGCCGTCGTTTCGATTCAGACTCGTGAAAATGCACGCGGGAAGAGCTTCCACGGTGGATTCGAGATGGATGGATCGTTCAAATAAAATTCAGGGAGTGGATGTGCGAAAGCCGTTCCAAGACCGAGAAAAGCAAGCTACTATCCAGGCCAGAAATAAAGCCTCGGCTTCGAGCGGCGGTCAAAAATCCAGTATTGTGAAGTACATGACTTGACCACGTGGATACATCGAAGAGTCCCACGAACCCCTGGAAAGCATAAACAAGGTATTAGCCTCGTTGGAAGGTGGCTGGATCCATTTTCAGGGGCCGGAGAAGGGTAAAGTCCCAGTGGTGAAAAGCAGGCATGCAAAATTCCCGTAAGGGGGCTAAGTTCCCCGTTGCACCCCCTCTGTTGGATCGCCTCGGTGTTATCGAAGATTTGGCGACGCCACTTGCAAGGCAAGGTCGTGGAGAGTTGGTACGCGAAGACTGTTAAAATCGGCTGATTATAATGGTATGCGTGTTTCGTTTTGGGGAACTTGCCGCCAGGTCGTGGCGGTAGGACTCGTAGCGGGAGAGATGCAAGCGTTAACCCTGTACATAGACGAAGGTATAACAGGTCCCTTTGAACATGAATGCGTGACCTCGCCGTGTTGACCCCATGAACTCGCAGCCGACGACCGGCGATCTTGAAGAAGGCGGCCATAAATTGACCGAAAGCTCGAGCATAAACTGAGATGGTATATTTGCCCTTCACGGTAACAACCCGGTGTACTCGACACCTACATTGCACTTGGTGCAAATGGGCTCGAGCGGCGTGGAAAAGACCTTCGGGTCCACGAACGGATCCGCACACGGCCCACTGCCGCGGTCCGTGCGCAGGACGCATTGGTTGCTGTGCACTGTCCGTGAATAAATGTGCCTGGGCTCGGCTGTGCATCGCCCGAAAACGAAGCGTGTTTCAACGCAATAGGTAGGTGACGGGTCGCACACGTCCGGACGGTCGGGCCCGGCGGCGATGTAGGAGTTAATGAGCGACGCGACGCCGGGATCATCAATCAGCTGCATGTCGGGCAGGAAACCAGCGGCGCAGCGGTCCATCAGGTCGTCCTGCGCGTCTTCGTAAGTCTCGTCGTTGTAGGTCAGTGGCACTTTGCCGGTGTATATCTCCCACATCTAGGTATCAACTTCTAGAGCACGACGGTAGTAAATAGAAGAGGTACCGACCGTCAAGCCCATCGCATAGACGTCTTCCGCGCGCGTCATGGGCAGGGCTTCATTCCGTGCGCGAAAGGTACTGCAGTACGGATACGTCGTGCTCGTCGAAAAAAAGCCATCGCCCTCAATTGACGCGTTATCGAAATCACAAAAGCGTAGGCGGCCATCGGAACACATCAGGATGTTTTTCGGCTTGACGTCCCCATGGACAATTTGCTTGCTGTGCAAGTCGACGAGCAGGTCGCGCAGTTGATAAATAAGACGAATCCGCTCGTATCTTGTCTCGATATTGACTGGATCAAGAGCCGCCTCTATGGGCGTGCAGAAGCCCATGATCTGGGTGGATTTAGGTTCCAGAAAGAGCCGGCCGACGATGGATACTGAGCAGTCCCCGGCAAGCTGCATGAACTTCCAGATACACTCGGCGACTTCGGGAGAGCTGTAGAATTTTGTAACGACGCCGTGCTGGGATAAAAGGTCTACGCGGCTTGTATGGGTGATACTGAGTGGCATCGGTCCTGCGAGGGGGCTGAGCGACTTCCAGTCGAAATCTTTGGGCCACGATCCAAATGGCGCGTTGTAAGAAAGAGACGACTGCGTTGGGGTTTCGGACATCTTCGGGAGACGCTCAGAATGTTGTGGGCGCTGCAGAGGGCTTGCTCTAAACACGAACACGCAACGTCTGTCTCCATTAAGAAATTCTCGTCTTGACTATTTTTACTTCCTACAGACTGGTACTACTGACTTCTACCGTGGATTCCTCGGAAACTCTCTTTCCGGGAGTATGCCATTGATGAAACATGATTCTCTACAATCTATCACATAATTCACATTTGTGGGTCCAGGTGGGTCCACTTGATTTGTGGCGGCCCTCTCAGCTCTCTCCCAAGGTTTGTGGCTCGCAGGCTCTGGTTACTATTTTTTAATCAAGAATTATAATTTCCACAACGAGTGAAGAGGATACGATGCAGAACTTCAAGTCTGAGTTTTACGATACAATGGTATGTGTTGTGCCTGTGTACCCCAATCCTGCTGTGCTCTGCCAGGCCCTGAATGCCAACAATCCGCACTATACCCATCCTCCCAGATAATGTAACTTCAGGTAGCGCGCTCATCTGCCCTATCTGTACTGGGGTCGTGGTCCGCACATGATGAACACTGCTCATATATTCGGTAACCGTCCTACCAAGACCTGACAAAAGCTGACATTCAATCCATCAGCGCTATCGATATGAAGTTGGCCGGAGGATACATAGAGAATATAGCCACTTTTTTGTCGAGTATACGTGGAGGAAGGTTCGCATTTTGTGCACGTTTTACTATTCGGGCCTCGACTCAGGGCATTGTTGTACGAGGATAAGGTTGCTTCATAGACAGACCGGCTCCGGTCTACACAGTTGCTTAGAAAACCGTCAACCAGGACCTGCACCACTGGACATGCCTTCGTTTGATTCCACCGAGAAAAAAAAACTCTTGACCTTGATACAGACACGGGGCGTCGAACCCCGTCAACTGCTTTAAACTTAATTATGCTCCCAACGGCAGCCGCTGCATGCTGCCCCACGTCCGCTTAACCATCGTTAAACCCATGCAGCTAATGATCCCTTTCGAAAACCCTGCGTAAAACATCGGGAAAAAAAAAACCAATCGTCCCTCAATCTCGAATGTGGTCGATCCCTGGCGGTTATTTCAAATTTAAATCGTACCACCGAACTGGGAAAAAATCTCATTATTCGCTGAATGCGGATGCGGACGCGGGGAATCGAACCCGTTAGCTGGTTGTAACGTCACGTATAATGTGCAGCTAAGTATACGCCGTGAGCCGCGTCCGCTTAATTTAACACCATCTTACCTGCCAGGTATCACCTTCGGCGCTTCAGCCCAAATCCCAGGATATCAGAAAGAAAAAAAGCTTCGGAACGAACAAAACATGCAGACATGGGGGGTCGAACCCCGTTAGCTGCTTCAAATTGAAAATTTTCCGGAGTATGAATGCAGCGGTACAGGTGCACCACGCACCACGTCTGCCTCTCATTTACACCCACCAATGTCGATAAGCTCACGAAAATTAAATGATGCACGATAAATCTGAATCCTGAAGAATCAGAAAAAAGAAATGGGCTGGTTCTCGACCATGCGGACGTAGGGATTCGAACCCCGTCCGCTGCTTCAAACTGAAAATTCTGCAATGCATGAGATGCAGCGGTGCACCACGCACCACGTCCGCTTCCCCTATACCCACCGACGTCGATAAGCTCACGAAAATAATGCACGATAAATCTAAATCTTGGTGAATTAGAGAAAAACTTATTTCTCACCGTCGTATGCATACGTAGGGAGTCGAACCCCGTCGGCTACTTCAAATTTGAAAGCCTCCGGAGTATGAATACAGCGGTGCACCACGTACCACGTCCGGTTTTCATTTACACCCACCAACAGCGATAAGAACACGAGAATAAATGCACGATGCCTAGTAGTATGACTTTGCAGTTCGGACTTTCGGTTGAGAAAGTTAGAAACATTTGAATTTACACGGACAGTCTCCTTCTTTTTCGACATCCTTCTCGCGATCGAGCAAGCCACTAGGGGTATCCAAACATCAATTCAGTCATCTTGTGAACACCTTTCTCATTGGCCGAACCCGCATTCGAACCTCAACCGAAAGTTGAACCAAACAAAATCGAACATGACGTAACCCTCTTCACCCTTCACAGAAATCACAATCAGATTCACACCCTCCGCGAATCAACGGCATCACTCTGCGAGCGTCTCTCCGTCTTGAGTCTCAACCGATTTTCTTCCAGTACTTTGCCTTGCCTTGCTCTCCCTGTCGGGTTTCCGACCTTCGACGTATTTCCCCTCAAGACCCAAACCAACTGCTCATATCATACATTTTATTGCCCCTCCCTCTGGGCTACGCTACGCTAACGCCAACGCTATCGCTATCGATGCTATACTGCTATACTACAAGTCCATGTCAACGCACAAAAAAAGAATAACTCAATTCATCGCTCTGTTGCAGAGAAATACGAAACGCCAATGGGAGGTATGTAATCACTCCGAGTCGAAGAAAGTCGAAAGTCAAAGTAGGCTGAAGGTCGAGGGAACGAGGAACGTAGAATTCGTTGGAGGATAGGATAGGATGGGATGAGACTCGGAGGAGGATAGGATAGATAGTAGGATGGATAGGATGGATGAATGGATGCACACTCGGACCTGACCTCGCCTTCAGGCGGGGACACGCCTACGACAAAGACAACGCCCCCAGACCGCTAACCGTCACCGCCCGCGCCCTCGTCTTCCTACTCGGACTTGCCAGCCCCTCCTCAACGGCCGACGCCGCCGCCGCCCTGTCTGAAAGCGTCCTCACCATCGTTCCCGGTGTCGCAATCAGGCGCCCCACGCCCGCAAGCACCTCCGCCACCTCCAATGCCGAAAGGTCTATCCCACCAATGTCGCTCGACGTGCTGTCCAGCGCAGACAGCGGGGACATGCCACCCTCCGCACCATCCGCCGACGTGGACGTGGGCAGCGGGGGCATGCTCGCAGCCATGGACAGCGGCGACAACACGCTCCCCAACGCCGGGTGCATCTCCGTCCCTGCCTCCATGCCCGCGCCAGACCGCGTCCTCGTCCGCACGCGCGGCTGCGGGATGCGCACCGAGAGGAGGGGTGGGCCGCCACCGTTGCCGTTGCCTCCAGACATCGAGCGCGTTGGGACCATCGATCCGGCGTCGAAGGCGGGGGACATCAACATCGACATCGACGCGCCGGGGTACGTCGTGTTGGTGCCGTTTTGCGTACCTAAATCGGACGA
Organism: Mycena leptocephala; assembly: GCA_029378395.1. Classification (NCBI taxonomy): domain Eukaryota; kingdom Fungi; phylum Basidiomycota; class Agaricomycetes; order Agaricales; family Mycenaceae; genus Mycena; species Mycena leptocephala. The sequence goes on from JARJLF010000057.1 coordinate 216,541, forward strand.
CATCGCCATCCCCGACGCCGACGCCGCCATTGCCAGCGCCAGCGCGGCCGGCGTGGGGAACGTGTTCACCGCCGCCGCCGATGAATCGAGGATATGGGAAGCGGAGGCAGAGGCGGGGTGGAGAGAGGACATCGCGTGCCCATGTCCATGCGACGGCTCCACCCACCCCCTCAGCGCGCTCGTGTTCATCGCGCCGATGCTGGTCCCACCAACGCCATTGAACCCGTCCGACTCCTGCGACGTATCTGCCTCCACGTCCATCGCCATCTCCTCGTCGTATTCCCTCTCCCGTCCTTGCAAGCCGTACCCCATTCCCCCATTTCCATCTCCTTCTTCGTTCTCCCCCCCTTCCCCGTCATGCCCCGCCGCGGAATACACCTCATGCCCATGCCCATTCATCGGGCTCGCAAAGGCATACCGCGGCTCGGGCGTCTGCAGCGCCAGCCCGAGCTGGTTGTGCGCGTTTTGCTGGTGCTGGTGCTGGCCATCGTACCCCTGCGCCCCGCCCTGCAGCTGAACGTTCCCGCCCCCGTTTTGCGCCTGCCCTTGGTACGCGTCCCACGTAGCCTGCGTCTGCGCCTCCATCTGCGCCTGCGTCTGCTCGGCGCTACGCGGGCGCGAGCCCTGTGGCTGTGTCTGCGCGTGCGCATAGGGCGAATGCTGGCTGGCGGCGTGCGGTGAAGGCGCGTAGGAAGACCCATGAGGTGAATGGGGGTAGGAATGGGTATGGTGGCTCGACGCGTCGGAATGGTTAGGCGAAGGTGCATAGGAAGACTCGTGCGGCGAAGACGCATAGGCCTCGAGGCGGGGCGGCGTGTCGTAGTGCGGGTACGCGGGCCCGCCTCCCGCTCCACGTGCGTGTCCGTTTTGCTGCGCGGTCGGGTGCGGATGGGGGGAGTACGCGTTTCGTTGCGCAGTCGGGTGCGGGTGCGGGTGCGGGTGCGGGTGCGGAGAGTACGCGTGTGCGTGTGGGGAATACGTCTCCGGCGGCACCGGCGCGCGAAAGAGCGGGAACGAGCCCGAGACGGCGCTGGGGGGTCTGTGCGTTGCGTCCAAGGAACAAAAAGAAAAGGAAAAGAAATTGGTGAGTACTTGTCGACAATCATTGAGGAGAGAAAAAGAGACTGATACGCAATAAAACTCGGAAAAGAAGGACGGGAGACGCTATGTGTCGTCGCGCAAGCACACGAGCTCTGAAGTGTACCACGGAGACAAGGTCGCGAGTCAAGTCGTGCGCTGCACCTACGCCGCCTCAACAACGGATCCTGACATCACCAGCCACCGCCGACTCCCCCCGCCTTCCCGTGGCGTGGTGGTACCACCGCGCGGCAGAATCGGTCCAGGGCCGCGGGGCCTTCGACACCCCGCCCCGTGCTTGCCCATGCCCATGCCGACCCCAGGAGAAGGAAACAAGACTCGGAATACGAGGTAGGAGCCGAAGCGCAAGCACATCAGCTCTGAAATGTACCGCGCGCGCAGTCCAAAAACAAAGAAAGACGAGAACGAGAGGGAGACAGACAAGCTCGCGAGTCAAATCGTGCGTCGCAACGACGCCTCCGCCTCCGCCCCCGCCGACGTCGATCCTCGACGCCTCGCAAAGCCTCGGTATTCCCGTCCCCGCGCCCGTTCCTGTCTTCCCTCCCCCCACCAAAAAAAAATACCAAAAAAAAACAGCAAAAAAGAAAAAGAAAAGCCCACTCACGCGCTACTATCATCCGTACTCCCCGTGCTCCCACTGCTCATACTCCTCGCGCCCGCACCAACACTACTTCCGCGAGTCAAGCCCATATTGAGTGAGATACCCAGCCCGGAGCGGCCGCCTACCCCGTCCCAAGCCCCGCCCCTCCGCCCGAGCGCGAGGCCGAGCACGTCCGAGACGGCGCGTGGGCGGCCACTAGTGGTGCGCATTCCCCCGCCTCCTTGTCCTTGCTCATGCGCATGTGGCCCGCCGCCGCGGGGGAAGGGAAACGAAGGGGAAGACGAGACCGCATATCCTGCCTCCAGTGGGAACGCCCTCTGGCTGTGATTGTGGTGGTCCATGTCGGAGTGGTGGTCGAGCGGGTGCCCGCCGTACACCGCCGGCTCTTCTTCGTGCTCGTACCGGTGTTGCTCGTATCCGCGTTTGACACCCCGTTCGAGCGCGAAGGGCGGGAAGGGCGGGTCGAAGCTGCCGCGGCGCGAGCCTGAGTCCGAGGTGTCTGTGTACGTGGAGGCGGAGGAGGGCGGGTAGTCGTCCGCATGGCCATGGTACGCCGGTACATGGGCGGGGTAGCCGTACGAGGAAGACTGGGTATCTAATGATAGCGGCGGCGGCAGCACGGGCAGGGAGAACCTCTTCGCGGCGCCAGTGGGGAGGAGGTGTGCGTTGAGCGGTGCGTGCGCGTGCGCGTTGGTGTACCCGTTACCGTTACCACTACTGTTGGTCGACGGAGGAAGCCCCAGCCCCAGCGGGACGCAGCTCGAGAGCGACTCGAGCTTCACGCCTATACCCATGCCCGTAGTCGCAAGCGTCGTATTCCTACGCCTTTTCTTCGCATTGGCGTTGGCGTTCACATTCACAGGCAGAGGATACGGCAGCGCCAGCGACGCAGGCGACGCCTGCCCCCTTGACGAGTGCGAGTGCGAAGACGAGGCGGAGGACCCCGCGCGCGATTTGGTCTGCTTGTTGGGCCCGCGGACGCGCCCTGCTTGTACGTATTCGCAGGGCAGGCCGCGCGCGAGGCAGCGCGAGCAGGAGGGGTGTTCGCCTGAGCACTGTGGATCATAGGAGTGAGTGAGACATACGAAAGAAAGCGAGGAAAAGACGAGGAAAGAAACGACAAACCTTCGCCTTCCTACTCCTACACTTCTCGCACGCCTGTGCGGTGCGCAGCCTAGGATGCTCTGGGGTGCGGTAGAAGATGCCCGTCGCAGGATCGAGGCTGCCTCCAATGGTTATACGCGGTGCAAGTAAAGGGTCGTCGAGGGGATGGGGGTCAAACGGCCAACCTGTGCTGGGGGAGTATAGTCGTAGTCAAAGTCGGGGTACATCGAGTCCATTCTGTTCTATTCTGTGTGTTTTGTAGTTGTGGGAGTAGCGAGACAAGTCAAGTCTAAGAATTTGGTACGAAAATCGACTCTTTACTTGGTGTCCAAATCGGGCGGCCGAGGAGCCTAATTGGTTATTTGGCGGCTTTTGATCCGCGGATGGAGATCACTCTCGGTGTTTTACTCAACGCCGGTACCTTTTCCTTGTTCTTATTCCTTTTATTCCTTTGAACCAGCGACCTAACGACCCAACGACGCCAATGAAAAACGACCCAAAGGCCAATCTCAGATCGGCGACCTAACGCGTAATCAACTCGCCGCGCCGTCCACTTTGAATTACCACCGAGCCGAGTAACGGCGCCTTCTGCCTTCTGTGCCTTCCCTTCCAACTTCACCTTGCCTGATTCAAACTTTACATTCGATTATTCCTTCTATGTGACTTGTTAAGTACACCCGCGCACCGGCGCGGCGCCGAGCTTAAAATTGCAAATCTGGTGCCATAATCCGACTTCCAAGCTAGCTTTCGTCGTTCGAAAGCCTGAGATAAAGCCTGGCTCGCGGGAGGCCCCGGAGAAAGGGTAGCTCGCCGTGTTGCGTACCGTACGTGGATCCTCCCCGTTCTCAGTACTAGAACTTGAAATCGAATTGATGATGAATAGGTGACAGTGGAGCGGATAGGTAAACAGGTGAGACGGTGCCGATCGGTACCCCAAATGTTGAATTAAATTCATATCCGTGCAAACGTAAGTGCGACACGGCGATCTCCCTCGCCTTGTACCTTGTCAAATTCGACAGACGTATGTACCTATCTTCCTTCGAAGTTCGAGACCACGGCCCCGGCCTGTCGTGAAACAAATGAAACAAATGGAGAGTAAAGGCCTGTCGGCGTCGACGTCGGACACCGACTTGCGTTAATTATAATATGTGGTACCAAAATTGAACAAAATTCTATCACACTTACCACGCGAAGGAAGTAAAGGTTTAAAGCGGACGTGGTGCACGGTGCATCGCTGAATTTAATAAATCGGCTACCATCCATTTGATGCAGCAGCTGGGGTTCGACTCCCCGCGTCCGCATAGTCGGTTCATCAGGTTTTTTTCCTGCAGCTCAACTTAAATTTTACCTGACTTACCCGAGAGGAAAGTATAGTAGAAAGCGGCCATGGTGCATGATGCACCTCTCCTTTCATTGACATGAGTTAATTGCATTATTGGGGTTCGACTCCCCGCGTCTGCATTCTGGGTTACTAGTGCTTTTTTTGCAGTTCAATAAATTCAATCTGACTTACTTCGAGAAGGAAGTAGAGGTGTAAAGCGGAGGTGGTGCACGGTGCACTGCTGCACTCACTCAATTGACCCTGTACAGATTTGAGTAGCTACTCAATCCGGGGTTCGACTCCCCGCGTCCGCATACTTCTTTCCTGGTCGACTTTTTTTTATCTCACAGTTCACTTAATTTTATCTGCTTTACAAGATAGCGGAGGGAAGGGTGGGAAGCGGACGTAGTGCATGGTGCACCGTTGTACCCATTTGTCGTTGAGAAGATTTGAACACTTGCTAGGGTTTGACTCCCGCGTCTGCATTATACGGAGGTCTGCATTTTTTCTCGCACAGTTCAACTCAATTTTATCTTATTTACCGCGAGAAGAAATAAGAGCGAAAAGCGGACGTAGTGCACGGCGCACCGCTGCACTCAATCAGCCAACCGAGCGAGAACATTTGATGCAGCTGTTGGGTTCGACTCCCCGCGTCTGTATTTGTAGTGAGTTTCATCAACTTTTTTCTCACAGTTCAACTCAACTTTCTCGCACTTGCATGAGGAGCAAGAAAGAGTAGGAAGCGGACGTGGTGCACGGTGCACCTCTCTCCATTCATTGATAGTAAGGAGAATGAAAATTGAAGGAGGTGTTGGGGTTCGACTCCCCGTGTCTGCATTGTAGCTGATCATTGACGTTTTTTTCTCTCTCACAGGTCAACTCAATTTTAACTGACTTACCACAAGAAGGAAGCAAAGGTATAAAGCGGACGTGGTGCACGGCGCACCTCTCCTTTCATTTAGCGGGAACTGACCAGTGAAGGAGGTGTTGGGGTTCGACTCCCCGCGTCTGCATTCCGCCTGTAGTCGACTTTTTTTCTATCGCAGTTCTTCAATTTTATCACACTTACCGCAAGAAGGAAGTAGAGGTATAAAGCGGACGTGGTGCATGGTGCACCCACTCCATTCATAGGGAGACAGATTATGCGCTGAAGGACGGGTCGGGGTTCGACTCCCTGCGTCCTCATCATAACGCGCAAACTTTTTTTTTTTGACATTGTTCAGACAGAGTTTATCTGACTTACCTTACAAAGGAATGAGAACAGAAAGCGGATGTGGTGCACGGTGTAACTCTCCTTTCGTTGACATGAACTGATCGCATTGAGGGAGGTGTCGGGGTTCGGCTCCCCGCGTCCGCATTCGGCCTGTTGTTTACATAAAAAAAAATTTTGCCGCAGCTCAACTTAAGTTTTACCTGACTTACCACGAAAAAGAATTGGAGGTATAAAGCGGATGCGGTGCATGGTGCACTGCTGCACTCGATATCGGGTCGCAGTTACACTTAACCTGAGTCTTATCCTTTCCTGAGTCTTATCCTTTACTTGAGTCTTATCCTTAATGTAGCTTGGGGTTCGACTCCCCGGATCCGCATTATTCGGAGGTCTGCATTTTTTCTCGCACAGTTCAACTCAACTTTCTCGCACTTACATGAGGAGCAGGAAAGGGTAGGAACCCGCCTCCGCATAGCATGACGTGCAATTTCTTTTTGGGTACTTTGATATTTTTCTTTCTGACTTACAAGTAGGAAAGCAGGTTAAGAAAAGCGGACGCGGTACATGGTGTACCTCTCCTTTTATTTAGAGGTAACTGACCGACCAGTGAAGGAGATGATGGGCTTCGACTCCCCGCGTCCGCATTCTTTCATTGCCTGCTGCTTTTTTTTTTCTTGACGCGGTTTGAATGAATCAAATTTATCTCACTTACCACGTGAAGGAATGAGGAGGGAAAGCGGACGTGGTGCACGGGCCACCGCTGTATTCAATTCGTGAGATCGAATTTACGTCTGATGCCAGCTGTTGGGGTTCGACTCCCGCGTCCGCATATTCCACCTCCACCTTTTTCTATCACAGTACTAGTTCAATCAATTCCATCTGGCTTACCTTGAAAAGGAAATAGAGGTGTAAAGCGGATGTGGTGCATGGTACACCTCTCCTTTCATTGGCATAAATTGAAGACATAGGTGTTGGAGTATGACTCCCACGGCCGCATTATGTCTATTATCTGCATTTTCTTTCTCCCCAGTTCAACTCAAATTTTCTCACTTGCAAGATGGAGAAGGATGGGGAGGAAGCGGATGAGGTGCACGGTGCACTGCTGCCCTCAATATGTAGTCCGGGCGAAGATTTGACGCAGCTCTTGGGGTTCGACTCCCCCGTCCGCATTGTGCGTTAGTTGTCATCTTTTTGTTCTCACAGTTCAAACAGAATTTTATCTGACTTACCACACGAAGGAATGAGGAGGGAAAGCGGACGTGGTGCATGGTGCACTGCTGTACTCAATAAGAAGGAACTGTTACATTTGAAGCAGCTGTTGGGGTTCGACTTCCCGCGTCCGCATATGTCTTGTGGCCACCACTTTTTGATCTCACAGTTCAATTTAATCTCTCTTATAAGATGGAGCCGGAAAAGGTATAACGCGGATGTGGTGCATGTGCACTCTGTATACGGTAGACCATTTATCTGATGCAGTTGTTGGGGTTCGACTCCCCGTGTCCGCATTGCTTAATCATCGCATTTTTTTTCTCACAGTTCAATTTAATATGACTTACCCCCATAAGGAATGAGCTACGAGGCAGACGAGGTGCATGGGGCACCGCTGTATTGCATGAGAAGGTGCAGAACTTTGAAGCAGCTGTTGGGGTTCGACTCCCCGTGTTCGCATACAGTATCATGATGAAGCTCACTTCTTTTTCTCGCAGTTCAACTCAATTTTATCACCCTTACCACGCGAAGGAAATAAAGGTGCGGAGCGGGCGTAGTGCATCGTTCACTGCTGTATTCAATAAGGAGGAACTGTTATATTTGATGCAGTTGCTGGATCCGCATTATTCGGAGGTCTGCATTTTTCCTCGCAGTTCAATGAATTTTCTTACTTACAAGATCTCCTTTATAAGCATAAGGAAGAAGCGGACATGGTGCATGGTGCACTCCTCTCCATCCGTTCAGGAACAACGCAGTTGAAGGAGGTGTCGGGGTTCGACTCCCCGTGTCCGCATATGAGGAGGTTCTCTTCTTTTTCTCACAATTCACCTCAATTTAACTGACTTACCACAAAAAGGAATCGGAGGTATAAAGCGGATGTGGTGCATGATGCACCGCTGTATTGTATGAGAAGGTGCAGATCTTCGAAGCAGCTCTTGGGTTCGACTCCCCGTGTCCGCATACTTCGACTGTCGACCATTTTTATATCTCACAGTACACTGATTTTATCTTCCTTGCAAGGAAAAGCAGGTAGAGACGGAAGCGGACGTGGTACACCGCTGCATAATTTCAGAGATAAGGAACTGTGGTATCTAAAGCAGCTACCGTGGTGCGCGCTACCATTGCCGTTGATACTACCGTTACTCGACGGAGGCAGCCCCAGCGGCACGCAGCTCGAGAGCGGCCCGAGCTTCACGCCCGTACCCACGCCCATCCCCAAGCCCATGCCCATGCCGGTGGTTGCAAGCGTCGTATTCCTGCGCCTCTTCTTCGCATTAGCGTTGGCATTCACGTTCACAGGCAGAGGATACGGCGGCGCCAGCGACGCAGGCGACACCTATCCCCTTGACGAGTGCGAGTGCGAGGAGGACGAGGCGGAGGACCCTGCGCTCGATTTAGTCTGCTTGTTGGGCCCGTGGACGTGTCCTGCTTGTACGTATTCGCGGGGCAGCCCGCGCACGAGGCACCGTGAGCAGGAGGGGTGTTCGCCTGAGCACTGTGAATTAAAGGGGTGAGAAGTGAGACATGCGAAAGGAAGAGAGGAAAGGAAAGAAACAACAAACCTTCGCCTTCCTACTCCTACACTTCTCGCACGCCTGTGCGGTGCGTAGCCTAGGATGCTCCGGGGTGCGGTAGAAGATGCCCGTCGCAGGATCGAGGCTGCCTCCGATGGTTATACGCGGTGCGAGTAAAGGGTCGTCGAGGGGGTGAGGGTCAAACGGCCAGCCTGTGCTGGGGGGAGTATAGTCGTAGTCAAAGTCGGGGTACATCGAGTCCATTAATATTCTGTTCTGTGTGTTTTGTTGTTGTAGGAGTAGCGAGACAAGTCAAGTCTAAGAATTTGGTACGAAAATCGACTCTTTACCTGATGTCCTAATCGGGCGACCGAGGAGCCTAATTGGTTATTTGGCGCTTGTTGATCCGCGGATGGACTCTCGGTGTTCTCTACTCAAGGCCGGTACCTTTTCCTCGTTCTTATTCCTTTGAATCCAACGGCCAAGCCTAGCAAAGACAACGACGCCAACGAAAAAGCCTCCCAATCTCAGACCGGCGACCCAACGCCTAATCAACTCGCCGTCGATGTCCAGTGGACTCTGAATCCCCACCGAGCGGAGCAGCGGCGCCTTCATCCTTTTGTGTCTTCCCTTCCAACTTGAACTTCCCAGAACCTTACCGGACTCGAGCTTTGCATTCAATTATTCATCCCTTCTTTGTGACTTACACTCGCGTGCCCCGTGCCAGCGCGACGAGCTTAAAATTGCAAATCTGGTGCCATAATCCGAATCCCAAGCTAACTTTCGTCGTTCGAAAGCCTGAGGTTGAGGAACGACCTCGCGGGAGGCCCCGGCGAAAGGGTAGGTCGCCGTGTTGTGTACTGTACGTGGATCCTCCCCATTCTCAGTACTAGAACTTGAAATTGAATTGATGATACTTTATATTGATGATGAATACTTACAGAATAGGTGGAGCCAATGAATGTCATACGTAGGTAAGCAGGTGAGACGGTGCCGATCGGTGCCCCAAATGTTGAATTAAATTCATATCCGCGCAACGTTACTAGACACGGCGATCTCCCTGGACCGAGTTCTTGTCAAAATCGACAGACGTATGTACCTACCTTCGGCCTTCCTGCGAAGTTCGAGACCACGGCCCCGGCCTGTCGCGAAACAAATTTAACCTGCGACCTGGCGGCGATGCCTGTCGACGTCCCGACGTTCAAGGACACCGACTTGCGTTAATAATAATATGTGGTACCAAAATTTATCACACTTACCACGCGAAGAAAGTAAAGGTTTAAAGCGGACGTGGTGCATGGTGCACCGCTGCACTGAATAAATCTGCGGCAATCCATTTGGGGTTCGACTCCCCACGTCTGCATTCCGTGGTCGCAAATATGTTTTTCACTGACAGTTCAATTAATTTAATCTGACTTATTTCGAGAAGGAAGTAGAGGTGTAAAGCGGAGGTGGTGCACAGTGCACTGCTGCACTCACTCAGTTGACCCTGTACAGGTTTGAGTAGCAATCCGGGGTTCGACTCCCCGCGTCCGCAATCTGCCTGTTTTCTCCAATTTTTTTTTCTATCACAATTCAACTCAAATTTTTCTCACTTATAAGATCTCCTTTATAAGGGTAAGGAAGAAGCGGACGTGGTGCACGGTGCACCTCTCCTTGCATTTGCATAAATCGATGACATTGAAGGAGGTGTTGGGGTTCACATTCCAATTGTAACAATATTTTTTCCCACAGTTCATCAATTTTAACTGACTTACCACAAAAAGGAATGAGAAGGGAAAGCGGATGTGGTGCACGGTGCACTTCTGCAATCTCTGTAGCGTAACCCATTCCTTTGATGCAGTTGTTGGGGTTCGACTCCCCACGTCCGGCTTATTCCATTCCTGCTGATAACACTTTTTTCTTCTCAAACAAAACTTTATCTGACTTACCGCAAGTAGAAAGTAGAGGTGCAAAGCAGATGTGGTGCGCGGTGCACTGCTGCAGTCAATGGCTCGGATGAAGCAGTTGAAGCAGCTGTTGGGGTTCGACTCCCCGCGTCTGCATTGCGCGTTAAGTTGTCATGTTTGTGTTCTCACAGTTCAATTTAATCTGACTTACCACGGGAAAGAAGTAGAGGTAAACCGGATGTATATAAGTTTTTCAGATATGTTTTCAGTGAAAAAAGGTGTGAAAAATCATGGACATTTCCACCAATATTTCTGCTGAAAAATTTGAAATGCTCAACCAATGATAACCAGATTGGCTCTCCAGACTCCAACTGACATCATTATATCCATAGGTCCACCTCGGTGTTGAGTTGTATACCGTTGCCCTACCCAACTGTTGAACTTCTATTTATAGCTTTTCCTTTGCCCATTTCTACCCGACAGCAACCCTCCTTCTCCCATGAACACCATTCAACAGCCCAAACTGCGGTCATTGCTCCCCAAGAAGCCCAAGCAGTTTTTAATCAAAGTAGAGTACCGGTGACCTGAATTTAAAGCAGCAGGTCGTTAACACGTCACAACCGGCAGTAAAGGAGAAAGCTGAGTTCAATTCCCGTATATCTGCAACCCTGGCAGAGGCTCTAATATAGGTGCCCAGGTATGTAACTAACCATTTATTTGTGTTAATTAGTCAACCGTGTGTGGACTCTTGCCTGTTCTCAGCCCCAAAGCGAGTTTGAAAGATGATCACTGGGTCAACGAAGAGTGAGGGAATCCAAGGAGAATCACGGAGAGGTAAATTTCTCCATAATGCTCCCAGATATTACTTGACACGGGCAAGACGACAGAGAGGACTTACGGCCAAATAGAAATATCAATATATATATCATGGTTTCACTAAAATATTCCATCTCAAGCACAAAATTTATGGATAAAGGTTGAAGAACGGGAGCGGAGGTTGGAGTCCGGCCCGCATTGCGGTTAGACATCAAGAGTGACCCTTTTGTTCAATTTAACGACCCGTGAGCTTGAAGGCAAAGGATGTTCAAGGTACTAAATTTGACAAGAATGTGTCAGGGTAACATCCACATTTTGTGACTGTGCAGAGTCCTGCAAGAGACAAGAAACGTGCTGGAAAGATTTATGGACCGTGATGTACTACGGGCAAACTGCTCATGAGGCGGCGAGGAGCCAACCAAAGGTTGACGACAAGTGGCGTCTTTAGTATTATTTCAAACTGTGAGCATAAAGAAGGTATCACGGGCATACTGCTATGTATGGTACATCACTCAAAGTTGGACAGCGGATTTCAACATGTCCGAGGTCCCCGATTCAAAGATGCTTTGTTCATGAGAAGGATATTAATGTGAGTGATCAATCGAGCAGACTTCTTTAGTATTTCTTGGGCAATGAATTGAGCAAGAATGGTGTTAAGTAACTCTTGACTATTGGAAGAGAGTTTCACTGCATAGTTCGTAGCGAAGCACGAGCTGACTGCTAGTAATACTGATCGAGTGTCAGCCCAACGGTGGCAACTGCCACCTACACAACACATCTTCAACAGCGTCAAGTTGACCCGTCAGCGCATTCTATTGCGGGACAACCGCAACACGTCGATTTGACCAACTTTTAGTGATTGCGCATAGCGCTAGCGTCGCCGAAGTACTTACCTGTAATTTGATATCATTCGCCGGTGCGGGATATTCAGCTATCTCTTCAAAGCTGGAGGTAGCTATAGACGCCGTCTCAGTGGTTGATCCCCAGGCCGGAAAACATTCTGCATGGTTGCTTCTGCAGTGGAGGAAAAAATATCTTGTCCTGTGTTCGGCGAGATACGGGAGCAACAACAGATTGTCGGTGCCAAAGTCCAGACGTCTGGAATCATTAATATATTGATCAGGTCGGACGGCGCAACCCATCGAACTTGTACTGGGGCTCAGTGCTGTTGAATCTCGAAGATTGGCAGATCTCAGGGTACATCCAAGTTCGTCAATGAATTGTCGTACATTCTCGAATTCAGGAAGATGGTACTGTTGAATCTCGAAGATTGACAGATCTCAGGTACACTCGTTAATTGAATCGTCGTACATTCTCGAATTCATGAAGATGGATCCTATCGCGATGAATAGGACCGTGACGATGTTTTCTCAGCCCATAGTTGGCTCAAGGTAAACCCGGTACCACTGGAGCAACGACGGAGTCAGAAAGTCTCACGGAAGCTTCAAAAATAACTTCAAGCATGTCACGGGGGAATGTTTGCTGGGAAACCAATCATGACTTGTGTACTAGTCAGAAACAATTTACTTCCTTACCGAATGCTAGTCACTGAAAGTTCATCATTCTCGGAGTATGAGTTTGCTGATATCCTAGACATTGTCGCTGATGCTACGCTTGAGCGACCACAATGATCATTTGAGTGTAAAGCACAGCCAGGGAAACAATAATAGATAAGGAAATGATTTTGTTACATGAGACCTCAGAAAATTGTCTTCGCCGGGACTGCAGTCAGAATGCATTCGACCCTTGTTTATGTTTTGTTCCATTCTCGGTGTCTTCGGTTAAAGTTGGGTTGGGATTGTACGAAGGAATCGTGATCATAGCATGGCTGGTTGAAAACAGCTCCTCCCTGACATGGTCACGGGAATTGAGACTAATGACAGAACTTCGGTAAGTTCATAGGTGGAATTGTGGAATGATCGTACATGGACATGAAACTCAACCCATAGACTAAGAGAACGGTGTGAGTGGGCATACAGAAAAAGTTTTGAGAGACCTACATCGAACGAGAATGAAGAAGATTCTGAAATTATTCAATTATTGACAGTCATGAATCACAACACGGAGCGTACGGAGCATATATCAAAGTCGAGGGTAAAGCAACCAACTGTATGTGGTGTAAATGACGGATGAAGTGTTGCAGGAAATGAGCTTGCTATCGCAAGGCCGCAAATTGCGAACACGCTCGTCAATGCGCCACTGCTCAGTGAGTACGCGACGAGGAGATTTATTGCCTTGTTTGTCCTAGATTGGCGGACGCAAGGGCGGACGATATCAGCATTATGCGGGAAAGTATATATAGAAACGGCGCTACTTCTGGAAGCCTGTTTTGTGTCGCAACAAATGGTATATCATGGCACCGGAAATGAGAACATCACAGCCCACTTCGAACGCAAGACCGCTGGTGGAGTAGGGCTAGGAAAATCAAGTCCGTGTTCATATCGAGTAACGACAACGTACGACGTCAGCCTTTGCATCTTTGAAGAACTTGACCAGGAAACTTTGTATCGCTATTGAGCCTCTAGGTTTTTCGCACGCGGGATAACTCACGTTTTGTGCATATAAGCGATCCCAAGGGCTACGAATTGTCCGTCTATGAGCAATTGATGAAACTCAGAGGTGGGGGCCACACACCCAACTGGGCAAGCGAGCAGATTCCCTGCGGCCACATTAATTTGGGGCACATTCTTGTGTTTGAGGCAACCCACGATTATTACCGGGAATACAAGAGATTTGTTGGAGATGGTGTAGACATAGAAGAACTGCACCAGGGTGCTCAAAAGAACTAGCAGAAAGTTAAGAAAGCGCGTGACCACCCGCGCCGATACATTCATACCTCCAATGAAGACATGAACCTTTATGCAACACAGGTGCGTCGGATAAAAAATACAGGATCACGCATAGTGCTTACGAGGAGACTCCTGTGTAGTAGTTCATGAGTATTAATAGGTCCCTTCTATGAACGGATATACTCACCATGGCGCCTGTCCTAATCCAACATAGTCACCGAAATTGGTGACCGTTGTAGAATAGAATGAATGAGAAACTAAGGCCAGATGCAAGGTGTCCAATGCCATGAGAAGTGCCACCTGGATTGAGTACGCCCACTAAATGGGGTGAATGGTAGTGTGCCTGGGTCACGTACAAAGGTTTTTAAGAAAACTGGGTCGCCTGAGCAATGTTTCGTGAAGTAGAGATACACTTGAAGGCAAGTCACTCCGAACAACCTAAAGTAAAATTGACAGTCGATCCGGAGATTTGAACGACCGGCTTACACTGAAGACACGATGAGTCCGATGAGCCAGGCCCCAAGAGTATTGTCGAGGGGATAAGGCTGGCTCGGGAAAGGACGATGGTGGACATGGGATCAAATGGCATTGCAGAGCTTCCAAACACCTCATTGCCTTTTGAATTGTCTACAATGATGAGACCGTCATGATTTGCACGCCTTCATTCCAGGATTCCGTTGAGTTATTTTCGAGATAATCAGGAACCGCAGATTGTCGCTCTTACATCAATAAAGGTGGTCCTCTGTTTCGATGTCTAAGTCTCCAAGAATCCCGCACTGCAAGTTGAAATCGAATAGGTCCTAAAGAGATTACTGTGGCCCCCTATCCCCGATGTCTTTAGTTAGAGGGTAACCAAACCTCTGGAGGGGTGATATGAGTTTGAGAAAGGTATAGCAACAAAATAGAAGCACCATGAATTCCGAGTCGCGATGTATGAGTTCAACACGCGAATGTGTTGGAGGTGAGTTTGCCTGCTGAAGCCGATTCATTCCACTACGGATCCGACATTCCGTCCAGCGGGAGACCAAGAATAACAATGAACTCCCTGCGGCATCAATCAAATCTTGTTGGCTCTTGAAACGGGGATGTGTCAACACGACACTCCCGCTCTCTGACTGTCCGGTTGGTTTCTGGTGAGTCGCGACATCTTGGCGAGTTCCGACACTCTGATGGGCTGATGGTAGACTAATTATAGACGCTTCTCGTACAGCAGGAGACGCTCGAAAGCATGAATTTGTTTAGGGAAAGGTTTCAACAGATTAAAGCGGAGCTGGAGGTCCAGGTAGGCGAAAGGGGTTTGAGGAATATCAAGTCATCCAATGCATGTACTGCACGAATTTACGCCTAAACCAGCCTACTCCCTGTATCTGTGCATGCAAATCGCACACAGCCCACCCGAGCCAGGGAGCTGAACATTAAATAAGTAGCTAATGGCTACCTAAATTCCACCGGCTAGCGCGAAAGTCTCATGAGCCCACTAAGCTGATCGGGGCGGGGCGGAATCGATGCCGCCTTTCTAAAATTTTACCGAGGTAGATCAAGTAATTGGTAAACTTTCGATTCTATCATAGAGAATGTTCTACATCCATGATCCCGGCTATGCGGGCTGACGGGGACTTCCGTTGTTATTCTATATTTTGTTACCGTTGCCGCACGTTCTATTCTCTTTCTTTCTGCCGTTCGTTCGTTCTGTGGCGGGCAGTGTGTTGAGTTGGTAATATAATCTCAAGGGCATTATGAGTAAATTCGGACTGTTAGTTGTGGCCACCCCGCAAATAAGTGGCGATTGGCGCGTGGGATGCATTGGCGGGCATATAATAATATCTGTGCAAATCTCTATCGCTGGGCGTAATATTTATATTTAGGGGACGGCGGAGGCGACGATGAGATGAACGAATCAGCGAATGCTTCACCGTAAAATTCGATCGCGCCCTAAGGAGTTGAATTGAACATTTTGAGGCCTCGAGAGGGAGCGCTCCCAGTTGATGGCGCATCACCCTCCGGTCCATCAGCCAATTGACGAATAAGTCGGAGGGAGATCTCTCCTCGCGCTCACCTGCATCCGACCATTGAATCCGAGGCGCCGAAACCCTCAACCACCTAGAGCTGACATGCAACAGCATGATCCGGATGCGTGCGATAACAGGCCAATGTGCGGGAAGGCGCATCAAAGGCGCATAGTCTGCATCATTTGGTGGCTTCTTTGATGGGATCTCAAAATACCCACGGTTCAAGTTGAATTTCCCATCACTTCAAGTTGCTTCTGTACTTCGGTATTTCAAGCTTCAGTGTTGAATTAACTCCGGGCTACATATGGAGTCCAGATACAATATTGAATGATGTCCGCCTTTCAGCCCCAGTCAACTCAGGACTAGTAGGTGGTGGATGGACGTCTTTGATGAACGGTTGCCCCGAGGACTTCAGACTCGGCAATATATTTTTATGGCGAGTAACCTAGATGGATTTTCACTACCGAGCGGCAGAATCGGTCCAGGGTACGCAGGGGCTTCGACATTCCGTCCCCGCGCGCTCCTCAGGAAGAAAACAAGAGTCGGAATACGAGGTGGGAGCCGAAGCGCAAGCACACCAGCTCTGAAATGTACCGCGCGCGCAGTCCAAAAAGAAAAAAAGACGAGAACGAGAGGGAGACAGAAGGCCAAAGAAAGACGGGAGAACGAGAAGGAGACAGACAAGCTCGCGTTCCCGAGCACACATGACGCCGACGCCGACCTTCGACGCCTCGACCCTCGACAAACGAAAGAGCCCCGCGGGATAATTCCGTGTTTCCCCACGTCGGTGCCCGACAAACACAAAAATCCATAACCCCCCCGCCCACCAAAAAGAAAAAAAAATGGTCACTCACGCGCTACTCTCGTCCGTACTCCCTGTGCTCCCACCGCTCATACTCCTCTCCCCAATACTCCTCGTGCCCCCACCTGTGCCCGCACCCCCATCCGCACTCACCCCCCGACTCAAGCCCATGTTGAGCGAGATACCCAGCCCGGGGCGGCCGCCTAAACCCGTCCCAAGCCCCGCCCCCGCCCCTCCGCCCGAGCGCGAGGACGTCGGAGACGGCGCGTGGGCGCCCGGTGCGCGTGCCGGCTTGTTCGTGCGCGTTTGTCCCGCCAGAGCCATAGCCAGAGCCGGAGCCGGGGAAGGGAAACGAAGGGGAAGACGAGACCGCATACCCCGCCTCCAGTGGGAACGCCCTCTGGCTGTGACTGTGGTGATCCAGGTCGGAGTGGTGGTCGAGCGGGTGCCCGCCGTACACCGCCGGCTCTTCGTCTTCTCCGTACCGGTGTTGCTCGTACCCGTGCTCATATCCGCGTTTGACACCCCGTTCGAGCGAGAAGGGCGGGAAGGGCGGGTCGAAGCTGCCGCGGCGCGAGCCTGAGTCGGAGGTGTCTGTGTAGGCTGAAGAGGGCAGGTAGTCGTCCGTGTACGCTGCCGCACGGTGGGCAGGGTAAGCGTACGCAGCAGAAGAAGAGTGGGTGTCCAACGATAACGACGGCGGCAGCGCGGGGAGGGAGAACCTCTTCGCGGCGCCGGTGGGGAGGAGGTGTGCGTTGAGCGGCGAGGTGTACCCATTGTGGTTGTGCCCGTTCCCGTTAATGCTGCCGTTGGTCGACGGAGGAAGCCCCAGCCCCAGCGGGACGCAGCTCGAGAGCGGCTCGAGCTTCACGCCCGTGCCCATCCCCATCCCTAGACCCATGCCCGTAGTCGCAAGCGTCGTATTCCGACGCCTTTTCTTCGCATTGGCGTTAGCGTTGGCGTTCACATTCACAGGCAGCGGATGCGGCAGCGCCAGCGACGCAGGCGACGCCTGCCCCCTTGACGAGTGCGAGGACGAGGCGGAGGACCCCGCGCGCGATTTGGTCTGTTTGTTGGGCCCGCGGACGCGTCCTGCTTGTACGTATTCGCAGGGCAGGCCGCGCGCGAGGCAGCGCGAGCAGGAAGGGTGTTCGCCTGAGCACTGTGGATCATAGGAGTGGAAAGTAAGACATGCGAAAGGAAGAGAGGAAAGAAACGACAAACCTTCGCCTTCCTGCTCCTACACTTCTCGCACGCCTGTGCAGTGCGCAGCCTAGGATGCTCTGGGGTGCGGTAGAAGATACCCGTCGCAGGATCGAGGCTGCCTCCAATAGTTATACGCGGTGCAAGTAGAGGGTCGTCGAGGGGGTGAGGGTCAAACGGCCAGCCTGTGCTGGGGGAGTGTATTCGTAGTCAAAGTCGGGGTACATCGAGTCCATTCTGTTCTGTGTGTTTTGTGTTTTGTTGTTGTGGGAGTAGCGAGACAAGTCAAAGTCTAAGAATTTGGTACGAAAATCGACTCTTTACTTGATGTCCAAATCGGGCGGCCGAGCAGCCTAATTGGTTATTTGGCGCTTGTTGATCCGTGGATGGAGATCAGTCTCGGTGTTCTACTCAGACAGCGGTCGGTGCCTTAGTTTTTAAGTTTTCCTTTATTCCTTTGAAGCTAGCCACCTAACGACCCAACCACGCCGCCAACGAACAATTCACCCAATCTCAGACCCGGCGACCCAACGCGTAATCAACTCACCGCGCCGTCCACTCTGAATCACCACCGAGCCGAGCAATGGCGCCTTCTCACTTCTGTGCCTTCCCTTCCAACTTCACCTTGCCTGATTCAAACTTTACATTCAATTATTCCTTCTATGTGACATGTTACTTACACTCGCGCACCAGCACGGCCGAGCTTAAAATTGCAAATCTGGTGCCATAATCCGAATTCCAAGCTAACTTTCGTCGTTCGAAAGCCTGAGATAAAGCCTGGCTCGCGGGAGGCCCCGGCGAAAGGGTAGGTCGCCGTGTTGCATACCGTACGTGGGTCCTCTCCGTTCTAAGTGCTAGAACTTGAAAATGAATTGATGAATACTTACAGAATGGGTGGAGCGAATGAATGAATGGCATACGTAGGTAAGTAGGTACATAAGCAGGTGAGACGGTGCCGATCGGTGCCCCAGATGTTGAATTAAATTCATATCCGTGCAAACGTAAGTGCGACACGGCGATCTCCCTCGCCTTGTCCTTGTCAAATTATATGTACCTATCTTCCTTCGAAGTTCGAGACCACGGCCCCGGCCTGTCGCGAAACAAATTTAACCTGCGATCTGGCGGCGATGCCTGTCGACGTCCCGACGGTCAAGGACACCGACCTGCTTTAATAATATGTGGTACCAAAATTTATCACACTTACTACGCGAAGGAAGTAAAGGTTTAAAGTGGACGTGGTGCACGGTGCATCGCTGCACTTAATAAGTCAGTTGCCATCCATTTGATGCAGCAGCTGGGGTTCGACTCCCCGCGTCCGCATATCATGATCATGAGGAGGCTCACTTCTTTTTCTCACAATTCACCTCAATTTTAACTGACTTACCACAAAAAGGAATTGGAGGTATAAGGCGGACGTGGTGCATGGTGCACCTCTCCTTTCATTGACTGAGAAAGAGAACAAGAATTGAAGGAGGTGTTGGGGTTCGACTCCCCGTGTCTGCATTGTAGCTGATCATTGACGTTTTTTTCTCTCTCACAGGTCAACTCAATTTTAACTGACTTACCACAAGAAGGAAGCAAAGGTGTAAAGCGGACGTGGTGTACGGGGCACCTCTCCTTTCATTTAGCGGGAACTGATCAGTGAAGGAGGTGTTGGGGTTCGACACCCCGCATCTGCATACTCTTGGTCGTCGATTTCTTTTATCTCTCACAGGTCAATGTATTTTATCTGCCTTACAAAATGAAGGAAGGAATAGGTAGGAAGCGGACGTGGTGCATGGTGCACCGCTGTATTGCATGAGACGGGGCAGAACTTTGAAGCAGCTGTTGGGGTTCGACTCCCCGTGTCCGCATACCGTATTATGATGAAGCTGACTTCTTTTTCTCGCAGTTCAACTCAAATTTTATCAATATTCCCACAAGACGGAGGATGAGAGGAAAGCGGACGTGATGCACGGTGCATCACTGCACTCAATAGCATAGAAAGCTGACACATTTGATGCAGTTGTTGGGGGTTCGACTCCCCGCGTCCGCATATGATGAGCAGGTTCACTTCTTTTTCTCACAATTCACCTCAATTTTAACTGACTTACCACAAAAAGGAATGAGAAGGGAAAGCGGATGTGGTGCATGGTGCACTGCTGTACTCAATATTGTAGAGCCACTGTTCCATTTGATGCGGCTGTTGGGGTTCGACTCCCCGCGTCTGCATTTGTAGTGAACTCAGTTTTTTTTCGCACTTCAACTCAAATTTTCTTACTTGTAAGATCTCCATTATAAAGTTAAGGCCATTATAAGGTTAAGGAAGAAGCGGACGTGGTGCATGGTGCACTCCTCTCCATCCATTCGAAAACAGTGTAATTGAAGGAGGTGTTGGGGTTCGACTCCCCGCGTCGGCATAGCACGACGTGCAATTTCTTTTGGGCACTTTGATATTTTTCTTTCTGACTTACAAGTAGGAAAGCTGGTTAAGAAAAGTGGGCGCGGTGCATGGTGTACCTCTCCTTTCATTTAGAGGTAACTGACCGACCAGTGAAGGAGATGATGGGGTTCGACTCACCGCGTCCGCATTCTCCCATTGCCTGCTGCTTTTTTTTTCTTGCCGCGGTTTGGATCAAATTCATCTCACTTACCACGTGAAGGAATCAGGAGAGAAGGTGGACGTGGTGCACGGCCCACCGCTGTATTCAATTTGTTAGATGGAATTTACATCTGATGCCAGCTGTTGGGGTTCGACTCCCCGCGTCCGCATATTTCCACCTCCACCTTTTTCTATCACAGTATTAGTTCTATGAATTTTTACCTGACTTATAACGAGAAAGAAATGAAGAGAAAAAGTGGACGTGGTGCATGGTGCACCGCTGTATTGCATGTGAAGTTTGGATTGTTGAAGCAGCTGTCGGGGTTCGACTCCTCGCGTCCACATAGTCTTGGAGGCTCAAACTTTCTTTCTCTCGCACATCCATGAATTTTATCTGACTTACTACGCAAAGGAAATAGAGGTGTAAAGCGGACGTGGTGCACGGTGCACCTCTCCTTTCACTGACATAAACTCGTTGGATTGAAGGAGGTCTTGGGGTTCGACTCCCCGCGTCTGCATTTCCGTTGCTGTAACGATTTTTTTTTCTCTCACAGTTCAACTCAAATTTTATCATATTCCCACAAGACGGAGGATGAGAGGAAAGCGGACGTGGTGCACGGTGCACCTCTCCTTTCATTGACATGAACTGATTACATTGAAGGAGGTGTCGGGGTTCGACTCCCACGTCCGCATTATGTCTATTATCTGCATTTTCTTTCTCTCTCGGTTCAACTCAAATTTTCTCGCTTGCAAGAAGGAGGAGGGAAGTGTAGGAAGTGGATGTGGTGCATGGTGCACCGTTGTACTCAATATCACCGATTCATATGGCATTGATGGAACTGCCATGGGGTTCGACTCCCCCGTCTGCGTGAAATGTCTCTAGCTTGTCAACTTTTTTCTTTCTCACAAACAAAATTTTGTCTGACTTACAACAAGAAGGAAGCAGAGATGTAATGTGGATGTGGTGCACTGTGTGCCTCTTCTTTCATTAAAAGTGAAACAACTTGAAGGAGATGTTGGGGTTTGACTCCCCATGTCTGCATTCTTGCTGAAGAGTTTTTTCCCCCAGTTTATCCGACTTAGTCGTACAAGGTGGAAGAAAAAAACCATGACAAAGTCAGTTCGAAGTGACTTTAGGGCCTTTTTTTCTACAGTTCAACCAATTTACCTAGCTTACAAAGATAACAACTTGGGAAATTAGAAGGAAAACATCCATGGAATCACACTTGAACGCTAAACAAATTCAGATTCTGCCAAATCATCAACCCAGAGGATGTGGGACGGTCTCATTTTTGCGCAGCTGTGATGGGTGAGTATCCACCAGTGGCACATCAACGAATTTCGAGTTGTTCCAGTTTCGGGTTGTAACCCGCAGCTGCAGCCCTGTCTCGCTAAGGGCGCGAAATTCAGCCATAGTGGCCGCGGGAGGGATGTACTTGCCAGGAAACAGCTCGAACGATTCGAGAGCAGCATGTTCCCTTCTCCACATCAGCATATCCAACAGTGGACGATAATAATTTATCTCCGATCTGTAGTATTTGTCGTGAACCTCCAGGCACTTGAGCCGCGGAAGGCCGACACCGTGGAGGGCCTGGATCGCGATCTCAGGTTTGATCTTGGTGAAGGGGGTGAAATGGAGCTTTAGATGGTGTATAGTGTTGGCTACGCAAAGGAAGCGCCGCAATTGCGTCGTGGTTCCGCTGTTGATGCCAAGTGAAAGAGACTGGAGGTCGTAGGAGCGTGACACCAATGATTGGAAGGTATGGGTCACAGCATCGATATCATCCGCTCCGGGTAATATTTCAAGTCGCTCCAGACGCGGAAGTATTAGAGGCAGGATGTCCCCGAAGTGGATTTTCAACGAGCGCAGAGAACGCAGCTCGAGATGCGGAGGTTCGGGATCACCTGTCCTGATATTGTTGCTTGTGGAGAGATCCAGGAGGTTCGGGCAGCATCGCAAGAAAGCGACGATCGTAGGCATGCCCGGACCTTTGAAATCAAGGGTGGTCAACCGTTCAAAAGGATTTCGGGGATCGGCCTGGAGACACGGGACATCAATCGCTTTCACTTCGCGAAGCAGTGGCGCATTAGGAATGATAACGGGGGCCGATGTCGATGTGTCGCCGCGAGACACGAAGGGAACATCCAGCATGAGTCGCTCAAGGCGCGGAAGGGTGGACGTGTTGAGCTGGCAGAGCACATACATTGGGAGACGAAGGCGGAGATCCTGCCACTGGGAACAATAGGATTTTATGATGTCCATGAGCATGCTCGCTCTCATTTCGTCCCTACAATCGAGGGAAAGGGTAAGGGGTTGATTCCGTGCACGCGAGAGCCACCGTTTCAGTAATTCTACGGATCTGCTGTCGCCGAAGGCAATAGATGTCCATAGTTCTGGTGTATCCAGACATATCTCCCGCCATTGGCGACAAATTCGAGCCAGAAGTAGAGGTGCTTGATGCCGTGAAGGCCGTTGGGGGTCGGAAGGAAGACAATGCCCAAATATTATGACTGTAATTTCTGGTGGAACTGAAAGGATGGACGAGTCGCAAGCAGCGGACATCATATAATGATATCTAGGCGTACAACATGCACTCGCACCACTCGTTTATAACACGGTGAAAGGCAGGGCCGGGAGATTTCAGATATTCAAGCGCTAGATTGTGGTCAGAGACTGCGCGCTCAAGAGAGACGAGGACCGGGAGGTTGACTACTGACTGATTGAACGAGGAAGGGGGAGAAGACAAGTAGAATTTGATGGGCTTGCTGTTTTGGGTGACGACGTCACGCACAGCTTCAGCAGCCACCAGTACACAACATGCGAAGCTACAGATATTTGTGTTTGCGGATCCGTGTTCGTACCCTACTCCCATGATGCATACGGGAAGTCGTGTCGCGCAGGTATGTACTCCGAGCCTGACTTCTGTTCTCATTTGAGGCTTCTTGAAGTTCTTTCCAGCATATAAGTACACCGTGTCACCGTGCAGCCTCCGAGCTACGGCAAGCCCAATTTTGACCACCAGGGCGCATAGGCATCTCCAGCGTCAGGGGAGTGGACAATATACATGGGTGGTCCACTCAGCTCTGCGTCCTCGCGCCACCTCACTTTGCTAGGGGACGTGATGTGAGGGAAGTGGTGCAAGCCATGCACGTTGCGCTACCGCGCCATGCGCGGGGAACACAAGTGCGCACGCTACCTCGTCCTCGTGGTCAAGATACACTATTCGTGGGCGTAACCCGAGCAGCACTGCGGCGCTGTGGTCGCGAATACGCGTGCGCACTGGAGTCCAGGGAAGAGCAGGAAGGAGTCGTGAAAAATGGGGAAAGAGAAAAAGGAAAAGGCATGTAATCACCCGATAATAATGCCAGGAGGGAAAAACTAATAACGAGAACAGGGACTAGATCATACTTGGTGTTGTAGCACCCATGGCCACAGAGGGAAATGGAAAGCTGCACCAACGCGTATGCCCACCCATATTACCTTGAAGGAGACGCTAAACCTTGAGCACGTGTCCTCCTCGCCCACCTCCGTGACCGTGAGCAAGGGCTAAGGCCTCAGCGCTGCGTTGAGGCGCCAGTCTACTCCGGACTGGGAACACGGCGAGCCCACCACACGCCGCATCGCCGAATTACGCACCACCAACGGCGAGTGCGCGGTCGGGACGCACTATTCGTGGGCGTGGCGTAGCCCGCCTCGAGCCGGAATGCGGCGCTGTGGTCGCGAATACCCGCGCATTGGAGTGCGGGGAAGAGCCCACCGGCGCAGTCGAAAACGACAAAGAAAGCAGAGATTCACGGGATAATTCAAAAAAATCCAAGCATAAAAAACACGCTGGTTTTTGAGTGAAGGAAACCTCCGTGGTTTGGGTTTGGGTTTGTGGGGAGAAGTCCACCTCCTGAAACGCATCTGCGTCCAGCATCAAGGCAGGGAGGGGGGTAGGATGGGCATAGAAACTTTGCCCGCCACCCCGCTCGCGCCCGCGCTCGTCCCCAGCCCCAGGAGAAGAAAAGACTCGGAAGAGAATGAAGGGAGACGCTGCATCTCGTCGCAAGCACACGAGCACACCAGCTCTGAAATGTACCACAGGCGCAGTCCAAAAACGCCAAAGAAAGAAAGACGAGACAAAGAAAGAAAGACAAGCTCGCGAGTTACGTCGTGCGCCTCCGCCGACCCTCGCAGAGCTTCGGTCTCGGTCTCTCCCTGCCCGACGTCCCCTTCCCCCTTCCGTTCTTCCCGTCCGACGTCCCCCTTCCTTTCCCTTCTTCCCCGCCCACGAAAGAAACAGTAAAGAAAAAAACCCACTCACGCGCTACTATCATCCGTACTCCCCGTGTTCCCACTGCTCATACTCCTCTCCCCCACACTCCCTCCCCCACCCGCACCCACCCTCACCCCCCGCGTCAACCCCATATTCAGCGATATACCCAGCCCGGGCCCGGGGCGGTGCGCGTTCTCGCCTACCCCGTCCCAAGCCCCGCCCCTCCGCCCGAGCGCGAGGCCGAGGACGTCGGAGACGGCGCGTGGGCGGGTGGTGCGCGTGCCGGCTTGTTCGTGCGCGCTTGTCCCACCAGAGCCAGAGCCAGAGCCGGAACCGGGGAAGGGAAACGAAGGGGAAGACGAGACCGCATACCCCGCCTCGAGCGGGAACGCCCTCTGGCTGTGATTGTGGTGATCCAGGTCGGAATGGTGGTCAAGCGGGTGCCCGCCGTACACCGCCGGCTCTTCTTCGTGCTCGTACCGGTGTTGCTCATACCCATGCTCATATCCGCGTTTGACACCCCGTTCGAGCGAGAAGGGCGGGAAGGGCGGATCGAAGCTGCCGCGGCGCGAGCTCGAGTCGGAGGCGTCTGTGTACGCGGAGGAGGGCGGGTAGTCGTAGCCCGGGGCAGGATGGCCGTATGAGGAAGACTGGGTGTCTAATGATAAAGGCAAAGGCAGGGACGCCGGTAGGGAGAACCTCTTCGCGGCGCCGGTGGGGAGGAGGTGTGCGTTGAGCGGGGCGTGGGCATGCGGGTTGGTGTACCCATTATGGTGGTGCGCATTCCCGTTCCCGTTACCGTTGATACTACTCGACGGAGGGGGAGGCAGACCGAGCCCCAGCGGGACGCAGCTCGAGAGCGGCTCGAGCTTCACGCCCATGCCCACGCCCATACCCGTAGTCGCGAGCGTCGTATTCCTACGCCTTTTCTTCGCATTTGCGTTGGCGTTGGCGTTCACGTTCACGGGCAGAGGATACGGCAGCGCCAGCGACGCAGGCGACGCCTGCCCCCTTGACGAGTGCGAGTGTGAGGAGGACGAGGCGGAGGACCCCGCGCGCGATTTGGTCTGCTTGTTGGGCCCGCGGACGCGCCCTGCTTGTACGTATTCGCAGGGCAGGCCGCGCGCGAGGCAGCGGGAGCAGGAGGGGTGTTCGCCTGAGCACTGCGGATCGAAAGGGGTGAGAAGTGAGACATGCGAAAAGAACAGAGGAAAAGAGAAAAGAGAAGGAGAGCGAAACAAACCTTCGCCTTCCTGCTCCTACACTTCTCGCACGCCTGTGCGGTGCGCAGCCTAGGATGCTCTGGGGTGCGGTAGAAGATGCCCGTCGCAGGATCGAGGCTGCCTCCGATGGTTATACGCGGTGCGAGTAAAGGGTCGTCGAAGGGGTGAGGGTCAAACGGCCAGCCTGTACTGGCGGGTGTGTATTCGTAGTCAAAGTCGGGGTACATCGAGTCCATTCTGTTCTGTGTGTTTTGTGTTTTGTTGCTGTGGGAGTAGCGAGACAAGTCAAAGTCTAAGAATTTGGTCTTTACTTGATGTCCTAATCGGGCGACCGAGGAGCCTAATTGGTTATTTGGCGCTTTTTGATCCGCGGATGGACATCACTCGGTGATCTACGCAGCGGCCGGTGCCTTTTTCCTCTTTCCTTTGAACTACCTTGGAAGCAGCGTCGAACGACCCAACGACGCCAATGAAAAAGCGACCCAAAGGCCAATCTCAGACCGGCGACCTAACGCGTAATCAACTCGCCGCGCCGTCCACTCTGAATCACCACCGAGCCGAGCAACGGCGCCTTCTGCCTTCTGTGCCTTCCCTTCCAACTTCACCTTTCCTGATTCAAACTTGCATTCAATTATTCCTTCTATGTGACTTGTTAAGTACACTCGCGCACCAGCGCGTCGACGAGCTTAAAATTGCAAATCTGGTGCAATCCGAATTCCAAGCTAACTTTCGTCGTTCGAAAGCCTGAGATAAAGCTTGGCTCGCGGGAGACCCCGGCGAAAGGGTAGGTCGCCGAACCGTACGTGGATCCTCCCCGTTCTCAGTACTAGAACTTAAAAATGAATTGATGATGAATAAATAGGTGACGGTGGTTGGCCGGTGGAGCGAATAGGTAAGCAAGTGAGACGGTGCCGATCGGTGCCCCAAATGTTCAGTTCATTCGAGTCTTATTAATTGAATTTAATTCAGGTGACGGCCCCTCGAACGTAAATACGACACGGCGATCTCCCTGGTCCGAGTTGTCAAAATCGACAGACGTATGTACCTACCTTCGGCCTTCCTGCGAAGTTCGAGACCCCCGGCTCCGGCCTGTCGTTGATCCAACTTGCAATTTAACCTGCTGTCGACGTCCCGACGTTCCAGGACATCGACCTGCTTTAATAATATGTGGTACCAAAATTGAACAAAATTCTATCACACTTACCACGCGAAGGAAGTAAAGGTTTAAAGCGGACGTGGTGCACGGTGCACTGCTGCACTCACTCAGTTGACCCTGTACAGGTTTGGGCAGCAATCCGGGGTTCGACTCCCCGCGTCCGCATACTTCCTTGCTTGTTGACTTTTTTTTATCTCTCATAGTTTATTAAATTTTATTTGCCTTACAAGATAGCGGAGGGAAGGGTGGGAAGCGGACGTAGTGCATGGTGCACCGTTGTACCCATTTGTCGCTGAGAAGATTTGAACACTTGCTAGGGTTCGACTCCCCGCGTCTGCATTATCATTACGGAGGTCTGCATTTTTTCTCGCACAGTTCAACTCAATTTTATCTTATTTACCGCGAGAAGAAATAAGAGCGAAAAGCGGACGTAGTGCACGGCGCACCGCTGCACTCAATCAGCCAACTGAGCAACATTTGATGCAGCTGTTGGGTTCGACTCCCCGCGTCTGCATTTGTAGTGAGTTTCATCAACTTTTTTCTCGCAGTTCAACTCAACTTTCTCGCACTTGCATGAGGAGCAAGAAAGAGTAGGAAGCGGACGTGGTGCATGGTGCACCTCTCTCCATTCATTGATTGTACAGGAGAACAAAAATTGAAGGAGGTGTTGGGGTTCGACTCCCCGCGTCCGCATTTGCGGTGAGTTCAGTTCTTTTGCACTTCAACTCAAACTTTTCTCACTTACAAGATCTCCTTTATAAGGGCAAGGAAGAAGTGGACGTGGTGCACGGCGCACCTCTCCTTTCATTTGCATAAATTGATGACATTGAAGGAGGTGCTGGGGTTCGACTCCCCGTGTCCGCATTATTCTGTTCCTGACAATACTTTTTTTTCTCGCAAATCAATAAATTCAATCTGACTTACTTCGAGAAGGAATGAGGCATAAAGCGACATAGTGCATGGTGCACCGCTGTATTGCATGAGAAGGTGCAGATCTTTGAAGCAGCTCTTGGGGTTCGATCGACTCCCTGCTTCCGCATACTTCGACCGTCGACCGTTTTTATCTCTAACAGTTCTATGAATTTTACCTGCCTTACAAGATAGAGGGAAGGGTGGGAGGTGGACGCGGTGCACGGTGCACCACTGTACTAAATGAGGCAGAGCGGTTGCATTTGATGCAGTTGTTGAGGTTCGACTCCCCGTGTCCGTATTATTATGTTCATCACAATACTTTTTTTTCTCACAATTCAATCTGACTTACTTCGAGAAGTAGAGGTATACATTTTCTTTCATCCTCCGTGGTGCACGGTGCACCTCTCTTTTCATTTAGTGGGAACTGACCAGTGAAGGAGGTCTCGGGGCTCAACTCCCCGCGTCCGTCTGCCTCGGGATTTTTGTAACCTTTTCTTCTCTCCCCCTTCAAGCAGAATCTTCTCACTTACCAGATAGAGGATGGATGAGAAGAAAGCGGACGTGATGCGCGGTGCACCGCTACATCCAATAGTGTCACAGTAGAGTCGTTGTCTCATTTGATGCAGCTGTTGGGGTTCGACTCCCCGCGTCCGCATAGCTCAATGATTGCATCACTTTTTTTCTCACAGTTCAATTTAATCTGACTTGCCACAAAAAGGAAGTAGAGGTATAAAGCGGACGTGATGCACGGTGCACCGCTGTACTCAATCAGCCAACCGAGCAGGAACATTTGATGCAGCTGTGGGGATTCGACTTCCCGCGTCCGCATAGTTTGATCATCTTTTTTTTCTCGCAAGGTTCTATGAATTTTATCTGCCTTACAAGATAGAGGAGGGAAGGGTAGGATGCGGATCTGGTGCACGGTGCACTGCTGTACTCAATGCTGTGGAGTCACTGTTCCATTTGATGCAGCTTCTGGGGTTCCACTCCCCACGTCCGCATATTCCATCATCTCCGCCTCTTTTTTTGCTTACAGTTCACTCAAATTTATCTGACTTATAAGATGGAGGATGGAAGGGTAGGAGGCAGATGTGTATGCCAAGGAAGGCGATGTACCACGGGCAAACTGCTCATGAGGCGGCGAGGAGTCACCCAAAGGTTGACGACAAGTGGCGTCTTTAGTATTATTTCAAACTGTGAGCGAGCATAAAGAAGGTATCACGGGCACACTGCTATGTATGGTAAATCACTCAAAGTTGGACAGCGGATTTCAACATGTCCGAGGTCCTCGATTCAGAGATGCTTTGTTCATGAGTAGGATATTAATTATAATGTGAGTGAACAATCGAGCAGACTTCTTTAGTATTTCTTGGACAATGAATTGAGCAAGAATGGTGTTAAGTAACTCTTGACTATCAGAAGAGAGTTTCACTGCATAGTTCGTAGCGAAGCACGGGCTGACTGCTAGTAATACTGATCGAGTGTCAGCCCAACGGTGGCAACTGCCACGTACAAGACAGCTTCAACAGCGTCAAGTTGACCCGTCAGCGCATTCTATTGCCAGACAACAACCGCAACACGTCGATTTCACCTATTTTTAGTGATTGCGCATAGCGCTAGCGTCGCCGAAGTACTTAACTGTAATTTGATATCATTCGCCGGTGCGGGATATTCAGCTATCTGTTCAAAGCTGGAGGTAGCTATAGACGCCGTCTGGACGAGGCTGGTGACGACAATGATTGAAGACACGCCGGTGGTTGATCCCCAGGCCGGAAAACATTCTGCATGGTTGCTTCTGCAGTGAAAATATCTTGTCCTGTGTTCGGCGAGATACGGGAGCAACAACAGATTGTCGGTGCCAAAGTCCAGACGTCTGGAATCATTAATATATTGATCAGGTCGGACCGCGCAACCCATCGAACTTGTACTGGGGCTCAGTGCTGTTGAATCTCGAAGATTGACGGATCTTAGGGTACATCCAAGTTCGTCAATGAATCGTCGTACATTCTCGAATTCAGGAAGATGGTACTGTTGAATCTCGAAGATTGACAGATCTCAGGTACACTCGTTACAGCTATTTGCGGAACTTAGGGCGCGGATCATTTTTTTTCTAAAAATTGATGTTTTCACTAATACCCCTCTACCGAGCTCAGTTTTCATCCGATTGCCTTGAAACCTGGACGTTCTCGAATTCATGGAGATGGATCCTATCGCGATGAATAGGACCGTGACGATGTTTTCTCAGCCCATAGTTGGCTCACGGTAAACCCGGTACCACTGGAGCAACGACGGAATCAGAAGGTCTCACGGAAGCTTCAAAAATAACTTCAAGCATGTGACAGGGGGGAATGTTTGCTGGGAAACCAATCATGACTTGTGTACTAGTCAGAAACAATTTACTTCCTTACCGAATGCTAGTCACTGAAAGTTCATCATTCTCGGAGTATGAGTTTGCTGATATCCTAGACATTGTCGCTGATGCTACGCTTGAGCGACCACAATGATCATTTGAGTGTAAAGCACAGCCAGGGAAACAATAATAGATAAGGAAATGATTTTGTTACATGAGATCTCAGAAAATTATCTTCGCCGGGACTGCAGTCAGAATACATTCGACCCTTGTTCATGTTTTGTTCCATTCTCGGTGTCTGCGGTTAAAGTTGGGTTGGGATTGTACGAAGGAATCGTGATCATAGCGTGGCTTGTTGAAAACAGCTCCTCCTTGACATGGTCACGGGAATTGAGACTAATGACAGAACCTCAATAAGTTCATAGGTGGAATTGTGGAATGACCGTACATGGACATGAAACTCAACCCATAGACTAAGAGAACGGTGTGAGTGGGCATACAAAAAAAGTTTTGAGAGACCTGCATCGAACGTTCATGAAGAAGATTCTGAAATTGTTCAATTATTGACATTCATGAATCACAACACGGAGCGTACGGAGCATATATCAAAGTCGAGGGTAAAGCAACCAACTGTATGTGGTGTAAATGACGGATGAAGTGTTGCAGGAAATGAGCCTACTATCGCAAGGTCGCAAATTGCGAACACGCTCGTCAATGCGCCACTGCTCAGTGAGTACGCGACGAGGAGATTTATTGCCTTGTTTGTCCTAGATTGGCGGACGATATCAGCATTATGCGGGAAAATATATATAGAAACGGCGCTACTTCTGGAAGCCTGTTTTGTGTCGCAACAAATGGTATATCCTGGCGCTGGAAATGAGAACATCACAGCCCACTCCGAACACAAAGGCGCTGGTGGAGTAGGGCTAGGAAAATCAACTCCATGTTCACATCGAGTGACGACGACGTACGAGGACAGCCTTTGTATCTTTGAAGAACTTGATCTGGAAACTTTGTATCGCTGTTGAGCCTCTAGTTTTTTTTGGCGTGCGGGATAACTCACGCTTGTTGCATATAAGCGATCCCAAAGGCTTCGTCTATGAGCAATTAATGAAAATTCAGAGGTAGGGGGCACACACCCAACTGGCCAAGCGAGCAGATTCCCTGTGGCCACATTAATTTGGGACACATTTATGTGTTTGAGACAACCCACGATCATCACTGGGAACACCAGAGATTTTTTGGAGAGGATGTAGATGCGGTAAGCATAGAAGAACTGCACCAGGGCGCTCAAAAGATCTAGCAGAAAGTTAAGACAGCACTTCACCCGCCGATACAGTCATACCTCCAACGACGACTTGAACCTTTATGCAGTACGGGTGCGTCGGATTTTTTTTTAAAATGCAGGGTCACGCATAGTGCTTACGAGGAGACTCCTGTGTAGTAGTTCACGAGCGGGTCCCTTCTATGAGCGGATATATTCACCACGGTGCCTGTCCTAATTCAACGTAGTCACCGAAATTGGTGACCGTTGTCGAATAGAATGAATGAGAAAGTAAGGCCAGATGCAAGGTGTCCAATGCCATGAGAAGTGCCACCTTGATTGAGTACGCCCGCTAAATGGGTGAATGGTAGTGCGACTGGGTCACTTACAAAGGTTTTCAAGAAAACTGGGTCGCGTGAGCAATGTTTCGTGAAGTAGAGATACACTTGAAGGCAAGTCACTCCGAACAACCTAAAGTAAAATTGACAGTCGATCCGGAGATTTGAACGACTGGCTTACACTGAAGACACGATGAGTCCGATGAGCCAGGCCCCAAGGGTATCGTCGAGGGGGATAAGGCTGGCTCGGGAAAGAACGATGCTGGACATGGGATCAAATGGCATTGCAGAGCTTCCAACACCTCATTGCCTTTTGAATTGTCTACAATGATGAGACCGTCATGATTTGCACGCCTTCATCCCAGGATTCCGTTGAGTTATTTTCGAGATAATCAGGAACCGCAGATTGTCGCTCTTACATCAATAAAGGTGGTCCTCTGTTTCGATGTCTAAGTCTCCAAGAATCCCGCACTGCATGTTGAAATAGAATAAAGAGATTACTGTGGCCCCCTATCCCCGATGTCTTTAGTTAGAGGGTAACCAAACCTCTGGAGGGGTGATATGAGTTTGAGAAAGGTAATAGCAACAAAATAGAAGCACCATGACTTCCGAGTCGTGATGTATGAGTTCAACACGAATGTGTTGGAGGTGAGTTTGCCTGCTGAAGCCGATTCATTCCACTACAGATCCGACATTCCGTCCAGCGGGAGACCAAGAATAACAATGAACTCCCTGCGGCATCAATCAAATCTTGTTGGCTCTTGAAACGGGGATGTGTCAACGCGACACTCCCGCTCTCTGACTGCCCGGTTGGTTTCTACTGAGTTGCGACATCGTGGCGAGTTCCGACACTCTCTGATAGGCTGATGGCAGACTAATTATAGACGCTTCTCGTACAGCAGGAGACGCTCGAAAGCATGAATTTGTTTAGGGAAAGGTTTCAACAGATTAAAGCGGAGCTGGAGGTTCAGGTAGGCGAAAGGGGTTTGAGGAATATCAAGTAATCCAATGCATGTACTGCACGAATTTACGCCTAAACCAGCCTACTCCCTGTATCTGTGCATGCAAATCGCACACAGCCCACCCGAGCCAGGGAGCTGAACATTAAATAAGTAGCTAATGGCTACCTAAATTCCACCGGCTAGCGCGAAAGTCTCATGAGCCCACTAAGCTGATCGGGGCGGGGCGGAATCGATGCCGCCTTTCTAAAATTTTACCAAGGTAGATCAAGTAATTGGTAAACTTTCGATTCTATCATAGAGAATGTTCTACATCCATGATCCCGGCTATGCGGGCTGACGGGGACTTCCGTTGTTATTCTATATTTTGTCACCGTTGCCGCACGTTCTATTCTCTTTCTTTCTGTCGTTCGTTCGTTCTGTGGCGGGCAGTGTGTTGAGTTGGTAATATAATCTCAAGGGCATTATGAGTAAATTCGGACTGTTAGTTGTGGCCACCCCGCAAATAAGTGGCGATTGACGCGTGGGATGCATTGGCGGGAATATAATAATATCTGTGCAAATCTCTATCGCTGGGCGTAATATTTATATTTAGGGAACGGCGGAGGCGATGATGAGATGAACGAATCAGCGAATGCTTCACCGTAAAATTCGATCGCGCCCTAAGGAGTTGAATTGAACATTTTGAGACCTCGAGAGGGAGCGCTCCCAGTTGATGGCGCATCACCCTCCGGTCCATCAGCCAATTGACGAATAAGTCGGAGGGAGATCTCTCCTCGCGCTCACCTGCATCCGACCATTGAATCCGAGGCGCCGAAACCCTCAACCACCTAGAGCTGACATGCAACAGCATGATCCGGATGCGTGCGATAACAGGCCAATGTGCGGGAAGGCGCATCAAAGGCGCATAGTTGTCTGCATCATTTGGTGGCTTCTTTGATGGGATCTCAAAATACCCACGGTTCAAGTTGAATTTCCCATCACTTCAAGTTGCTTCTGTACTTCGGTATTTCAAGCTTCAGTGTTAAATTAACTCCAGGCTACATATGGAGTCCAGATACAATATTGAATGATGTCCGCCTTTCAGCCCCAGTCAACTCAGGACTAGTAGGTGGTGGATGGACGTCTGTGATGAACGGTTGCCCCGAGGACTTCAGACTCGGCAATATATTTTTATGGCGAGTAACCTAGATGGATTTGCACTACCGCGCGGCAGAATCGGTCCAGAGTACGCAGGGGCTTCGGCATTCCGTCCCCGCGCGCTCCTCAGGAAGAAAACAAGAGTCGGAATACGAGGTGGGAGCCGAAGCGCAAGCACACCAGCTCTGAAATGTACTGCGCGCGCAGTCCAAAAAGAAAAAAAGACGAGAACGAGAGGTGGACAGACAAGCTCGCGAGTCAAATTGTGCGCCGCCTCGACCCTCGACAAACGAAAGAGCCTCGGTCTCGATGTATCTCCCCGCCCGGCGTCCCATCCGCGCCCGACGTCCCCCTTCCTTTCCGTTCGACGGCCCTCCCCCCCCAAAAAAAAACAAGAAAGACCAAGCAGAGACCCCCCCCCCAAAAAAAAAAAAGACCAAGCGGAAAGAAAAAGAACAGCCCACTCACGCGCTATCATCCGTACTTCCCGTGCTTCCACTGCTCATACTCCTCGCGCCCGCACCAACACTCGCCCCCCGCGTCAAGCCCAACCCGGAGGGGCCGCCTACCCCGTCCCAAGCCCCACCCCCGCCCCTCCGCCCGAGCGCGAGGCCGAGGACGTCCGAGACGGCGCGTGGGCGGGTGGTGCGCATGCTTCCTTGTTCGCGCTCGTTTGTCCCGCCAGAGCCAGAGCCGGAGCCGGGGAAGGGAAACAAAGGCGAAGACGAGACCGCGTACCCCGCCTCCAGTGGGAACGCCCTCTGGCTGTGACTGTGGTGATCCAGGTCGGAGTGGTGGTCGAGCGGGTGCCCGCCGTACACCGCCGGCTCTTCTTCGTGCTCGTACCGGTGTTGCTCGTACCCGTGCTCATATCCGCGTTTGACACCCCGCTCGAGCGAGAAGGGCAGGAAGGGCGGGTCGAAGCTCCCGCGTCTCGAGCCCGAGTCGGAGGTGTCTGTGTACGCGGAGGAGGGCGGGTAGTCGTCCGCGTGGTCATGGTACGCCGGGACGTGGGCGGGGTAGCCGTACGAGGAAGACTGTGTATCCAGCGATAACGACGGCGGCAGCGCGGGGAGGGAGAACCTCTTCGCGGCGCCAGTGGGGAGCAGGTGTGCGTTAAGCGGAGCGTGCCCGTGCGTGTTGGTGTACCCGTTACCGTTACCACTACTGTTGATCGACGGAGGGAGGCCCAGCCCCAGCGGGACGCAGCTGGAGAGCGGCTCGAGCTTCACGCCCGTACCCATACCCATCCCCAGGCCCGTGCCCGTAGTCGCCAGCGTCGTATTCCTACGCCTCTTCTTCGCGTTGGCGTTGGCGTTCACGTTCACAGGCAGCGGATACGGCAGCGTCAGCGCGGCGGGCGACGCCTGCCCCCTTGACGAGTGCGAGGATGAGGCGGAGGACCCCGCGCGCGATTTGGTCTGCTTGTTGGGCCCGCGGACGCGTCCTGCTTGGACGTATTCGCAAGGCAGTCCGCGCGCGAGGCAGCGCGAGCAGGAGGGGTGTTCGCCTGAGCACTGTGGATCATAGGAGTGGAAAGTGAGACATAC
Source organism: Mycena leptocephala (assembly GCA_029378395.1). NCBI lineage: Eukaryota > Fungi > Basidiomycota > Agaricomycetes > Agaricales > Mycenaceae > Mycena > Mycena leptocephala. The sequence continues at coordinate 251,838 of JARJLF010000057.1, forward strand.
GAAAGAAAGACGAGGAAAGAAACGACAAACCTTCGCCTTCCTGCTCCTACACTTCTCGCACGCTTGTGCAGTGCGTAGCCTAGGATGCTCTGGGGTGCGGTAGAAGATACCCGTCGCAGGATCGAGGCTGCCTCCGATGGTTATACGCGGTGCAAGTAGAGGGTCGTCGAGGGGATGGGGGTCAAACGGCCAGCCTGTGCTGGGGGGAGTATAGTCGTAGTCAAAGTCGGGGTACATCGAGTCCATTCTGTGTGTTTTGTGTTTTGTTGTTGTGGGAGTAGCGAGACAAGTCAAGTCTAAGAATTTGGTACGAAAATCGACTCTTACTTGATGTCCTAATCGGGCGACCGAGGAGCCTAATTGGTTATTTGGCGGCTTGTTGATCCGCGGATGGAGATCACTCTCGGTGTTCTACTCAAGGCCGGTGCCTTTCCTAATTCCTTTCTCTCCTTATTCCTTTGAATCCAACGACCAAGCCTAGCAAACGACCAGACGGCCTAACGAAAAAGCCACCCAATCTCACCGGTGACTCAACGCGTAATCAACTCGCCGCCGTCCACTCTGAATCACCACCGAGCCGAGCAGCGGCGCCTTCTCACTTCTGCGCCTTCCCTTCCAACTTCACCTTGCCTGATTCAAACTTTACATTCGATTATTCCTTCTATGTGACTTGTTAGTTACACTCGCGCACCAGCGCGGCCGAGCTTAAAATTGCAAATCTGGTGCCATAATCCGAATCCCAAGCTAACTTTCGTCGTTCGAAAGCCTGGCTCGCGGGAGGCCCCGGCGAAAGGGTAGGTCGCCGTGTTGCGTACGTGGATCTTTTCTGTTCCAATTACTAGAACTTGAAATTGAATTGATGAATACTTACAGAATAGGTGGAGCGAACGAATGAATGGCATACGTAGGTAAGTAGGTACATAAGCAGGTGAAACGGTGCCGATCGGTACCCCACCCCAAATGTTGAATTAAATTCATATCCGTGCAAACGTAAGTGCGACACGGCGATCTCCCTCGCCTTGTACCTTGTCAAATTCGACAGCCGTATGTACCTACCTTCGGCCTTCCTTCGAAGTTCGAGACCACGGCCCCGGCCTGTCGTGAAACAAATGAAACAAATGGAGAGTAAGAGTAACGGCCTGCCGGACTGACAGGTCGCAACTTTTACTCAGGCTCCCATTATCTATTACACCAATACACAGTATGCAGAAAAAAAGTACCTGTTCCACTTGAAAACAAGGAGGGAAAGCGGACGTGGTGCACGGTGCATCGCTGCACTTAATAAATCTGCGGCAATCCATTTGATGCAGTTGTTGGGGTTCGACTCCCCGCGTCCGCATCTCCAAATCACGTCCAATTTTTTTCTCACAGTTCAACTCAACTTTCTCGCACTTACATGAGGAGCAAGAAAGAGCAGGAAGCGGATGTGGTGCATGGTGCACCTCTCTCCATTCATTGATAGTACAAGAATGAAAATTGAAGGAGGTGTTGGGGTTCGACTCCCCGCGTCCGCATAGTCGGTTCATCAGGTTTTTTTCCCGCAGCTCAACTTAAATTTTATCTGACTTACCACGACAAGGAATGAGGAGGAAAAGCGGACGTGGTGCACGGTGTGCCTCTCCTTTCGGTGGGCTTAAATTGAAGGCATTGAAGGAGGTGTTGGGGTTCGACTCCCGCGTCCGCATATCACTGCGCGTACATACAGCCTTTTTCTTTCTTGCAGTTTACCAATTTTATCTGACTTACCACGACAAGGAATGAGGAAGAAAAGTGGACGTGGTGCACGGTGCACCTCTCCTTTCGTTGGGCATAAATTGAAGACATCGAAGGAGGTGTTGGGGTTCGACTCCCGCGTCCGCATATCGCTGCGCGTACATACAACCTTTTTCTTTCTCGCAGTTTATCAATTTTATCTGACTTGCTACGACAAGGAATGAGAAGGAAAAGCTGACGTGGTGCACAGTGCACTGCTGTATTGCATATGCAGTTGTTGATTGTTGAAGCAGTTGTTGGGGTTCGACTCCCCGTGTCCGCATATGATGAGGTTCTTTTTCTCGCAGTTCAATCAATTTTATCCCATTTACCGCGAGAAGGAATAAGAGGGAAAAGCGGAAGTGGGGCACGGCGCACCCCTCTCCATTCATTGCAGAGAAACGCTACACATTGAAGGAGGTGTTAGGGTTCGACTCCTCGCGTCCGCGTAGTTTGATCATCTTTTTTTTCTCGCAAGGTTCTATGAATTTTATCTGCCTTACAAGATAGAGGAGGGAAGGATAGGATGCGGATCTGGTGCACGGTGCACTGCTGTACTCAATGCTGTGGAGTCACTTTTGATCATCTTTTCTCTCTCTCACAGTTCTATGAATTTTACTCTGCCTTACAAGATATGGGTAGGAAGGGATCTGGTGCACGGTGCACTGCTGTAGTCAAATGGACTGCAATCATTTGATGCAGTTTCTGGGGTTCGACTCCCCACGTCCGCATATTCCATCATCTCCGCCTCTTTTTTGCTCACAGTTCACTCAAATTTATCTGACTTATAAGATGGAGGAAGGAAGGGTAGGAGGCAGATGTGTATGCTAAGGAAGGCGATGTACCACGGGCAAACTGCTCATGAGGCGGCGAGGAGTCACCCAAAGGTTGACGACAAGTGGCGTCTTTTATGGCAACAGGCTCTGGACAGCTTCGGTTTTGAAGCCCGGCCGCGCGGCAAAGGTGATTGGCGGGGTGATATGACCCATTGGGGTGTCAGGACCCCAGAAGCTTGCCAGAAGCACACCCCAGGCATTTCCGGTGTTGGTAATTGACCTAGCCATGTAGGTTCTACATATATAAACCCCTAAAAATGTCGATGATTTTTCCTGGTGAATAATCACATTCTGCACATATGAGTTTCTATGCCATCGTGAGGCACGATCGTTGGGCCTAGAATGAGGTTTATGATCAACAACTTGCTGATGTGAGCAGATCTTTCTGCTCTCTGCCATCATCAGCGCCATCCGAAGTCCTTTGCCTTTACCTCCAGCTCGGGCATCCTTTGATTTGGATTCCACCGCAAAGGTTCGGAAACGCCTCGCATTGGGATCGGATTATGTCATCAGCACAGCCACGGCCGCATTGGGAATGTGGTTGCATTTTCGGGTTCAACGCACCTAATAATCGCACACAAACCCTCTAATTAGAGGGTTTTAAAGCAGTCTAGGGCTACCCGCAATAAACCTCGCAATACCTTCAAAAAATATCGGCAATATCTTCAGGAAAAAAAGGCGGGTATATTGAGGGACTATGCGGCGGTGTTTGGCGCGTGCGCGCTGACGCCGCGCCTTCGCGCTCGTTGTCACCAACGTTGCCGACGGTCATGTCGATGAAAAATATTCATAAAATACAGCTAAAATCACGAATAATACAGTGATCTGATCTGCACCCAAGCGCCATCACGCGCCTCGCGTGCCGCCCTCGCGCTCGTCGTCCCGCCATCAAAAATCACTCTAAAAATAAAAACAAAAATAAAATAAAACAATGAGAGAGCATAGCACTCACCTGCCTCTACCTCCTCGTTCTCATTCACCTGCACCTCCTGACCATCCACTGCCAACTTCACTAGCTCGTACACCATTTCAGCAACATTGATTTTTTGGAGCCTGAACTTCCAGGATGAATTACGGGTGCCATGGTGCTAAGAGGCTATGGGAGGGGGAGGTGGGCGGGAGGGGAGACGGGAGGTGGAAGGGTGAGTCAAGCTTGGTAAGCTTTCAAAACTTTAGTGTGTTCATTGTGGTGTGTTTGGTCTGCCGGGCGCGGCATGTCACGTGACTGACACAGGGCCAAGTGACCAAGAGGGAAATAAGGGCGGGGTGGGCGTTCCCGAGGTTGGGCTGGAACGGGTTGAGTGGGAGGGGGTGTCAAATCGTTCCCGAAAATTTTTGGGAACGATTTTGTTCAGGTGCACAATTGTGCACCTGATTCCCTCAGAAAAAGAAGAAATAAATGTCACAGTGTGATGCAACGCGTTGAATCACAACACGTGATCCAAGATCAAGCTCAGGCCATTCCTTTCTACCACCACCACCCACACGACATCCTTCCACATCCTTACTTGTTACCTCTTGCTGGACCTTAACCACTCTCTCAGCTGACCTCTTGGGCTCTCCCTCTCTCTCAAAGCCCTCTCAAACTCATCTTTTCACTGAGTGGCAAGTGGGTGGCATTGACGCGTCTTTTTCAATGGGTAAGCTCTATTCTCTTGTTATTTTGACTTTTCTCCTTTCATTTCTAACTGAACCCCAATAAACCACCCGAGTGACTGAGATCTGTACTTGGAACTATGGCAGATTCGGTGTCTGGGGTTCTTTTTATTTATTTATTTATTCTTTGTCTTGGACCCCAGCTGTAAACCGCCAGAGAGACTGAGATCCGTACTTGGAACTACGGCAGACTCTGCGTATGCTTTTTATTCCCTCACTTCGTCTTATTTTATTTTATTCTGCATATTAAATATATATCTGATTCATGCCACTCAGCGTTGTCTCGAAGAACTCTCCGCTCTGGCAAGGAGTTTTCAGCCTTTGACATGGTCATTGGCCGTGCAGCTTCACTCTCGACCCCCGAGTACTCCGACGTCGCTGACTGCCTCACCAAGCGAATTCAGGAACAAGAGGCCGCCTGTATGATTGACGAACCAGTAAACGACTATCACAAATCCAACGACCCTGATCCCCTCCCCTTCTGGATCAACCCCTCCCCTTCCTCCCCCCTGCCTCCTCCTCCCCCTCCCCGACGTGTTCACACCGGCCCTCCTACGTCTATGGACTACAAGAAAAAATCATCCAAACTCCGCCGTAAACGCAAGCGTGAGGAGGTACAGTCGAAGGACGGAACCCCCAGCGTCAAAGTGTTTCATCTGAAGCACCGCAATGAGGCCCTCCGTGCTGCCATTCAAGTCGATGTCGACATCGATGCACTTCCCCACTCCGAACCTGCATGGATCGGCAAGCGGAATGCACAAGACGACCACACTTTCGAAGACGGCATGGGTGGTCGTATTTACAGCGAGAAAGAAATTCGTGAGCTCACCGGCGTAGATGGCATGCAGTACATTAATTGGCTTGGAATGTACGTTTTCCTTTGTCCTTTCCCTTTCCATCCTGGACCCCATGCTCTCACCGTCCCCCACCTCGACTTTGGCAACCTCTCCTGGGGCTGGTGTGTCATCACTGCTCTCGGGCGCTTCAATCCCGACCTCAGCGGCCACTTGATCCTTTGGGATCTCAAGTTCGTCATCCGATTTCCACCTGGATCCACGATCTTAATCCCATCGGCGATTATTCGACACTCCAATGTTCCCATCAGCGCCAGCGAGTTCCGGTGCTCGTTCACCCAGTACACGGCTGGAGGGCTATTTCGTTTTATTCTCAATGGCTTCAAGACGGACCACGTTTTCGAGCTCACCGCCACAAAGGAGGAGAAGAGGGAGCAGGCTGAAGAGGCGAAGACTCGGTGGCAAGAGGGTGTCGCTATGTATTCTACTATAGATAGCCTTCAATCTTGATACCCTGCATTGTTCTGTCGCTTGTCAAATTTATTTAGATTTCTTGCTTATTTTTGCGATGGACTTAGAGCCAGAATGCATATCCGAGGCATTGCCGAGGCTTCGGCCGAAAAGTTCGGCAACCAGTCCGATGTAACAAAATATATTCCCTCAACCCTCCCTTTCATGCAGGACAGTCCCATTTTTTTCTGAGGACTCCAAAGGACCCAATACATGATACTGTAAATAATTGAGTTGATCTAAGATGCACAGAAAATGTAATTAATGTTTCGGCGTTTTTGTCGCGAACACGTCAAGCTTTCGAGAGCTTTGGTATATTTGCCATACAAAAGTCCGATCATCTTTCGTCTTCACCCCCATGTCTGACACCAACTCAACCAATAACTCAGAAAATAATTTAACTAAGGCTGAGATCACCAAGCGAAGGCGTAGAGCATCCCAGGAGAAGTACCGGACCATGTAAGAGCCTTAAAAAAATCTTTTTTCTGAGCATGTGCTAATATCCCGTAAAATAGCCATTCTGAAAGACTCTGTGCCACAGCTCGCCTGCGGATGCAAAGGTATCCTCTCTCGACATTATCCACTCCTCCTACCAACCACTAGCCTAAGACTTCGTACAGAAATGGAGAACGAGCATAAGAAAAAATTGGCCCAGGAGCGTCGTCGTGAGATAGATGCAGAAAACAGAGGGGTGTAAGTGTGTCTGCCTTACAAAATCTAGTCAAGGTTCTAATTCTGTCTTTGGGCAGTCTACGCCGCCAGTAAATCAAGTGCGAGCATTATAATATCAAAAACTCACTCATCTGCAGGAAATTTGTCAAAAATCATGGAATTACTGCATACATGGATGACTACGTCCCTCTCCTCAATGAATTCAACTCATATCGACTTGTTGGGGTCGAAGTCAAGCTCTCAAAGGACAAGAAGGAGGTGGAAAATGGAAGCGTCGAGGATGAAGGGGAGGAATGAAAATGTTTCCGAAGTTACACTAGTCCTATTTTTGGTCCAACGAATACCTTGTCAGTCAATGTTGACAGACGAATACATTGTCAGTCTGTGTTGACAGAATATGTGGGAAGATATTCAAAAATAAGTGGGCATTCTCACGACGGTGCAAAGTCTATCAGAAACATCAGGCATCTATATAATTCTACTCTACTACAGCGGTCCTGAGCGACCCCCACGGACGGTGGGTGGCAGTTTTGTCGACACGGACTTGTTCTTCGCTAGCTGCCTCAGTTTCCGCTGCATCGCCTTGAATTTGTCTGAACGATCATCAGTCTTTGAGGAATGGTATCCACACCCATGGACTCATCCGACTCCGAATCTGGGTCGTGCAGAGGTACGGGTACGTGTGAGCGCGAGCACGAGCGTTCAACATCATGCTGGAGGTTCGGCTTGAGCTTCACCTCCTGCTTGACGCCGGACTTGAGCTTGATGCGGGGCTCAGGTTCGGTCTTAGCGTAGGGCTTGGGCTCGGTCTTGACACTGCAGTCAGGCTCAGGGCAGAGTCCGAGAGTTGTCACAGGCAAACAGGCGTGGTTTATTGTACTGGCTTTTGCCCCCCGTGCTCATTGAGAACTCCCAACTGGGGGCCGGGTCAGGGCAAGGCCTTTGTCGAGTTGCGACCAGAGGGGAGAGGGACCAGGAGGGTGGGGAATAAGCAGGAGGAGAGGAAGAGGGGGGGAGGGTCTTGAGGGCGTGCTGTGAGGGTAGAAGGGTACAGCACGCCTCGCAAAAAAGCGCTGTGGCTGTGGCGGTGGTGGATGGACACATGCAGATGAATCTACAATGTATATGGATAAGTAGCACAAAAAAAAAGAAAGGAAAGCTAGTAAAATACTCACTTGTCTGTGAGGATCCACCAGATACTCCTCCACCTTGGCCTCAGCCTCCAGAAAGGTGCGCAGCAGGCCCAGCACACGGAATGCGGCTAATGCTGCTAGCAGTGTTGTGCGGGGTCAATGGTGCAATGTGCCGAGCATGCGGAACACCGCTAATGCTGCCGGCGCTATCGTTCGGGACCCGCATTGCAGTGCGTTGAGCAGCGCGCACAAAGTTCCTGGCGCTGGCAATGGCCCACCTGTCAGTCCAGACAGCGGTGGTGGGCTTCGGGTGGTGGCAGACGGAGGCACACGCGAAGTGCACCGGACAATGGCCTTGCCAGTGGAAGCAAGACTTCTTCCACCCGTGGTTCAGGTCCGTTAACGTGTCGAAATATTCGATGGCGTTCTCAATTTTGGAGGCAGAGGGGACGTTAGCAACAGCTGTAGCTCTAGATAAAGAAGCCTAGGTAAGTAGTTTAATTGAAAACAGAGCAGTAGTGACACACCTAGTAGCATATGCCCCTTGCATGGGTCCCAGATACACCAGCCACCACCACTTGTTCCCCTGGCTGGAGTGCTGCTCTTCATCCATGGTAGAGGGCCAGTACTTGGTGGGGGCACTGTAAGGAACCATTTATATGTTTTTACCTATTTTAGTTACTCTTTAGCTACAAGTCACATGTACGGTAGATCAGGTGATCTTATCTTACTTTTACCACAAACCACCTCGTCCACCGCCTTTCCAATTCCTGTCGAGTTACTCCAGGTCTCTGATAGAGGCAAGGACTACGGTATATCACCTAGCCTGGCATACGCACTAGGCACTAGGCGACCATATTACACATTTACGACTTATACGACTTACTTCACACCTGATCACGATAAGACCCTAAGCTCAGTTCCCTTGAATATTCGAAGGTTCTAGAGAGTCTACAACTCAGAGAGTACGAATATTCGTCTCCTGGTAGTCTCTTGAAGAGCTAGACCGTCTAACGAGGGTCCTTCACACAATATAAGGCTCGATCATCCTGCCAGGGCATACGTACGACGGATACCCCTTCGTGAGTGCTCCTGAAGCCTTACAGAGTGGACAAACTGGGAACTGTCGTCCCTCCTGGCTGGATCTTCCTCGATCGGATTTTATCATGCGGGACTTTCATCTGGACTGGATATGGTCCAGATACAATACTTCACCCGATCCTGCATCGGGCATGCAATCACTTTACCAGACATGCTCAGCGTTCACCAAGCACGTTCTTCAGCCTTCTCATATCATTCTGAGAGGTGGCGGGTTCACGTTATGCCTGGAGCTCGCCGTACCACTCACTGATATCGTTACCTCCATGGACCGTCTACTTTACCTTGCAGCCAAACACATCCAGCTCCACAGTGCTCCATGCATAGGCCAACAGGAACTCCGTACTTTAACTATCACTGAAGGTCTACACGCATGTGCTACATACAATCAAGTCGTCTACGGCTGGGTTACTCTGATTGATCGTCTGGCCCGGGCGATGCGCGAGCTCCAATGGCTCTGCATCGGAGAAGACCCATCGCGGCACAGCTGGAGCTCGTGGATGCCGGGGATCCTTGCGTCGCTTCCCCCTTCGCTCCGTGCGAAGCTTCCCAGCAACTTTCTGGAATCATATAACATTACGGTCTTACCTCCTCCTGCGAACATCTCAGATGCTGCCAGCCAGAAGGCTGCCGCTCGCAAATGCGCGGAATCGCTATCGCGCAGTCCCATGCATTGCTCGCATGTGTCTCACAGCGACGTTGAGGCCGGGGGGCTTGCGAGTCCGGAGGAAACCAAAGGATCTCCACGGCGGCGGCCGGAAACCTCTGAAGACGTCACAAGTTATGCCAATAAGTCGACCCTGGATAACAGAACAGGACGCGCACCTGGATCGCCGGATCCTTCAAATGCCACCGCGACAACTGCGGTAGACCTAGTGCACACTGGCAGAGACGCGTCCATGTCTGAGCTGGTTAACAAATTTACCAGCTATCCAACACCCGCTGTTTCTTTACTCGCTCGAATCACCTGCATCGTCAAATTGAAGTTGCTTGGCAGTTTGGAGATCACTGACCGTGGGGAAGACCTTGACCGCGTCGGCCCTGGACGATTCGGCCTCGAAAGGGGTTCTTCAGGAGAGTTAGTAATACACTGGATGAAATGCAGGCTCTACTCACTAGAGCTTCATCCCTTGTTCCGGGCAAGACCAGCTGTTTTCTAGTCGACCCGCACAAATTCTTTACGGATACCTTTCGCGGCACGCATGACACCATCCAGCTTCACAATGCTTGGGCAGCACTCAGCGACCGCATGCGCGCTGCGCGAGATGCTGTGGAGCAATATCGCAGGGAATACCGCAATGTTCACGAGGTGTCTGCGGATATGTACAAGGAGTCATGCAAAGTCGAGCTCGGACCTTCGTTGAGCGTGGCTCAGTCGCGCGCGAGCTCACAAGGAAAAGATGTACGCACCGCTTCCGCTGTCGTTACTTCTGGCAGCAGCGAGCCCCCAGCTCCGCAAGTCAAAGACACAGCGTGAGTGTCCTTCAATCCGATTGAAGTCGGAATCGTGGAGATCGAGGGACGTACTCCGGGAGAACGGGCCCATGCACCCGAGACCGCACCCGCGTTACTCACGCAGGCGTCAGTATTTCCGCCCGGGGTCATTTGCAGCGCACGAATGGCTTCACAAGTGGTAGAGACTCACGAAGAGCGCCCGCAAGTAGCGTTCGCCAATGCAAGTCGTCTCGACATTTGCGCAGACTCCACGCGCGGTAAGAGTATCGAGGCCGGGGGGCTGGATCGGGATCTGCAGAGATCAGATCCTGGACTCACTCGCGCCACAAACAGCGAGCACTCGGCTTGTCGGAAAGCTCAGATTCATCGCGAGCTCATCCCGACTGTTGCTTGCGCGAGCATGTGTGTGTTGTTACCCGAACGAGCTGAACGAGCAGAAATGGACGAATCAGAACGGGTTAACGGAATCATGGGCATGGAATCAGATTGCGCACCTGCCAGTTCTCATCCTCCTGGCTCGTTTGCGTCCCCACGCCCATCTGCACCCGCATTCGTGCTTGGTATGCCGCTGCCAAAGTTCCCCGCTCCAGTGCTCACCGTTGTGAGTGCCGTCGAGCGTGGGGGGCTTCACCGAGAGGTGGCGGAACCACTCACGAACGCGAACGCAGTCGAGAGCGGGGGGCGAGCGTGCTTTCAAATGCACAATACCTGCGAGGCCGTATTGGATCAGCAGAGCACGAATTTGCAGGACGACAACGCACACATCATGGACCATATGCACACAAGCTGTGCTCCCTCTCCTCATTCCCATCCTTGGCCGCCTTGTTCCTCCGTCAAGGACGTTAAGGCTTTCGCGTTCGTTAGCGCGATCGTACTGACAAGAATGATCTCTTACCTCGTGTGGATTCTGCGCGAGGATCTCGAACCATACCTCGCATGGGCGCGGGAAGGGATCGGAACACCGTCCTGGATTTGCTAAGTTCCAGGCGCGGGCGCGCGCAAACGCATCTGAATTATATTCAGAGTCTATCTTTCCGTGGATTTCTCAAGACTTACTCGGACTTCCACCCGGTAAAATCAACGTCGCGGCACCCCGATCCTCGTGGACAGCTCGATTCAGAGTGTTTCGAGGCCCCATATACCAAGATACAGATTTTTCTTAGCTCACTTTTTTCTTTTTCTGCCGAATTTTCAGATTGGACCTCGCAATTTTGGATTTTTCTTACCTTTCTGCCTTCTTATCCTATGAAAACACGGATCGTCGCATGCACATCGCCCACGCACGCCATATCGCCCGGATTCGGTCTGCATCGAAACTTTCGCAAAGATGGGCCGATGTGAATTGGCCGGGTGGGAGTGGTCTATTCAGAGTTCTTGGGGCTCCATAATGCGTGGAGTTGGAAGGTCTTCAGCGCCATCGTTCGCGCCGTGCGGTGATGTTGCGGGTTTGGATGCAAGCTACAGCACGGGGTGCTCAAAGGATGAAGCAAAAGAGACGTTGTTTGGTTTCGACTTTGGGACCAAACAACCGCTCTCTTCCCCTTTCGGTCATCCTTCTGGTGCTCACATCTCTTTTCTTCGTTGCTTTTCCCTCTTCCTTCCTTATCGTTTTCGTCGTCCTCGGGCGCGGTTATCTCCGAGGATCCTTGACACTGCTTTCGCCAGATCGGAGGAGTTAGGCAGAAGTTGCGCAGAGATGAACGGAACAAGATGATGGAGGGCTTTAAGGCAATCATACTTCCGCCCAATCCGGATTTTACGCACCTACCTTGGACTCCTGGAATCACGCGACATGGAGGCGCACCTCCGAAAATACGGGTCTCAGTGGGCAGTGATACATGTTCACAGGATCTTGGAAACGCTGTTGTACGCGAAATTTAATATCCGGACTTTCACGCAAGTCGGCTCGTTCTTCTTCCGAAATGTTCGGTTGGGTGCGGGCTGGTGGAGTTGTTGAGGGGTACGGAATGTCCGGCCCGTAAACACTCTGGTGTGCAAAGTGCACGGAAAGGGTGCAAATCAGCTCGTCGGCCTTCACGGATTTCGGCTGTATGCGAGTTGATGGAGTGGTTGACGCGCTTGAATTTTGGCGTGTTTCACCACCTCTAGCATTCTCAGCAGAATTCTTTAAGAACGTATATGGCAACACTTGCAAGCGCGAAGCCTTCACGGGGGCCTCATCGCGAGCGATGGCCCCCGCGAGGCGAGTGCCTTCTAAAGTCTTAACATCTATACATTTATCAACACTTTTTGCATGCGATATCCCCCTCAAACGGACTCTTGACCCGAAACCTCGTCACATTGAGTTCAAGGACTCACCTCGGAAATGTCCGCACGCTCAAGACAAATCTTCGACGCCTGTGCACGTCTCATCGACCTCGTCACGCCATTCAGAAATTCTCCTCGACATTTTTTCCGGAATGAACATCGGGGCGTGCGTGGATTTTTCAGGACATCCCTCAGAGATCCACCGGGTTTCTGCTGTTTTATTCCAAGACTCCAATTCCCCGGTTCCTTTATCTTCGCGGATTCCGGAGACCTTTCGATTATTCAAATGTGACCGTGAACGGACTTCGAAGGAATCGCCATGCGTGGAGAAAAATACAATGGGTGATGGGTCTCAAATTAGTGTGTGTTTTCGCACGCCTATCGTTCCTTGTATCTCGCTGGTCTCCATTCCCAGGGATCTGGTGACAAACTCGACTTCAATTGTCGGACTCCTCACAGAAGTCTTACTTGAGCTCTTCAGCCACAAGTGCGAAGCCTAACGGGGGCATCATGGTGCACAATTGCCCCCGCGAGGTGCACGTTCTTGTCCGCCATGACTTCTGACTCGCGGAACTCTACGAGTACTCATCGTACGGAATGTACGTAGCTCGCAGTGTCCTCGGCTTCTCCGAGGACACAGCTGCATGCACGTTTCACACCACTTATCGCACACGCTCCGAGCAGCGCAACCTTGCGCGCTCTCCCACCACTACCCAGCCCTTTCAACATTCGCCTTCTGCTCCCTAATTTTGACTGGGGGGCTGATATGCTTTTTGGATGGGTTCCGAAAGAATCCGCTCTCGCTTGATCGTTGCAAGCGGCTACTTTCGTGGGGGGCAGGGTATGGTATGGTATGGGTTCAGGGAGCGCAGCGATCATGCAGCGTAGTAGGATTGGTCGTGGTATGGCATGGTACTGGGAGCGCAGCAACCACGTGACGGAGTGGATTCGGAGAGGGAACAGAGCGTAGACGGAGAGGACTCGGAGAGGGAATGGAGACGAGATGAAGAGGACTCGTAGGTCCCGCGTGCAGTGGGGCTGGAGAGGGATCGGAGACTCGATGAAATGGACTTGCAGATGGACACGGAATCGGAGAGAAGGCCACTCGAAGATGGAACGCAGTGTGAAAATTTTTCTTTTCAGTTTTTTCTCCCACCATTCCCTCCCTCAACACATGTTCTTTTTCCTTGCAGCTCAAGAGTGGGGGGCTCTGTAAGGAACCATTTATATGTTTTTACCTATTTTAGTTACTCTTTAGCTACAAGTCACATGTACGGTAGATCAGGTGATCTTATCTTACTTTTACCACAAACCACCTCGTCCACCGCCTTTCCAATTCCTGTCGAGTTACTCCAGGTCTCTGATAGAGGCAAGGACTACGGTATATCACCTAGCCTGGCATACGCACTAGGCACTAGGCGACCATATTACACATTTACGACTTATACGACTTACTTCACGCCTGATCACGATAAGACCCTAAGCTCAGTTCCCTTGAATATTCGAGGGTTCTAGAGAGTCTACAACTCAGAGAGTACGAATATTCGTCTCCTGGTAGTCTCTTGAAGAGCTAGACCGTCTAACGAGGGTCCTTCACACAATATAAGGCTCGATCATCCCGCCAGGGCATACGTACGACGGATACCCCTTCGTGAGTGCTCCTGAAGCCTTACAGGCACAGGGAATATAGTTTTGAGGAGGATCAGGCAGGTGAGCCAGTGGATGAGTGGGTTTGGGTGGAGACATGATGTTTTGAGACACGACGTGATCGTCACAATGGTCACAGTGATCTCAAAAGCCGGTCCTGCTTGGTAAGCTTTCACAAGTTTTGCACCTTTGTTTGCACGTGTTAGGGATCTGCGGTCAAGACTTGTCCTGCGCCCGCACCTCAGAGTTGATCAGGCGGGCACGGGGCGCGACGGCGGGCGCACAAGAGTGTGAGGGCGACACATCGGGCACTTGGGTGCAGATCAGATAGAAATATTATTTGTGATTTTATTGGTATTTTACATATTTTTTATCAACATGCGCGTCGGTAATGTTGGCGACGAGCGCGAAGGTGCGGCGTCAGCGCCTGCGCTGAACACCGCTGCATAGTCCCTCAATATACCCGTCTTTTTTTTTCTTGAAGATATTGCCGCTATTTTTATTTTTAGAGTGATTTTTGATGGCGGGACGACGAGCGCGAGGGCGGCATGCGAGGCGCGTGATGGCGCTTATGTGCAGATCAGATCACTGTATTATTTGTGATTTTAGCTGTATTTTATGAATATTTTTCATCGACATGACCGTTGGCAACGACGAGCGCGAAGGCGCGGCGTCGGCGCGCACGCGCCAAACACCGCCGCATAGTCCCTCAATATACCTGCCTTTTTTTCCTGAAGATATTGCCGATATTTTTTGAAGGTATTGCGAGGTTTATTGCGGGTAGCCCTAGACTGCTTTAAAACCCTCTAATTAGAGGTGTCATCTGATTCAGATGACGCCTCTAATTAGAGGGTTTTTGTGGGATTATTAGGTGGTTCAACGCCGCGTCCGCGCGATGAATAAAGTATGCCCTCAAATTCCTGGTTTATTTGGAAGTATCCTCCGAGAATCTTACTTTCTGGACCCCTTTTGATCAGTTCACAAGACCTCGGTGTTGACCCAGGTTCAACGCCGTGTCTGCGATATATTTACCTCATGGAAAGTATGCTCTTAGATTTTGACTCTAATTTACCTGCTGCACCAAGTGCTGGTACAGACCTGTGATGTCTCACAGGCTCAAAGGAAGATCTGAATATAATCTGTGACCACCTCCAGGTTGACACCCGCTATAATCTGTTTCCGGAACGAAGTCCAGACTATACCTTGGCTCGGATAACATATGACATCTGAGCAAAAAAAAAAAGTAATACATGAGTTAACTGAATGCAAAGTAGAGTTCCAGGTTGAGCAGAGGAGGGAGAGTATAGCGAGATAAAGGGATCATGATTCAGAATGACAAAGGCAACTGAAAATGGTTCCAGAGTATGCCCAAGGATTAGTCCGGGTCTGCGAGATCTGAGGAGGATCACAGGGTGGATCCATACTAGAAACAGGTGGTGACAGGATAATACATGTTGAAAAACACCCTGGGTCATAGAAGGATACTTCACTTACTTTGAATCAGCATTGTGATGTGGTTATTCGCAGAAATGGAATACTAGACCTGTAAAGATTCGGAGAGTGGTGCATTCAATCAACAGATTGAAGAACTGAGCATACTTACATTTTAATCACAGTAGAACATATGAAAAACGACTCTGAGCAGCCATATATGAAGTTTAAGGGAGAGATACACGAGAAGACGCAAGATCAAGACCATCAAAAGGGCGGTTAAATGTAGAAAATCTGTGAAGCGCAACTGATTGAGTCAGCTAGTGTTATCCCAGGGGTCAGGTCAGGGCTCAATCCAAAGCCTGACCCAGGCTCGATCCGGAATCAGGCTCAGTAGAGCCCAGAGTGGTCAGATATTTGGACAACCGTGACCCGGGCTCGAGCCCAGATCGGTATAGGTACCTCATCCAACTGAATTTCGAGAAGGAAATGCAGTAATACTGGGTATGCATTGGCTGGGGTACCTCTTAAAAAGCCTCACACTTTCTTCGGCCAATTTACTTGAGATTGAACGTTGAACACTGCAACGGGACATGCCGGTTCTTTGATGGCAGTCAGAATCTCATCAAATATCATTGCAGCGATATATGTGGCCACTGAAAAATGCTCGGTGATATGTGTCAGGTGAACTGCATAGTAGATATCATTTTTTGCGACTGAAATACCCACCATAACACAGTGGAAAGAAATTATCTCCATGGCCAGGCTTGAGCCCGAGCCCGACCGTTGGGTACTTAATCTAAAGCTCAGGCCCTCTCTGACCCGACCCAAGCCCAGTGGCACATTTAGTGCAGGCTTGTAACTGATGCATAACCAATTTATGCTGGAAAACTAAGCAGGAAAATGGGAAAAACAAAATTTCAAAACTTGCCCCACAATGTAGAACAACGGTGTGTTCCAACTGAGATTTCTTTCGAAACCAAAAAAGTGTGGAGCTGCCAAGTTGACCGCTTGATATTAGAGTGTATTAGATTTGAATTTGATGAACGGAATTCAGCAATCTTGTTGGCTGCTCCACACCTCTGAGCCTATAAGACTTATATTTCCATCCAAATTTTGGTTGTTGCAGGACTGCTCTATTTGAACAAGAAAATTCATTGAGCCACTACAAGTTTTGTGACATTTTAATTCTGAATACATACTGTATGTACCTGTATGGAAGCAACACCCCAAACACCGTGAAACACCTGTTGCCTCATTTTCAGGCAACGGAACCACTGTGATCATGACCGTTGTTTGAATAGGCAACAAGATGTTTTTTTCTTTCTGTCAATATCAAGGAATTTCAACGAGATGGAGCACATCCAATCCTGTAATCAATGGTTCACAAGCCATTCTAGCAGATATTAAGGCTCACACTTTTTTTTTCTGAATTTCTTTTCGCTGTGCCACGATTTTTTCAAGGCACCGGCCCAACCGTGATCGTGACGGCGCCAAAAACAAGACACAACGGCCGCGACGGTTGCTACCATACAGGTACGTGGTTGTGGCATGTTGGATATAGAACACCAACTGGTATCTAGCAAGCATCATACAGCTTGAATTTGGGAGAGGGCAGATTTGACTGTCTGCTGGGCTCAATGAGCAGGAGTCAGAGTGCACATTGAATGAATGTCTGGGTAGGAAGAGCTGCGATGAAGGGAAGTTGGTGGAAGTTGTCGGATGATTTGCCATACACTTCAACTAGGAATTGCGAGAGGAGAAATTAGGGAGACAAAACCAAGGAAAATGATATCAGTGAGAGACCTCGGTGAAGTAAGGACGACAAACATGATGTTTCAGGTCACCAAAGTCTTGTGAACTGATCAAAAGGAAGATACCTTCAAATAAACCAGGAATTTGAGGGCATACTTTATCCATCGCGCGGACGCGGCGTTGAACCCGAAAATGCAACTACATTTCCCAATGCGGCCGTGGCTGTGCTGATGACATAACCCGATCCCAATTCGATGTAGGAATTCGGCCCGATGCACAGTGACCCTCTGCAAACGCGCAGAGGTCTCGATTGAAAGGCTATGGTACTTATACAAAGAAGGGCTGTAAAGAACTGTGGAAGGAATACTAAAATAGTGAGCTGTAAAGGATGCTGTTGAACCGAGCTGTAGAAGTGGGCAGTGCATGCACAGGAGTTGTCAGTTCAACAGCCTGTCTACAGTTCGACAGTGCTTCGGTTGTCCTTCCAACATTCGAGGCGTTTCCGAACCTTTGCGGCCAATATTTGCAGAATGTGATTATTCACCAGGAAAAATCATCGACATTTTTAGGGGTTTATATATGTAGAACCTACATGGCTAGGTCAATTACCAACACCGGAAATGCCTGGGGTGTGCTTCTGGCAAGCTTCTGGGGTCCTGACACCCCAATGGGTCATATCACCCCGCCAATCACCTTTGCCGCGCGGCCGGGCTTCAAAACCGAAGCTGTCCAGAGCCTGTTGCCATAGTCTTTAGTATTATTCAAACTGTGAGCGAGCATAAAGAAAGTATCACGGGCACAGTGCTATGTATGGTAAATCACTCAAATTTAAAGTTGGACAGCGGATTTCAATATGTCCGAGGTCCTCGATTCAGAGATGCTTTGTTCATGAGAAGGATATTAATTATAATGTGAGTGAACAACCGAGCAGACTTCTTCAGTATTTCTTGGACAATGAATTGAGCAAGAATGGTGTTAAGTAACTCTTGACTATCAGAAGAGAGTTTCACTGCATAGTTCGTAGCAAAGCACGGGCTGACTGCTAGTAATACTGATCGAGTGTCAGCCCAACGGTGGCAACTGCCATCTACACAAGACATCTTCAACAGCGTCAAGTTGACCCGTGCGCATTCTATTGCCAGACAACCGCAACACGTCGATTTCACCTATTTTTAGTGATTGCGCATAGCGCTAGCATCGCCGAAGTCACTGCGTTCAAGGCCCCCCTAGACTTACCATCTGGCAAGGTCCCTATGCTTAGCTGGGCAGACCACATCTGTCTAGGGGCCTACACACAATATCTGTGTAGCTCTGTCTAGTTCTGTGTAGTTCTGTGTATATGTGCGTAGGTCTGCCAAGGTATGTATATGTCAGGCTAGGTCTGCCTAGCTTCCTAGACTCACCTTCTCAGAATACAGTCGGAAGTGTTTGAAATTTTAATTTTTGGTTGAATAAACACCGGACTGACCCCAGTGTAGTTGGGTAGAGATGAGTTTAGGTACCTGCACTGGCCTACACAGGGTCAGCTTAGGTGACCTATACACAACTGGCCAGGCACTACGCACACTTTGCCACAATTGTGATCAGGTCAGTCTAATAGACCTACACAGAGTCTGTTTAGCCTCCTGGGCATTCCTTTACAGACCTATACACCCCTTTCCAGACTGAGGCTAGGGGGGCCTTGAATGCAGTGAGTACTTACCTGTAATTTAATATCATTCGCCGGTGCGGGATATTCAGCTATCCGTTCAAAGCTGGAGGTAGCTATAGACGCCATCTGGACGAGGCTGGTGACGAGAATGATCGAAGACACGCCAGTGGTTGATCCCCAGGCCGGAAAACATTCTGCATGGTTACTTCTGCAGTGGAGGAAAAAATATGTTGTCCTGTGTTCGGCGAGATACGGGAGCAACAACAGATTGTCGGTGCCAAAGTCCAGACGTTTGGAACCATTAATATATTGATCAGGTCGGACGGCGCAACCCATCGAACTTGTACTGGGGCTCAGTGCTGTTGAATCTCGAAGATTGACAGATCTTAGGGTACATTCAAGTTCGTCAATGAATCGTCGTACATTCTCGAATTCATGAAGATGGATCCTATCGCGATGAATAGGACCGTGACAATGTTTTCTCAGCCCATAGTTGGCTCACGGTAAACCCGGTACCACCGGAGCAACGACGGAGTCAGAAAGTCTCACGGAAGCTTCAAAAATAACTTCAAGCATGTCAGGGGGGGAAATGTTTGCTGGGAAACCAGATCATGACTTGCGTACTAGTCAGCTGCCCAAACAATTTACTTCCTTACCGAATGCTAGTCACTGAAAGTTCATCATTCTCGGAGTATGAGTTTGCTGATATCCTAGACATTGTTGCTGATGCTACGCTTGAGCGACCACAATGATCATTTGAGTGTAAAGCACAGCCAGGGAAACAATAATAGATAAGGAAATGATTTTGTTACATGAGATCTCAGAAAATTATCTTCGCCGGGACTGCAGTCAGAATACATTCGACCCTTGTTCATGTTTTGTTCCATTCTCGGTGTCTGCGGTTAAAGTTGGGTTGGGATTGTACGAAGGAATCGTGATCATAGCGTGGCTTGTTGAAAACAGCTCCTCCTTGACATGGTCACGGGAATTGAGACTAATGACAGAACCTCAATAAGTTCATAGGTGGAATTGTGGAATGACCGTACATGGACATGAAACTCAACCCATAGACTAAGAGAACGGTGTGAGTGGGCATACAAAAAAAGTTTTGAGAGACCTGCATTGAACGTTCATGAAGAAGATTCTGAAATTGTTCAATTATTGACATTCATGAATCACAACACGGAGCGTACGGAGCATATATCAAAGTCGAGGGTAAAGCAACCAACTGTATGTGGTGTAAATGACGGATGAAGTGTTGCAGGAAATGAGCCTACTATCGCAAGGTCGCAAATTGCGAACACGCTCGTCAATGCGCCACTGCTCAGTGAGTACGCGACGAGGAGATTTATTGCCTTGTTTGTCCTAGATTGGCGGACGATATCAGCATTATGCGGGAAAATATATATAGAAACGGCGCTACTTCTGGAAGCCTGTTTTGTGTCGCAACAAATGGTATATCATGGCGCTGGAAATGAGAACATCACAGCCCACTCCGAACACAAAGGCGCTGGTGGAGTAGGGCTAGGAAAATCAACTCCATGTTCACATCGAGTGACGACGACGTACGAGGACAGCCTTTGTATCTTTGAAGAACTTGATCTGGAAACTTTGTATCGCTGTTGAGCCTCTAGTTTTTTTTGGCGTGCGGGATAACTCACGCTTGTTGCATATAAGCGATCCCAAAGGCTTCGTCTATGAGCAATTAATGAAAATTCAGAGGTAGGGGGCACACACCCAACTGGCCAAGCGAGCAGATTCCCTGTGGCCACATTAATTTGGGACACATTTATGTGTTTGAGACAACCCACGATCATCACTGGGAACACCAGAGATTTTTTGGAGAGGATGTAGATGCGGTAAGCATAGAAGAACTGCACCAGGGCGCTCAAAAGATCTAGCAGAAAGTTAAGACAGCACTTCACCCGCCGATACAGTCATACCTCCAACGACGACTTGAACCTTTATGCAGTACGGGTGCGTCGGATTTTTTTTAAAAATGCAGGGTCACGCATAGTGCTTACGAGGAGACTCCTGTGTAGTAGTTCACGAGCGGGTCCCTTCTATGAGCGGATATATTCACCACGGTGCCTGTCCTAATTCAACGTAGTCACCGAAATTGGTGACCGTTGTCGAATAGAATGAATGAGAAAGTAAGGCCAGATGCAAGGTGTCCAATGCCATGAGAAGTGCCACCTTGATTGAGTACGCCCGCTAAATGGGTGAATGGTAATGTGTTTTTTGGTACGTACAAAGGTTTTTAAGAAAACTGCGTCGCGCGAGCAATTTTCGTGAAGTAGAGATACACTTGAAGGCAAGTCACTCCGAACAACCTAAGGTAAAATTGACAGCCGATCCGGAGATTTGAACGACCGGCTTACACTGAAGACACAATGAGTCCGATGAGCCAGGCCCCAAGGATATTGTCGAGGGGGATAAGGCTGGCTCGGGAAAGGACGATGCTGGACATGGGATCAAATATGGCAGAGCTTCCAACCTCCTTTGCCTTTGAATTGTCCTCAATGGAGACCGTCATGATTTGCGAGCCTTCCTTCCATGATTCTGTTGAGTTATTTTTGAGATAATCAGGAACCGCAGATTCTCGCTCTTACATCAATAAAGGTGGTCCTCCGTTTCGATGTCTAAGTCCACGAGAATCCCGCACTGAATGTTGAAATCGAATAGGTTCTAAAGAGATCAGTGCGACCCCCAATCCCTGATGTCTATAGTTGGAAGGTTACCAAACCTCTGGACCGGATGGTGATATGAGTTTGAGAAAGGTAATGGCAACAAGATAGAAGCACCGTGATTTCGTGATGTACGAGTTCAACACGCGAATGTGTTGGAGGTGAGTTTGTCTGTTGAAGCCGATTTATTCCACTACCGATCCGACATTCTGTCCAGCGGGAGACCAAGAATAACGATGGACTTACTGCGGCATCAATCAAATCTTGTTGGCTCTTGAAACGGGGATGTGTCAACGCGACACTCCCGCTCTCTGACTTCCCGGTTGGTTTCTGGTGAGTTGCGACATCGTGGCGAGTTCCGACACTCTGATGGGCTGATGGCAGACTAATTATAGACGCTTCTCGTACAGCAGGTGACGCTCGAAAGCAATAAATAAATACATTTAGCTCGTGAGCTCTGAGATCTCGAAACTCGCGGCTTGATACTACCGTTTGCCTACCTTTGCAAAATTCGATCCATTTGCTTCGATCCCCTTGGAATAAAATTGGAGGATGTATGTCGATTCCACCAGGTACACAACTCAAGTCTCGGAGTAACAACCGCTGCACTGCACAAGCCCACGCCACGGTCAGAAAGACCTTGTAGGTTCTGCAAATCGAATTTAAAAAATGACTCGTGCCTGGCCGTAAACGCTCAATGGCCGCAGTCAAACCAATAAATACATGGTTTTTTTCTTTGAGAGAGCGAGTGAGGACAAAAAACTGTTTATAGTCTGATTTTGTTCGCGCATCGGATACTGTAGGTCAGCCTTCCCAAAGAAGAATGCCGAATAAGGCAAGTCAGGTCTCGGAAAAATTGAACAAAGTAATTGGTTTAAAAACCACTCAACAGACTTTTTATTTTTGCCTCTGACGCGTTAAAATGTTCGTGATATGGTTTTGTTTGTGGAGCACGTGACTCCGAAGCGACCTATCGTATCAACATGATGGTAAGAGGCCGGCAAGCGACGGGTCACAAATAGACGAAGAATTCTAACGAAGGGAATAATATGAGAGAGAAAAGAATGGACTGGACCTGGTCACTGCCCTCTTTTTTAGGTGCATTGCCTGGGTGATTTTGTTCATGGGAAAGATATTTAATGGCCGTGGACAAATCTGTGCAGGGGCCTGATAGGTGACGCGGGCATATGGCGGTCAACGTGGTACTTTATTCACGAGGGGTATAATATGTTAATTTTAGGTACAATAAATGTGAAATTGAAGGAGCACAAAATGTTTATGTAATGTTGGCACATAAACTCTCGAACATTTTTCCGGTCTCTCACCTCTAAGGCAGCTGTCGGCACCATAAGGTGGCTGTGCTGATGAACTTACGGGCTGGATGGAGTTGGACCTGTAATATTCCCTCTGAAGAGGGCTACAGGTTACCTCCTGTATAATAGCCTTATTGATATGCTAGAGAACTCCAGGCTCCAATAATTACCATGTGCTGTGTGTAGATCCTTGAGAAATACATATTGTGCAATTTGGGAGAGCTCGGCATATGCACCATTGGCACAACCACCTTATGGTGCCGACAGCTGCCTTAGAGGTGAGAGACCGGAATGTTGGAAGTTGTGAATTGGAGTCGAGACGCAATTAGAATACCGGCCCGGAATGTATCACATGACCAATCATTATCTTGTCTTTGTACTTTGTCGCGCTCTGCTGCTACACCCCTGGGATCCAATCTCCAACACGGAAAAATGTTCGAGAGTTTATGTGCCAACATTATGTAAACATTTTGTGCTCCTTCAATTTCACATTTATTGTACCTAAAATTAACATATTATACCCCTCATGAATAAAGTACCACGTTGACCGCCATACGGGCAACCCTCAGAGAATTATATACAAAATAATGAGGCAGGGTGCATACTGGACAAGCACAGTAGTGGGCGGTTAATTATTTAATTTTCAAAGCTGTTTCGTTTTGTAGTCAGCAGAAATGGATAAACACATCTTTTTTTTTTTTTGTGGGGACATTTTTGGTACCCTAAGCACAAAAACTAAAGTTCTATTTGTGAATCAATCAAATCTAGACTACAGTGAGATAGCTTTGGAATGTAGACTTGCAGTGGCTCTACGAGATCAATGTTCATTGAGTCAGTGAACAGTATATCAAAATAATCAAATTACAAGTACTTCGGCGACGCTAGCGCTATGCGCGATCACTAAAAGTTGGCGAAATTGACGTTTTGCTTATCTGGCAATAGAATGCGTCGACAGAACGGGTCAACTTGACGCTGTTGAAGATGTAATTTTTCGGAGCCTCTTGTTGTGTAGGTGGAAGTTGCCACCGTTGGGCTGACACTCGATCAGTAGTATTCTGGTGTCTGAATACAACGATCAAGCCACTGATCAAGATTCACCATCCTGCGAAATCTCTCACCTGTCCAACTCCAGCAATGGGGCGATGATGAGGTACTATATTTTATGAAGATGACTCGGATCTTTCCTACACCGTGCGGTCAGAACATTGTGAAATTCAGCATACCTCTCATGACTCAAAATCATGAAAAACATGTTGATGTACCGCAAAAATCAAGATAGTTAGTGTTTTCATGACGAAACATCAGGGAGGAGGTCGTGAATTTCCGTACGGTTTTAGCTACATGAGTAGACGCCGTTTGGACGAGGCTGGTGACGAAGACACGCCAGTGGTTAATCAATCCCCAGGCAAGAATGAAATAAAAACATTCTGCAAGGTTCCTTCTCCAACAGAGGAAAAATATGTTGTCATGTATCCGGCGGGATACGGGAGGCAATAACGGACTGTCAACGCCAGACGTCTGGAACCATTAATATATTCATCAGGTACGGTGCAATCCATCGAACTTGTACTGGAGCTCAGTGCTGTTGAGTCTCGAACTTGATTGACAGATCTTAGGGTACATTCAAGTTCGTCAACGAACCGTCACACATTCTCGAATTCAGGAAGATGGTAGTGGAGCTCAGTGCTGTTGAATCTCGAAGATTGACAGATCTTAGGTACATTCGTCAATGGAATCGTCATACATTCTCGAATTCAGGAAGATGGTAGGACCGTGGCAATGCCGAACATCTTCCACTGTCCTTTCTCAATCCATGTTCGGCTCAGGGTGAATTCGGTACCCTTGGAGCAACGACGGAGTCAGAAATTCTCACGGAAACTTCAGAAATAAAGAAATAAGTTCAAGCATGTCAGGGGGCGAATATTTGCTGGGAAACTAATCATGACTTGTATACCCAAACAATTTACTTGCTGAAAGCTGATCACTGGAAGTTCATTCTCGGAGTAGGAGTCTGCGGATATCCCAGACATCGTTGCTGATGCTACGCTTGAGCGACCACAATGATCATTTTGAGTGTAAAGCACAGCCAGGGAAACAATAGTAGATAAAGAAGTGATTTTGTTTCATCAAGAAACATGAGATCTCGAAAATTATCTTCGCCGGACTGCAGTCAGATTGCATGCGACCCCCCTTTTCCCGTCATCCCAAAATCACTGCGAGAGACCTTGTTTGTGTTTGTTCTATTCTCGGTGTCTGCGGTTAAAGTTGGGTTGGGATTGTACGAAGGAATCGTGATCATAGCGTGGCTGGTTGAAAACAGCTCATCCCTGACATGGTCACGGGAATTGAGACTAATGACAGAACCTCGGTAAGTTCATAGGTGGAATTGTGGAATGACCGTACATGGACATGAAACTCAATCCATAGACTAAGAGAACGGTGTGAGTGAACATACAAAGAAGTTTTTGGGAGACTTACGTCGAACGAGGATGAAGAAGAATCTGAAATATTTAATTATTGACAGCCATGAATCACAACACGGAGCGTACGCAGCAAATATTATAGTCGAGGGTAAAGCAACCAGCTGTATGGTGTAAATAATGGATGAAGTGTTGCGGGAAATGAGCTTACTATCGCAAGGTCGCAAATTGCGAACACGCTCGTCAATGCGCCACTGTTCAGTGAGTACGCGACGAGGAGATTTATTGCCTTGTTCGTCCTAGATTAGCGCACATTATTAGTATTATGCGGGGAAAAAAAATATAAAAGCCGCACTTCTGGAAGCCTGTTTTGTTTCGCAACAAATGATATATCATGGCACCGGCAATGAGAACATCACAGCCTGCTTCTAAGCCAAGACTGCTGGTGGGGTAGGGCTAGGAAAATCAACTCCATGTTCACATCGAGTAACGACGACGTACGAGGACAGCCTTTGTATCTTTGAAGAACTTGATCTGGAAACTTTGTATCGCTGTTGAGCCTCTAGTTTTTTTTTGGCGTGCGGGATAACTCACGCTTGTTGCATATAAGCGATCCCAAAGGCTTCGTCTATGAGCAATTAATGAAAATTCAGAGGTAGGGGGCACACACCCAACTGGGCAAGCGAGCAGATTCCCTGCGGCCACATTAATTTGGGACACATTCTTATGTTTGAGACAACGCACGATTATTACCGGGAACACAAGGGTTTTGTTGGAGATGGTGTAGATCCGGTAGGCATAGAAGAACTGCACCAGGGCGCTCAAAAGATCTAGCAGAAAGTTAAGAAAGTACTTGACCACCTGCGCCGATACATTCATACCGCCAATAAAGACTTGAACCTTTATGCAGTACGGGTGCGTCGGATTTAAAAAAAATGCAGGGTCACGCATAGTGCTTACGAGGAGACTCCTGTGTAGTAGTTCACGAGCAGGTCCCTTCTATTAACGTATGTAGTCACCACGGCGCCTGTACTAATTCAACATAGTCACCGAAATTGGTGACCGTTGTAGAATAGAGTGAATGAGAAACTAAGGCCAGATGCAAGGTGTCCAATGCCATGAGAAGTGCCACCTTGATTGGGTACGCCCGCTAAATGGGTGAATGGTAATGTGTCTTGGTACGTACAAAGGATTTTAAGAAAACTGTGTCGCGCGAGCAATGTTTCGTGAAGTAGAGATACACTTGAAGGCAAGTCGCTCCGAACATCCTAAAATAAAATTGATAGTCGATCCGGAGATTCGAATGACTGGCTTACACTGAAGACACGATGAGCCCGATGAGCCAGGCCCAACGGTATTGTCGAGGGGAATAAGGCTGGCTCGGGAAAGGACGACGCTGGACATGGGATCAAACATGGCAGAACTTCCAAACTCTGAAGATCTGTCTGCACTTCATTGCCTTTTGAATTGTCTACAATGATGAGACCGTCATGATTTGCAAGCCTTCGCCCCAGGATTCCGTTGAATTATTTTTGAGATACTTAATTAGGAACCGCAGATTGGCGCTCTTGCATCAATAAAGGTGGACCTTTGTTTGACGTCCCAGTGCAAGATGTGACAGGAACCCGAGAATCCCGCGTGAAATCGAGTAGATTCTAAACAGAATTGTGCAACCCCCATCTCCGATGTCTTTAATAGGAAGGTCACCAAACCTCTGGACCGGATTGTGATATGAGTTTGAGAAAGGTAAGAACAACAGGATAGAAGCACCATGACTTCGTGATTTACGAATTGAACACCTGAATGTGTTGGATATTCGCGACCGTGCCATGTAATTCCACCTACCTAGCCCATTTTCGCAGAAAAGCCTCGTCAGACAAGTCAGTTCACCATGTAGGCATTCCAACAGCTTCTGCACCAGTTTTGAGCAGTCTTCGACATCTTTATCACCTGTTCGACGTATCAGAATTATTTCTGGGCAGTGAAATTACAGCCTTGATACAGCCTAGGTCAAGTCGGTGGTCTAAGATTCTTTCCCCATGCTAGAAAGTTGAGGAGGCGACAGACTCAGATAGGCATGATATCAGTCTCTGCGAGAGCAATCATGGACCGACGAGGGAGACTGAGCATTTGAATGATGAAGCTACCTTGAAGTTGAACTTTATATAATTGTTCGACGCGTATGTCTTCACTGTCCGCCGAGATTTTCAAATGACGATCGACGCGAGCCATGTACAGCTGTATGAGTTCTTTGGAGTCATATCTTCATAATTCGGTGGGCAGATAGACAGGTGACCGTCTGTCTATGAAACTCAAACTGTTGTGACAGAATTACTTCGCTAGACAGGATGGTTACGAGCCTAGTCCTATTGATGCCAACGTACTTCTCTTCAGACTTGGCAGTTTCCTCGGTTGCGCCATATATATACACCCAGGTGGAATGAGGTGGAATGTCGGGAATTCGTGGCCCCGTACTAGATCAAGACAATTGTTTCGACCAAATTCACGAGGATGAAATGTCTCGCTTGCCAGATTTTCAGCTCTGAGGCACTTTCTGCCAGTTTGGCAGACAGGGTGGCTCAGAAGGCCAAATGGCGGACTTAGACATCAGAGATGATGATGGTAAGAGTGGAGTAAAGATTGGATTGCCGATGGACGGACTTGATAGCGGTGGGTCAGATTCCAAGGAAATCTCGGCTAAAAATCTGCAAATACGCTCTAATGAAGCATCCAGAGGCAAGAAGCACTGGCAGAGATCTTGACTTTTCGGTGGAGCCAACATTCGACCACGGCAGCACGGCTTTTCTTAATCGGGCTAACCTGTGTGGGTGCTCCACCTCGCTCCACTTTTAGCTAGACAAACCACGTCTTTTCTTATATAGATATTCTGTTGCCGTTGCTACACGTTCTATTTTCTTTATCTCTGTCGTTCGTTCGTTCTGTGGCGGGCGGTGTGTTGAGTTGGTAATTTAATCTCAAAGGCATTATGAGTAGATTCGGACTGTTATTTGTGGCCACCACGAAAATAAGTGGCGCCGGGGTGCGATTGACGCGTGGGATGCATCGGCGGGCCGGGCACATATAATAATATCTGTGCAAATCTCCATCGCTGGGCGTAATATTTATATTTAGGGGACGGCGGAGGCGATGGTGAGATGAGCGAATCAGCCTCACCGTAAAATTGGATCGCGCCCTAACGAGTTGAATTGAACATTTTGAGGCCTCGATCGGGAGCGCTCCCAGTTGATGGCGCGTCACCTCCGGTCCGCATTAGCCAATTGGCGAACAAGTCGGAGGGAGATCTCTCCTCTCACCTGCATCCGACCATTGAATCCGAGGTGCCGAAAACCTCAACCACCTAGCGTTGACATGCAATAGCATAATCCGGATGCGTGCGATGGGGCAGGCGAAGGCGCATCAAAGGCGCACAGTTGTCCGCATCATTTGGTGACTTCTTTGATGGGATCTCAAAATACCCACGGTTCAAGTTGAACTTCCCATCACTTCAAGTTGCTTCTGTACTTCGGTATTTCAAGCTTCAGTGTTAGATTAACTCCGGGCTACATATGGAGTCCAGATACAATATTGAATGTGTCCGCCTTTCAGCCCCGGTCAACTCAGGACTAGTAGGTGGTGGATGAACGTCTTTGATGGACGGTTGCCCGGAGTACTTCAGATTTGGCAATATATGTTTATGGCGAGTAACCAAGATGGATTTTCCGCGCTTTAAACCACGTAAAGAGCAGCGCACATCCTTCGCTGGGGTGGAATCACCGAATGTTGTGAAAGAGATCCCGAAATGGATGCGAAGGGTTTAGCAACATCGATGCTACTGCTTCCAGAAATAGCGGGGGCCTAGTATTTTAAGTTATGTACGCCAACGGTGGGGAGAGCCTACATTTCGACCAAAACTTACAACACCATGTCTTGGCAGCGATTAATTATGCATAGTTGACTGGGGTACATGATTATGAACTGTAGGAGTTGCTAGTTGAACAATGAAGTCCGCAGTACCGATGGTTCCGAGTGCAATTCTAGCCCCAAGCTAGTCTCACCTCGGATTGAAACAGGTTAGTACCACAAATCGTTACTACTGAAAGCCGGCCTGAGAAATCTGGTAACTTGGAAAGGTAGGCCTCTGCACCTGCCACAAACACGTTCAAAACGCATCTTGGAATAGATTTCAGAATGGAGTGCAAAAACGAAGGTATGTCATAGGATAGACGTGTTTAGCCCAGGATTCATCCGTGTACAAAGAGGGAGGGGGGAATATACTACTCGTGCTACATCTTCAAACAATGCGCTTTCCCATCTTATGGTCGCTCGCCGACTCCTGGTGTTGATACTCGCCTCATGCGGCAACGACAACTGTTCTTTCACCACGCGCTCACTCCGGGACGGCATAAGCGGCGGAAGTGGCGACGAGGCCATTAAATTGCCGCTACGCGGTGATTGCAACTGAACTCCCACGTGCTGGTATGGGTGACGCGGCTTCAGCCATGTTGGGTGGTCTAGTCATCGTAGACAATTGACTGTTCCCAGCCGGCTGGGCGCATTTTCATCATTGGTATTGCTTCCACTGCTGGACGCGAGCAGTGCAGCCGCCTGTCAGCACAGGGCCTTGCTGCAGGGTTTTACTGCGATGTAGGCAACTGGGCGATACAAGGAATAAGCGAAACACAGTCAATTAAGCACTGGAGAGTAGACTAGAATAGTGTAAGGAATGTAAGTAATTACTCAGGGTTATATACTACGAAATAAAGGGGTTTTTAGGGGACTAGGGGTCTAGGAGTGACTGCGGACACCAAGGGGTAAGGGGTAAGGAGCGATCCTGACAAGCAGGGGTTGACAGGAGTCGATTGAATAAGGAGTACGAGCCAAGGGGTGAGGGGCGTAGGAGAAAAGAGTGAGACAAGGGGTAGGCAAGGAGTAAGAGACGACTGGGTTAATGGTAGGGCGGGTTAATAAGGATATGAGACCAACACCATAATCCGGTGAGGCACTCTGGAAGAATCCGGATAGTACGTGAGTGATGGGAAACCGGGTTGTTGAGAAGGAGTGAAAAAGGGTAGATCATGACACCGCCTTTCCTTTTTCGTCTTTCTATTGGTCTTTCCCATTATATAATCCAATAAATTTTTATTATCACTCACACCGTGAATACACAAATTTCCCCCCACCGAGATGTTTATCCAGAATGACAAAGTTTCATCGTATCGGCGCAAGTCGAAACTTTGCATTTCAGTTGGGCCAGATTGCTTCGGGGTTACCACATATATGGTAACCCCGGTGTAAGGGAAACTCGAAGTTTCTGTCTTCACCCGAATCGCAATCAGAAACTTTGACAGTCCGGATAAACTCTAGGTGGGGGCCCGGGCCGGAAATTTGCATATTCGCGGTGTGAATACTTTGTCGGTGTGGACAATGTATTCCAGTACCCACACTTTAAGTGGATTCAAAAAAGTGTAAGAGTTCTTACACACTTAGAGAGGACCTCGTGAACCTGCACAAATCAAGTGTATTGATATGCTGGTTACAAGTTGTAGTGGTGAGTGTTAAGAATAAGTTGTCTATATCTATCTGTAGACTGCTCTTTTATACGGCCAATGACCGTGCAGAGCTAATAAGTAAGTACAGGCCTTGGAATATTAGGAATGATTGGTAATCACTCCTTCATAGGGGCGGAGCTTAACACACATCGAAAGATGTCGAGTGGTTCCAGTTCTGAGTTGTAACCTGCAGCTGCAACCCTGTCTCACCGAGGACGCGAAACTTGTCCATCATGGTCACAAGGAAGATGTGTGCGCCGGGAAACAGCTCGAACGATTCAAGGGCAGCATGTTCCCTTCTCCACAACAGGATTTCCATCAGCGGACGACAATATTCTATCCCCGATATTTAGCGGCTGTCATTAATCTCCAGGCGCTTGAGCTGCGGAAGGACGCCGACACTGGAGGGCCTGGATCGCGATCTCAGGTTCGATCTTGGTGAAGGGGGTGAAATGGAGCTTTAGATGGTGTATGGTGTTGGCTACGCAAAGGAAGCGTCGCAATTGTGTCGTGGTTCCGTTGGTGATGCCAAGCGAAAGAGACTGGAGGTCGTAGGAGCGTGACACCAATGATTGGAAGCTATGAGGACCGATGATTATCGGTTCGGAGGTCTGATCCTGAGTCCCGACAAAATTTCTAAACCAGTTGATGAATGTCTGGGTCAAAGTCCCGACAAACGGACTCAGCCGATGAAAAGGTGTAAGTCAAAGTCCCGACAATGGCTGCTCTCACGGTCAAGGTCTCAGCCGAAGTCCCGACATTCCTTTGTAGCCGAAAGTAGCAAGTTATTACAATTGATGAATGGTGACCTCTGGCGTGCGCAAAAATGCGGCAGCTGAACCCATTTAGTAAATCGTAGACAATGTATCATATGCAATGCCATTATTGCACTCCATACAATTTCTTTCTCCGTGGAACTTAACAGAACTTGCTGGAATTTTATTTGTTTCTTCTCCTCGCTCTGAATTATTTCCAAGCTATGGATGACATAATACTAAACGACGGAGAGGAAGACAAGCAGCCAGCGCTCCACTGGGATACTACTGAGTGGATTTTGGAGATTGGAATTCGCGCTTACAATGTATTTGAAGAGTTGATGACCAAAACATAAAAGCTGTCGAAAGCTGTTGCAAGCCTAAATATGGTGCGGAAGAAGGGGAGGCTAATATCCATATTCTGGAGCTACCTGAGGACGATTGCATAGAGAATTAATTTTATGGGATTGTTTCGCGAATTTTCAGCCCTTTTTGGCAAAATTTGAGGTCTGATCCCAAGTCCCGACAAAAAAAATTTTGGAGGTGCCTGGATACCAAAGTCCCGACAAAATTTTCAAAAGGCTGAAAATGCGGATCAGACCTCCCAACTGATAATCATCGGTCCTGAGTGCTGTGGGCTCCGAGTCACCGTGACATGTACGTTCCCCTTGTAAGGAACCATTTATATGTTTTTACCTATTTTAGTTACTCTTTAGCTACAAGTCACATGTATGGTAGATCAGGTGATCCTATCTTACTTTTACCACAAACCACCTCGTCCACCGCCTTTCCAATTCCTGTCGAGTTACTCCAGGTCTCTGATAGAGGCAAGGACTACGGTATATCGCCTAGCCTGGCATACACACTAGGCACTAGGCGACCATATTACACATTTACGACTTATACGACTTACTTCACGCCTGATCACGATAAGACCCTACGCTCAGTTCCCTTGAATATTCGAGGGTTCTAGAGAGTCTACAACTCAGAGAGTACGAATATTCGTCTCCTGGTAGTCTCTTGAAGAGCTAGACCGTCTAACGAGGGTCCTTCACACAATATAAGGCACAATCATCCCGCCAGGGCATACGTACGATGGATACCCCTTCGTGAGTGCTCCTGAAGCCTTACAGAGTGGACAAACTGGGAAACGTCGTCCACTCCTGGCCGGATACCTCCTCACTTGGATTTCATCATGACGGACCACTATTTTGACCTCCTCTGGTCTGACTACACCACCTGGCCCAACCCTTTGTTGGGCCGACAAACACTACATCGGACGTGCACCACATTCACCAAGCACGTCCTTCATCCCTCGGACATCATCCTAGCAGGTGGTGGTTATGTTTTGCACCCCAATCTCGCTGGACCACTTAGCGAAGCAATCCCCACAATGACTCAAATGATTCGCGTCGCTACCAAGCATTGCGGTCTGCGCAGCGCTTCATCTCTTTGCGAAACAGATGTACACATTCTCACTTGTACTACAGGATTGCGAGTCCCCGCTACACAGAACCAGATTGTGTGGAACTGGATTACCCTTATCGAAGAGCTCTACGTTGCTATGGCCAACCTCAGATCCTTTCGCCACGGCGTCTCCGGCTCCGGTGCACATGAACGACCCTCTCGAATGCCCTATATCCTCTCTTCTCTTCCACCCGCACTCCGTGCCAAGCTCCCGAAAGAATTCCTGCATTTGTACGGCTTTAGCACGTCGCCCGCTTCTCTCTTCGACAGAGTTGCGAGCATCGCGAGCAAGAAGTCCTTGCACCTTTCGGATATCGTCGATCGCAGCGCCGACTTTGATTCCCACTCCCCTCTTGGTCGATTCGGACTGGAGCCGGATTTCTTGCTCACCATTAAGAACACAATCAATGAGATGCAAGGTTCACTCACCGATGACTTTGCTCGCACCCATAATCGACCCGTTTGCTTCTTGGTGGATCCGCACGAAGCACTCATCCAGTCGCTCTGAAGCGCGAATGACGTGTGTGAGCTGCACGCGTCGTGGACCGCCCTCAGCCAGCGGATGAATTTAGCCCGCGTACGTCTCAGGGAATATCAGCAGGAGCCTGAAGCGTACAGCAGAGGACACTCACTTGTACGTCGTGCAACAGTCAATCCTCCCGAGAGGTCCCCACCAGCTGCGTCCCGCACGATGGGCGAGAATCCCATAGCGAGCGAGAGTGTGTTGACTGCAGAGCGGATGCTGACCGTCGCAGAACCTGGGGGGCCGAGTGAAAAGCTGCCGAGAATAGCTAAGTCCTCTGCTAAGGATCCAAACGTCAAGCTACTCACCGTGGAAGGAATCCCTCGCGTATCCGAGACCGTAGTCGCTCCTGTGTTTCCACCGGGACTCAACTGTGGTGGAAACATGGCTTTGCAAGCCGACCAGACTCGTCGCGAGTGCCTGCAAACGGAAGCGCTGGCAAGAGCGCGATTCGCTGTCGAACTCGCAACCTTTCCAGCGTCGCCGAAATCGCCCGCCTCAGTGGCCGCCATTTCGAACGCCGTTGGGCTCAGGGGGCCTCACGAACGGGTAGGGGAAGGAGAAGGGATTGCGAGATCGAGCAGCGATGCTCTACAGCCGCGAGCTTGTCCCGAAGCAGTCATTGCGGAAAAGGCGGTCGGGCCAGCTCATCCGCGCATGGAGAACACCGGCGTTAAGCTTGGGGGGCTGGAAGACACAGTTAAGGATCAGCAAAGCCGACGAGTCTACATCGCGGAGCAACGCACCAGCGAGAAGCCCGCGCGCGTCGTCGCCTCCTCCACCGCCGCTCCTGTTCTCGTCGATGGGTCTTCGGTCGAGGCTGGGGGGCTAGAGAGACATTCGGGCAAATTAGCTAAGTCGAATGTCTCGGACGATTTCGTGGCACTCACCTCCCAGAACGCGCTCGCGAATGAAGCTGCGTCTCCCAGCAGGGAACCTACGGATGGCTGCACTTCGCGCTGCATCGTCCGTGTTTCTGGTATCTGCTCCAAGGCGCGGCCTCGTGACCACGCTCCCAAGCTTGCGGACCTTCCACCATCGCCCAAGTCCCCCACTCCAGCACTCACCAATGCGACCGCTGTCGAGCTTGGGGGGCTTCCCGAGTTGGTGCTGGAATGCCCAGCGGGTACGAGCGGCGAAGGGATTTCACGCGCAAGCACGTCGAAAGGCGAGTGCGATCCAATCAAGGATGGATCGACCTGAACACTCCCTGCCTCACTCGCTCCTCTGGCGGACGGCGCTGTCATGGATGCGACGGCGATCGAACCTGGGGGGCTGGGAGAAATCGAGGATCAGAAGAGCGGATGTGCCTTCATCCCGGAGCAACGCACCTCGCAGGAACACGTTGGCGCAGGCGTAACCATTCGCCTGTCTATGCCCGCGCATGCCTCGCTCCTTCTTGCCTCTTCTCCTACGATCCCCGTCGCGGCCATTCAAGCTGTCAAGACTTTCGCGCTCGTCAGCGCGATCGTATGGACTAGATCTGCCACTTACCTCGCACGCGTTCAACGCGGGGAGCTCGCGTCATGCCGGGCATGGGCGCGGGAAGGGATAGGCACGCATTCTTGGAGTTCTTAACCTCCAGGCGCGGGCGCGCGTAAACGCATCTGAATTTTTAATTCAGACTCACATTTCCGTGGATTTCTCAAGACTTACTCGGACTTCCACCCGGTAAAATCAACGTCGCGGCACCTCGATCCTCGTGGACAGCTCGATTCAGAGTGTTTCGAGGCCCCATATACCAAGATACGGATTTTTCTTAGCTCATTTTTTACTTTTTCTGCCGAATTTTCAGATTGGACCTCGCAATTTTGGATTTTCTTACCTCTCTGCTATATCTGGACAAGAAGACCCATGGGAACATCGTCCGCGCATGCCAAATCGCCGACATTCGACCCAGGTCATTGCTCATCGAGGCCAGGACATATTTGATGTCATTGGACCATCGCAAGTCTAATACAAGCAGCCGCGGTTGGGCACTTCATATCCGGATGGAAGAGCAGCGTTGCTGCTTGCGTCGAGCAGCGTCAGGGCGAATCCGCAGAGTCGAGCGGCGTCGAGCGTTTGAGGAGTGGAAGAAGAGAATGTTTGGTTCCAAAGGGTTTCGGCTTCGGAAACAAACAACCACTTCTTTCCTCTTTCGGTCATTCCACTCGGGCGCTCATTTCTTTCAACCTCGTTCTTTGCGCTTATTTCGTTCTATCTTCACTGTTTTCATCCTCAACCCTCGCTTCCCAAACTCGTCCTTTTTCAAGACTTTATAAACCCTCGAAAACCTCGCTGGTGGATAGCGGAGGAATTGGGCCGGGCTGAAAGAATGTTCGATGGTATGGCGGGGGGCTTCAAAAATTGTACCTTCTGTGCTCCATGATCCACGGCCATTTTCTAGCTGGTCTATATCCCTGGGGACCTCGCCACAAAACTCGACTCTTCAATTGTCCTGAAGAGGTTTCTGAGTCGTTCTTTTGCCCGGATACATCGGTTCTGCGCAGAGAGCTCCTGTTTATTGCTGGGACTTCATTCATTTTGTTGGGTCCTCAACTCTGTCCAAGACCTTCTGTGTGCATTCGCTGCATCATGAAGTTGGTACGCAATCTATGTTGGGACATGGCAATCAAAGCAAGTGTGCGTATCGGGCAGAATGGAATGTCCGGCTGCTTGCGCGCTCATGGAGTGGCTGCCGGGGAACGGAATCTCCGACCCCAGGACACTCCAGCCTGGATTCCCGAACTCTCTGGTACTATGGAGCAGACAGCACGGCAATGCCGACAAGTGCGAAGCTTTCTCGGGGGCCTCATCGTGCGCGATGGCCCCCGCGAGGCGAGTCCCTTCTAGTGTTCTAGCATCTATACATTCATTAACACTTTTTGCATGCAATATCCCCCTCAAACGGACTCTTGACCCGAAACCTCGTTACATCGAGCTCAAGGACTCACCTCAGAAATGTCCACATGCTCAAGACGAATCTTCGACGCCTGTGCACGTCTCATCGACCTCGTCACGCCATCCTCCTCGACATTTTTTCCGGAATAGACATCGGAGCGTGCGTGGATTTTTCAGGACATCCCTCAGAGATCCACCGGGTTTCTGCTGTTTTATTCCAAGACTCCAATTCCCCGGTTCCTTTATCTTCGCGGATTCCGGAGACCTTTCGATTATTCAAATGTGACCGTAAACGGACTTCGAAGGAATTGCCATGCGTGGAGAACAATACAATGGGCGATGGGTCTCAAATTAGCGTGCGTTTTCGCGCGCCTATCGTTCCTTGTAGCTCGCTGGTCTCAATTCCCAGGGATCTGGTGACAAACTTGACTTCAATTGTCGGACTCCTCACAGAAGTCTTACTTAGGCTCTTCAGCCACAAGTGCGAAGCCTAACGGGGGCATCATGGTGCACGATTGCCCCCGCGAAGTGCACGTTTTTGTCCGCCATGACTTCTGACTCGCGGAACTCTACGAGTACTCGTCGTACGGAATGTACATGGCTCGCAGTGTCCTCGGAGAAGCCGAGGACACATCTGCATGCACGTTTCACACCACCTATCGCACACGCTCCGAGCAGCGCAACCTTGCGCGCTCTCCCACCACTACCCAGCCCTTTCAACATTCGCCTTCTGCTCCCTAATTTTGACTGGGGGGCTGATATGCTTTTTGGATGGGTTCCGAAAGAATCCGCTGATGAGCCGCGGATACGGCCAGGCGTGGAAACACAGTTTATTTTCCAATTTAAGACTATAATATATTCTATAGCCGCCTATACATTCCATCTCTTACAAAGGGTTAATGCAGAGGTCCGGGCAGTTAACTAGGAGACAGTAGCGTGTGGTACAAGCCCATGTTCTGTTATATTCTGACAGTGTTACGCACTGGAGGGATATTCGCAACATAAGCTTATACTTAAACTCGATCTTCTTACCGGTCCACACGGCCTGGGAAGACGGGGCGTTCCCTCTAATCAAGGGCATATTAAAATCCATCTAAAGACGTGGTTGCAGGACGTGGACAGCGATGGGGATATCTGCGCTACACAACGAGAGCAGGAAATCACGAGGGTCAATTGTTAACGGGAATATCCGTACCAACAAAGGCGGCAGTATGAAGCCGGCGGCAAGGGAAAGTCGTAATGATGACAAAGTGTTCATCATATAAAAGGGGACGTCTACCAACGGCTTAACGGCAGTAAGCTTAACCGAGAATGTGGCAGTGCACGGATCACTGAGGATACGCGCCGCTTGGACCACGTCAGTTCAATGGACCGAGGAGTCCGAATTGACTCAGGAAATAGTGGACATATTGGTAGAACAATGGGACCGCAGTTGTGGGTCCATGATTAATAAGACGGCAGGGAGTGCCGAAGGGTTACGAATCCTGCCAGGCTCCACAATATTATGAATCTTAGAATTTTACTTTTATATTATCTCGATCCGGTTCAGTTTGTATATTAAATAAGTGTAGACGTACGTGTTCCTTCTACTTTAGGATAGGTGTACCGTTGTTCCGGTTTTACATTGTCTGTCTAAATGGGGTAGCTAGGAGTAGTATAAATTAGCAGCAAGATATACGGTTAAGCCAGTGGATCGTACCCTTCTTGTTAGACGCACGGCTAGACAGCACGTGGACGTTAGAAGAAGTTTGCAATCCGTTCGGAATACACCGGGTATCATAGATATCTTTGTATCTCTACGTTTGAGAACCAAGTTATATTGTTGGCTATAAGCTTTTGTGTGATTGTACGGAAATCGCGTGTGAAACGACATCAAGCGTGTTTTACGGAAGCCTACGGACAAGGATTATAACTGTGTCGTTAAGACAAGTCGTTTTGAACGTTAGAACAAGGAGCAATTGAAATCTAGTTCGTTAAAGAACCTTCGGTGTAAACCACCAACAAATTGTGATTAAAACCAACTCTTTCCGAGACTATTGGAATCGCAGAAGCGACTAGTGGGACTTGTAAAGCATCTGGGACATAAGCTTTTAAAAAGCCAACTTCATAGATATATCTGTTATTGCAGCAACCTAATACTTGGTTGGAACCCCGAACTTGCACGTTGGAATCGGTGACTAGAATTGTGTGTTTGGACTGGAGATTGATTGGATACGTCCAGTTGATTTATAGTAAAAACCTCATACCTGGCCGCGTCGAAACCCAGCGTATCATCTGGAGCCCACCGCGAGGGGTTCATAACAGAATCAATACATTTGTGAAGTTTTACTTCAAACAAAAGCTTTTAGTGTCTGGGAGCTATTCGCATCACGACATTAGACTTTTACCCTTCCACTTCGATTGGAAAGTTATACCTCAGGATTTACATCTTGGGAAGGACCTTAACAAGTCAATCTGCCTAGAGGATCGAGTTCTACTCGACCCAACGAATCAGACCCAGAGGAGTTCTCTACAGACGGAAGCCCCGTTGTAACAGAACCCCCTCGACGCTCGCAACGGAAAGCAGAAAAAGGAGAGGCAACTCCCCTGATTTTGGCTCCGCTACCGTCGAAAAAGAAGAAACCATCAGCCGCAGACCAAGCAAGGAAGGAAGCTAAACGAGCTACCCTCTCTAGGTCAAAAGCTTTTAGAGAATCTAACCAATCCTCTAAATCAAAAGGGAAAGCCAGAGCTATTAGCTTGTCCCCAGTCAGATCTAATTCTAGATCTCCCATATCAGAAGAGCTAGAGCTCCCTGATTCACTTCCAACCGAACTTGAATATAGTTCAACAATTCAGACCTTCATGGCTGATCAAGATGGCAATGTTGCGGGACCTCAGGCCGTGGTCAATCGAGGGCCAACGTTCCGAATTCCATTTGCATGGGATAGGAATGTGCCCTCCTTCGATACTGAAGACGCTGAGGACCTGATGAAATTCGTGGATCATGTGAATCAGATCCTGGATCTCGCAGGTGTAACAGATGACGCGGAAAAGAAAAGAAGGATCACCGACTATCTTTCCATTAAAAAGAAAGAAATTTGGAGGAACCTTACGTCGTATACAGTGGGGACTTATGATAAGTTCTTGGACGAAGTATACAAGATTTATCCGGAGGTTAAATCCACAAAGATTGGTTCACTCGAGGCCCTAGTTAAGCTATGTAAAACTTACAAAGGCGTCGCGATAACCGATGAAGGACTCCTAAAGCGTTTTGGTGCAGAGTACCTGACGTTAGTGAAAAAGCTTTTGAAAGGAAAAGCTATCACAACCAATTCTGAGGCATGTAGACGTTACCTGGACACGTTGTCGCCTGCATTTGCAACTGCTCTAAGGATGATGGTGTCTAGCCAGAATATTCTGAAGAAGCAAATGGCAGGATTAGCTCTACCAGCAGCAGCGGCAGTAGCCCAAGCAGGAGACGGAACTGCCGATGATGAAAATAGGAAAGAAGATCCTATAGAGATTGGGGAATTAATTAAGTTGGCAGAGCAGATGGCTGAAGGACAGCACGAAGCCGCGTCCACTTCATTGGTTGGAGAAACGACTCGTCGACCAAGTGATTTTAATTCTGTCAAGCTTGAAAGGACAGAGGAGAAAATAGAGGAGCTATCTGGGGACATTGCATACCTGAAAGATGCTTTCGCGGTTTCTCGCACTGAAGCTAAGACGGCTCAGGCAGATATCATGAAAATACTTCATCAGGCACTCAAGGGTCCACCCCCTCATAGAGATATAGCACCACACCGAGATATAGTGCTAGCAGGCTCAGCTTCCAATACCTATGGGCAAGACCGTTCGTTTTCGAACAACGCAGGGTCTGGTCGTGGAGACGGAAATAGAGACTGTTTTTACTGCGACGGCGCCGGGCACTATTCCCGTGAATGTGTTACCAAACAAGAGCACATCACAAAGGGTGGCTTACCGTGGAAAACGGGAGACACATGCTCGGAGATGGAAACTATATTCCTAAGGAAGAAGGGAAAAGTCAGTCCCAGCGTGTAGAGAATTATTGGCGGAAGAAAGTTGTGAGCCAGAATTGGTACGCACAGGAAGACAAGAGAGCAGATGGCGATGGACCCATAGATGTTATGGAATCTATGATGGATGAGATACGTACCTTGAAAGTCAAATTGGCTCAAGTTCATCACGTTGGAATCCTTCCGCGT
Source organism: Mycena leptocephala (assembly GCA_029378395.1). Taxonomy (NCBI): domain Eukaryota; kingdom Fungi; phylum Basidiomycota; class Agaricomycetes; order Agaricales; family Mycenaceae; genus Mycena; species Mycena leptocephala. Next base: position 292,301 of record JARJLF010000057.1, read on the forward strand.
CCTGTTGAAACTCCTGTCATGCCTATGTTCACGGCCTCTGCAGTTCCAATCCCCGCGAATAATCAACCAGCGCAACCTGACCTGTCTCAGTTACTCCACCAGTTGCTGATAAGAGGGCTGCAGAATAAAGGAGATACACCTACTGCAGAAACCTATGCTGTAACAAGGACCGGACCCAAAAATGGGTCGAACTCAAATTTCTAGAAAGTTCAAGGATGGGGGCCAAGACGAGGAAGTCTGGAGCAGCCAAACCCCCTGAGGACCGATCAGAAGCTGGAAACGCGGACTCCAGTAGGGACTGGAGGACAAGAGCAACTAAGGGAGACGACTCGAGTGATAGTGAGGAGGAGGACTTACCAGCAGAAACCAGAAGGAGGAAACTGAAGGTTGCTGAAGTCTATAAAGACCAAGAGGATGAGGAAGTAGTCAAAAGGCCAGAGGCTCCTTATAGGGGTGTCCCTGAAGTCGTGATCTCGGTTCCAAGGAAAGAACCAACAAAAGCTTTTGTTGGTACTCAGCCGTCTAAACCAGAGGAACGTTTGTACCGCCTTAGAGCACCTGTCCAGGAAGAAGGACTTGCGAAGAAGCTGGCAAAACGTATACTGGATGGGGAGGTTACCTTCAAGGCGCGGGAAGCGACGGGGATTTCGAACGAAGTAAGGGAAGAAGTCAGGAGGCAGTTGTCTAAAATTAGGCAGCCGATCATACCGAGAAAAGAACAGGATTTGGTTCAAGTCGGAGATAGTCCAGATGATCCTTACCATTCTTGATGGAAGAAGTTTCCATGCTGGGAGACGACGCACTCGAGATAAAGGAGTTACCTCAGGTACAACATGTGTTTGTAACTAGTGTTGCCAAACCAGAGTTCCCAGCCGGATCTGTAATGATACCAGACCCGTATCTACAATACCTAGAATCACTCGCGCCAGATGAGGCACCTAAGCCTGTATATGTTGACGAGACGAAGCGGGTATTTGTGGCGACGGAATCAGCTCGACTTAGGGTAATAAATCCTAAAATCCATGGAATGGGGCAGGTAGAATCTGTTATAGACTCGGGATCTCAGATAGTCTCAATGGCTTATGATTTGGCCAAAGAGATAGGCTTAACTTGGGACCCGGACGTGCAGATCTACATGCAGAGTGCAAATGGTTCATTAGAAAAATCTGTTGGACTAGCGCGGAATGTTTCATTTAAGTTTGGGGATATTGTAGTCTATCTGCAGGTCCACATTATTAATAACCCTGCGTACAAAGTCTTGTTGGGACGGCCGTTTGAGATCCTGACGGAAAGCACTTTTGAAAATGGCAATGACGGTTCGCAGATCGTTACGATCAAAGACCCAAACACGGGCCGGAGAACCACGATGGCAACACTTCCTCGTGGGGAGGAAAAGGAGTCGATTAAACAGGCTTCTATTCCTGTCAACCCGTCTGCCAAGACTGCTGATCCGAGCAAAACAACCAAGGATTTTCACCGATCTTCGAGGAATTGATGCAAGGACATCAAGGAGGAGAGCTGGCGTTGATGTTTGGCTTCGATAAAGATAAAGAGCTAGAAATCCAGGGATATGTCAAGGCAAGGAAGGAGAAGTTCACGGAAGCGGAACTACAGGAGGCATATATAAAAGCTTCTGGAAATTCAGACGCTTTAAGGCGTGATAAAAGAGCTTGGTCTTATTTGAGGAGTTTGTCGAGCCTCGTGGGAAACGGGCCAGGAAGAAGGATGAATACGGAGTTTTCACATGGAGCATTAGCAGTGAAGGGCGGGAAATCCCTGACCAGTCAAAAGCTTATATACCTAACAAAGTTGGGGAAGAAGTGAGGACTACCCATGTTACCAGTACAGATGTTAGATGTGCCTGTTGTCAATCCGCAGATTTTATATCACCACATGAGGGAGAGCGAACAAAAGCTTTTGTTGGCCCACATAAGGAGAAACTTTCCGCGTTCGCGGCTAAGAAATATAAACCTGTAGGAATGAAGGTTAGGCCTGTCTACACAGAACTACCTGAGAAGTATCGAATTAAGCGTCAAATAATTGGAGACCCGCTGAAAGACATGCCAGGATTGTCACCCAATCCCAGGGAATATTGTCCGACGGGGAGGTACACCGAGGAACGAAAAGCTATAGTAGATAAGCTTCATAACGGGGAATTTCTCTGGCCTGAAGAAAGGAAACTCTTGCACGAGTTAATGATGAACCAAGAAGGCGCGTTCGCATGGGATGATTCAGAAAGGGGAAATTTCAGACATGATTTCTTCCCACCGGTTGAATTTCCCCTTGTCGAACATGAACCTTGGGTGGAACGGAGTATTCCAATCCCTAGAGGGCAACTTGAGGAGACCTGTAAGCTTATCAAGAAGAAAATTGATGCTGGGGTCTACGAGAGTTCGAATGCGGCATATCGGAGCAAGTTCTTCGGGGTAGTCAAAAAGGATGGGAAGAGCATTAGATTAGTTCATGCTCTGGAACCTTTGAATGCAGTAACCATTGCGCACTCAGGAATTCCTCCTGCTACCGAAGAACTAGCTAACCACTTCGCAGGGCGCGCTTGTGGAGGATGTTTGGATCTGTACTCGGGATATGATCACAGAGATATTGCGGAAGGGTCTAGAGATTTTACTACTTTCCAGACACCTTTTGGAGCCTTGAGGTTGGTTAAATTACCACAAGGTTGGACCAATTCTGTTCCAATATTTCACGATGACGTGACATTTATCTTACAAGATGAAATTCCCCATGTTACAATTCCCTACATTGACGATGTACCAGTCAGAGGACCAGGGACTCGATACCAGGACAAAGACGGGAACTTTGAGACTATACCAGGGAACTCAGGAATACGGCGGTTTATCTGGGAACATTTCCAAAACCTGAACAGAGTAATTCAGCGCGTAAAATATTCAGGAGGGACCTTGTCGGGCCTAAAAAGTATATTGTGCGCAGACGAATTCCATGTTGTAGGACACTTATGTTCCTATGAGGGCAGGAAACCAGACACCGATCGTATTGGGGTAATCCAGCGCTGGCCTGACTTGAAAGATCAGTCAGAGCTACGTCAGTTTCTTGGGACGGTAGGTGTCCACAGGATGTTCATTGAAGACTACAGGAATGTAGCGGAGCCATTACAAAAACTTTTACGTGCAGACCAAGAATGGGTGTGGGGCACCGAGCAGATTGACTGCTTCAAGCTGATTAAAGAGTTAGTTGGCAAGGCGGGAAATCTGAAGCCATTAAATTATGATTGGGACTCTGATATTGTATTGGCGGTCGACACGTCCTATAAGGCAGTTGGTGGCCAACTTTATCAAGCAGACCCAGTTGACCCTAAGAAGAAATACTATGCTAGGTTTCTTTCTATTGGACTTAATGAGCGGGAAGCCCGGTTTTCACAACCTAAAAGGGAATTGTATGGATTAAAGAGAGCCTTGGAAGCGCTGCAATACTGGTTGCTTGGATGCAGAAAGTTAGTGGTGGAAACGGATGCCTTGTATCTCAAGGGAATGTTGTCAAACCCGGGAATGGGACCTAACGCTACAATTAACCGCTGGATTGAACAAATATTAATGTTCCAATTTAAGTTAAAACATGTCGCAGGTGTCAACTTTCCACCAGATGGACTATCAAGAAGAGATCCTCAGCCCGGTGATGAAGTATTCCCGAATTCAGAAGAAGGTTTAGATGAGAATCCTATTCCAGAAGATCATCCGGACTCAGATCGGACAGGCCGGCAGCCGCTAGATTTTGAGGAATTCAAGCATGAGATTGATGAACGTGGAGGGTACTTTGTGTCAACGGAAGGTTGTGCACAGTCTGTAGACGACTTCGACGAGGAATTGGTAGTCGCCAGGGACCAAGAGGTTGTTTTCCAGCAGAAGGTAACAAAAGCTTATAAGAGCGAGGGGTTGATAGTACCCCAATATCTTGTGCTTTCTACGCCTGAGCCAGAGAAACTTCTTCCGGACCTTTCCCTACGGGATGAACCATCAAAAAGGGAGCCCTATGATGAAGGACATAGGTCCGCCCAGGGAATAGAACTTGATGAGCGGGTGAAAACCTTGAAAGAGTGGTTCAATAATCCTTTCAAACGTCCCGAAGGGATTACTGATAGGCAATACCGCAATTTCATCAAGTTCTCGCGCAAATTCTTCATGGATAAAACGGGGAAGTTGTACAGGCGTGGGGAAGATTCTAAACATAAGCTTTTCGTCGAGAAAGAGCATAGAATGTACATGATGCGAGCATCACATAATTCTCTTGGACATCGTGGGATTTATTCTACCAAATCTATTATAGAGTTGCGCTTCTGGTGGCCAGAAATGGAACGAGATGTGTCCTGGTTCGTTAAATCCTGTCATGTATGCCAGCTACGACAAAAGACTTTGTTGAAGATTCCTCCGGTAGCCACCATGACTCCTAGTATCTTTCAAAAGATACATACGGATGTTATGATAATGGGGACACCTTCGAATGGTCACAAATACGCTGTGGCTGGAAGGGACTCACTTTCCCGATGGCTGGAAGGGCGACCCTTGAGAGCTGACAACGGGGAAACGTTGGGCAAGTTCTTGTTAGAAGATATTATTTGTAGGTGGGGATGTCCGCAATGGATTGTTACGGATAATGCACCGCAATTTATAGCCGCTCTACAATGGTTACACGCGAAATATGGGATTATTGGGATTAAGATCTCACCTTACAATTCGCAAGCCAATGGTCCGGTAGAAAGAGGACATTGGGACATGCGCCAATCACTGTATAAGGCTACGGGCGGTGATCCTAAGAAATGGTACTGGTTCTTTCCACAAGTATTGTGGGCAGACAGGATTACTATTAGGAGAGGGCTAGGATGCTCACCGTACTTTGCCATATGTGGTGCGCATCCAATACTTCCTTTGGATATCGAAGAAGCGACGTGGTTGGTAGAATATCCGGGACGGATGCTCACTACTGCAGAGTTAATTGGTTTAGGGCTAGGGCCTTGGCCAAACACTCTTACCACGTCGAGGAAATGCGTGACAGAGTAGATAAGGAGAAGAGACGTGCTGTAAGACGATACGAGGAAGACTACAAGAACACCATAAAAGCTTATGATTTTAAGCCAGGTGATCTGGTTCTCGTACGCAACACCCAAGTTGAGAAATCCTTGAACACTAAAATGGCAACCAGGTACATGGGACCTATGATAGTAATCAGGAGGACAAAGGGTGGCGCTTACTTGTGCTGTGAAATGGATGGATCCATGTATCATGGCAAAATTGCCCAGTTCCGCGTCATACCGTTTGAGCAACGCGCAGCTATAGAACTACCTGAGAATATTCTGGAGTTAATAGACTTATCAAAAGAAACTCTTGATGAATTAGCTGAGGATGACGCAGAAGACGACGAATACCTTGGAAAGGATATGCAGTTTCACCGAATACGCATCAGACCAACAAAAGCTTTTGATGCTGAGGAGTCAGAATCGGACTCGGAAGGCTATATGAGCGAAGAAATACCTGATGAAGTTGACAGTGAAGACGAGAGGGATCCTGAAGGACCTCCAGTCTTGAGGCGTTCCAAAAGGAATCGCAACACAGACTAAGAGGAGTTGTGGAACTTAGGATCACGCGAGTTGAAACACGAACACGTGATTCGGCTATAGAGATCAAACGGCATACAGAACATAGTAAACGAGCGTGTCTAGTTAGAAGTAATGAGCGTGGGATGACAAGTAACGCGTAAAAGGATCATAATGGGTCATAAAAGGTCGTAAAGGGTGCGAACGTCGCGATACGGTTTGGGGCAAGTTGAATTGCCAGGTGGTGGTACAGGTTAAAAGAAACGGAGGTGAAGGAGTGTAGGCACACCAAAAAGGCGTTGAAAATGCTTCGCATGAGGGAAAAGAGAAATCTAGTAGCGGCGCAAGTCGTGAGAGTGGCTATGGCAGTGACGACAGAACGAAACTCTGCAGAAATAGTCAGACTTATGTGAATACGTACATAAGCTTATTAGGTTACTCACCTCGACGATCGCGTTTCCGCTGGAGGAGCGATGAAAACCGGAGGACTGAGGTCGGGAAGACTGTCAGGAACAGGGGAAACGACCGGGGAGTGTTCAGGGGAAGGAGGTGTTACGATGGGCGAAGTGACTATGTTTAAACCAGTAGAGGAAGGTCCCGCACGCAGACGTTCAGGCGCGGATTCCGTTGGGCGCGGCTCGGTTATGCTGAGAATTGAGGACTCGCCTGAGGTCTTTAAGGAGGTACTGGCGATGATCGAGTTGATAGCGGAGCTGAGCGTTTGTAAATGAAATCCGAGCGCGGAGGTCTGACTCTTCCAGTCGGAGAGATGCCCCAGTAGGCGGGAATTCACCCGACTCGCACGCCTCAGTTGCCTCTGCAACAGTAGATTTGACTCGATGGTTGTTAGTAGCGAGTTCGGCAGCTGGGATTGAAATTTAAGGCGGGGTACCTATAAGCTTTTAAGAAGATAACGCACCGACGAATTGTTGCGAAGAATCTTCGTGAGCAGGGTGGTCCCCGGCTCGATTTCGCTTCCGCGGGAGTGAAGGAAACTCTGCGGCAACGACGAGTCCGGCTGGTTGAGGGTCAGTCTTGGAAAGTACTGTCATAGCCTTGGTAAATGCAGGTGAGGTACGGTCCATCTTGCGGAGTTGCAAGAAGGAGATGCGTACCGTAGTGGCACGCGTACCATCAGGGCGTCCGACAGGCTGAAAGGAGGAATGAACCCCGAAATATTGTCCATAACCACGAAGGGTTCGGACAGTGCACTTACCAACACACGATCATCCATGGATTGAGTGGAGGTAGCGGCTGGAGCAGTTTCATTGGTAGAAATCTGCAAAGAGCGAATTTGTTCGCGGAGTTCGTCAATGGCGAAGTTAAATTTCCGGACCCTGTCTGGGAGACGCACCAATTCAGGAACAGGATCGTCAACAAGCATGGCGTCGTCCGCCTCACCGTGGTTGTCTACCAAGTCAGCATCGTCAAATATGATCGAGCCTTCGTCATCCGAATGACCCTGGCGACGGCGAGCCTTTTTAGCCTAAAAACGACCGAGGATTAATAATATTAACAACAAAAGCTTTTGTTGAACACACCTTTGACTTTTCCTTTTCTCGTTTCTTGGCATCTTTGGCCGCGCGACTGGACTCCTTGGAGTGACGAGAGTCTTCCTTGGTGGAACGAGTCTCTTCACGAAACGTGCGGGCATCTTCAAGCTCGGCACGGTGGACCTGTTCGTCGAGAAGGATGTGGTTGCGAGCGCGCTCACGCTCATTTTTGAGTTTGTTACAGAACTCGACTACCGCCGGGTACTTCCCGGGGATGACACCACCTCCAAGGGCCGTCTGGTGATAGGCGTTCTTGATCTGGAAGGCGATTTCAGAAACGGTGTTGTCACGGGCGATGTGAGTAATGTAGGGGAGGAATGTCTCCTATAAGCTTTTGTTAAAAACTTGGTCAACAATAAAATGTACTGAAGACGTACGAGTTGTACGACTTTCTCGTCAAGAAAGGCGCGTTGGTCGGCGCGGTCGTCGTGTTTGGTGGCGCGGACGGCCTTTCCAAGTGAAAGAAGAGATGCGTGGAGAGGAGGAGGAAACTTTGGCGGCGCAGTGGCCGCCGAGGGCGTAACCATTGTATGAAGAGCAGGATAGACGTCGAATACGCTGGAATATGGGCTGAAATACTTCATCCTTTTATACGTCGAGAGTATGTGACAAACAAAAGCTTTTGTTTGTACCGAAACCCCGGAAATATTGACGCCATTATTTAACTGGGACAGTTAAGATTTTCGAGTGGGGGAGGGAACACATTGTTCGACGTTTTAGGCACAGAAATTTATGATTTTCTGGAGCTGAATTAGGATGGAAATACGTGGAAGTAACGAACACCATTGTCTGCAAATTAATATATCCAAGCAATGGATATATTGGGATGTCTACTGGAGCCGGGTGAAGCTCTAGACTCCACGAATGATGAAGCGGATACGTGGAACCCAAAACGACGCCCAGTAATGATTACGGAGTGACTTGGCCAGATCCAGATTTAAGATTCTTTCGGAGATCCCTTCCTAAAATGAATGAGGTACACGTAGTGTCCTCGTGGAACCCAAGAAACCAGGATGCGCAGATTCATTAGGAACGCTTCAGGACGCCCAAAGGGATATAAGTTTTCTATAAGCTTATGTTTCGAGAAGCCCTGAAGGATATTCTTAGGCGAATCAAAAATACGGCATGGGCATAATTTCATATTCATAAAGTATAGACGGGTTCTATCTAAGCAATAGGGAGACGATGAATGCGCTCGCGGACGATGCGAACAAGGGAGCGGCTAGCTCCAAGGTACAGAAGTACGAGGAGGATACAAAGCAGAATGAAGTGGGAGTTGACAGTGTCAAGGATGGTCTGATAAGTGTAGATGCTGGCATGGAAGCGGGAGTCGTTGCAGAGATGCAGGAACTCCTGGACTGCGATATCGCGAGCAAGACGGCGCTGACGAAGGGTCTCGATGTCTTCAGCATCTAAGAGGGTGTTAAAGACAGTCCAAGATAAAACTGGACGAGACTCACTGTTAGAGACCTCGAATTCGCGGTCGCGACGATCCATGTTATCAAACCAGACTTCGTAGTCGGTGAACGAGCAGCGGTATCGGCCAAGGATAGAACACTCGTGGCAGTGGAGAGCCCACTTGTTGAACGTGCAAGGAAAACCGGAGGCACGACAGAATTGACAACGAGTTTCATACTAAACGCTGCATAAGATTATGTGCGGCGCAACGAAAAGATCATGGACGTACGGCGTGTTCAATCAGGAGGACGTGGGACTGAAGCTTGATTTCCCAGGAAGGGTTGGGCTCTGGGATAGCGTCGCCATTGGAGTCCCGGTAGGACGACATGGTGGGGCAAGAACAAAAGCTTATAGCTGGGAAAGTATGCAGCAAAAGCTTTTATAGGGGCGAACGCATGGGGAAACATCTGCATCAGGAAGACTGATGTGGACCAATAATGTCAACGCGGACATTTGATTTGGACTTGAATCGAAGAACTTGAGGCAACCGGTCGGGTATTATAGCCGGAAAAGTTTGAAGGCGCTTAAGTGCGCAATATCGGACCGATGATTTGATAAGATTATCTTACATAAGATAATCGGGTTATGTACAGCACAGATCAATTCGTTGCAAGATATTCCTTCAATTTGTTAGGCAGTAATGAAAAGTACATGGATATTGAGACATTAATTCAACTGAAGGAAATACGCTACGGTTGAAATAATGAAGCAGGAAGAAGTAGTTCAAAAATTACTCGGCCTCGCCCTCGGCGTCGATATCATCACCTTCTTCACTGTCATCACCCGGTTCCTGCCATTCTTCGCAATAGAGGCCAACGAACAGGTCCTCCTTGTAGATGTCGTCGAAATTAGAATCTGAATAAGCCTTTAGCGCGGCCATCCAGGTTTCGCGCTCCTCGTCGTCCCAGACGGGCGAGCCAAACCGAACAAGGGCAGCCGCGTTGACTGCGTTGTTCCTTTCGAATTCTTCGTTCGCATGCTTGGTCTCGTGGGCGAGGAAATTCATGAACGCTGCTTTGTAGGGAGTAGGAATTTCCCAAAGTTTGGAAAAACCTTCCTTCCCGTAGAACGCAATCATGGAACGAATGAGAAGGCTCAGGTGGTGCGAGGACTCGCGGAGACGTTGATTGGCGGAGTCGGCAAGACGCTGGACCTCGGCCGCGTGAAGAGAGTCACGGTTGACGGCTTCAATAGCTTGCGCGATACCTAAGGATATAAAAGTTAACAAAAGCTTTTGTTGAAAGATTTAGAAAAAGACGGAGAAAAACTCACGACTATTAGAGAAAGTGGAAAGTTCGGCCACGGACTGGATTCTGCTATGGATCTCGTTGGTTGTGAGCGAGTGAGAACAAAGAGGGTGTTGACAAGAAAGGCATTTGGAGCCAGTCTTGTCGGGAACACACTCCTTGTTGAACGAAATGCAGGAAAGGCAGGACATTTGGACCTGGAGGAGCTTAGTATTGTAAAATAGGACGAGAAGAAAGACTCTAAATACCATGGAGCTGCCGGCTTTAACGGCTTCGGCGAGAGCTTCGTGATTTAGGTCGGGAGGACGGCGTGCAGACTTGTTAGTCCGCTTATGGGCCGCTTCGCTGCGACCGGCGCGCGTGGTGCCTGGGAACCCAGGCTCGTGAACGACCTCTTCCGAATTCTTGCGGGCCTTGCGTCTGCGCTGTTTGGACGAACGAGGTGGCGAGGCACGAGAGTCGGATTTCTTGTTCCTGGAGGGAGCCACGGCAGTTGACTGAGAATCCTTACGGGTACGGAGACGTTTCGAAGGAGGCCCGTCAGCGACAGGCTCCTGGGCCTCGACGTTGGGTGTGGGTTCGTCAATTTCGGACTCGTCTTCCGGTTGAGGCGTAGGTTTATTCGATGGGCCAGCTGGGATAGAGTTGGCTGGACGAAGGAGACGAAGGTGACGACTGGCGGGAGGCGGGTTCTTCGCAGGTGGCTTATAGGGGGCGATCACTACCTCAGGGATTTGTCCCGAACGGTTTGCGATCGCCTTCCCCTGAGAGCGAGTGATCTGTGTGAAAATTATCAAATAGAACACTATAAGCTTATATAAGGCGACTTGAAAATACTTACGGGTCGGGAACTCGTGTCCTTGGATACGTCGGCTACCGACGGCTGGGTCTCTTTGGGAGGCTTAGGATCGGTCCGCTTGCGTTTCTTGGAAGGTGTTGGCGGAGGGGTTACCGCTTTACTTTTACCCTTGCCAACCTTGATAGTTGGAGAAGGCACGACCTGGGAAATGATCAATTATGAGCACGAATGATTATTTGAAAAGAAATCTTACTGGTTCATCGTTATCAGTCTCAGGTACATAGGAAGGAGAACGAGGCGAGGGGTCGACATCCATGTCTTGTAGAAAATCAACCTCGTCACCGGGTGGCTCAGAGTTGATAACGGGACCAGCTTCGGGAGACGGTGGCCTGTAGGGAGGGGCGGGTGTGACTACAATGCCAACGGGGAATCCGTTTCTTGGAAAGAATTCCTGGAAAGACGAATTGGATGAGTTGGGATAGAAGTAAAACATAAGCTTTTGTTAAAACTCACCCGAAGACTGAAAAACGGAACCCCTTTGTCCCAGGCATCGGTTAAATTGTGACGCGGAAAACACTCCATGGCCATGCGAATGGTCCTGAAAAGTCTGACGAGGATCATGAGATACGGCGAGGGTGTCTCTTCCACAAAACGAAGCTAAAAACACAATATTAGCTGGAGTACCACAGAATATTTCGGACGACGAACCAAGAATTCCATTCCTTCTCGGAATTCGTCTATGTGCTCAGCGGCATTGGTCTCGTTGATCATTAGTGGTGCGCGGAGGTACTTGAACATGAAATCGAAGCCAGGACCGGAAAGAGGGGTTAGGGCCGTGATTTCGTAATCGGTATATGTGAAAGTTTCCAGGATGGAATTACGGGGCAGACCGTGGCCGGTTGGGAGCTCAAAGTTAATGGGAACCCATTCGTCCTGCTCAGAAAGGGTTAAGGCTAATCCCTGAGAAAATTCTAAAAAAAAACACGCACTATGTATTGTTCTTTGGGACGAATCCATTCAACAATAGTACGGGCGGCCTCTTTGTTAACTTTATGGGCCAAAGAGATTACTGCAGCAAGGAAGTTGTCCAGGAGGTCGGACCCTGGGATTCTGGATGCGTTCTCGGAGTGTATTTTCTTGTGGGGAAAAATAAGAAAAACATAAGCTTATGGACCAAAAAGGTTACGAACGATTATGGGCAGGGCTCTTGATACGACTTCGGCTAAATACGCAGGATTTGCAGCGCGGAAATGATTGCCGCGCCGGATGTAAGGAACTAGGCTGGTAATGGCCGGGTGATCGAGATAATGAAAGGAGAACATCTCCTCATCAGTCATCTCGAACGGAACCAATTCCTCCAGGTTGGCGGTAAGAGTTGGAGCTCCTCTGGGAAGCATGAATGATTCCCGCGGGAGATTGGTCCAGTAGCGTTGCCGTAGCTCAGTCTCAGGCAGGAGAGAGTTTATCGGGGACGTTGGTGTTGGAGAGCGCGAAGCAGGCTTTTCGGGAGGCAAGGATGCAGAGCGAGGTCGCTGTGCATCCTTAGAACGAGTATTCTTAGCCGGAGGGGTGATTTGCGAGTCGCTGGCCATGGTGGCAAACGGGACTGTGAAAATTTTCACAAGTCACGCGACTTTCCCAGGATTGGAACTCAGCGATCGGAGTTTGATGGGAAAACGTTCTCTAGGGCTATAAGCCTTTGTTGGGAACCCTGTCGAAATAAATTCCAAATGAATTGTGCACAAATTAAGGGAGGGCTTATGCCTTTGTTCGTAAATTCTGCAATCCACAAAAGCTTATATAAGCAGTGACAAATGCAGCAACGGACAAGATCGGGCGAGTTGTTGAGAACGTTCCATGAATAAATGGTTGCCCTGCAGTTAGAATGGAGTTCTTATGAAGGCAGTTGAACCGTGGGAAAACGTTTTATGTTGTGGCGTCGAAGGCAGATGATAGGATGACAAGATCAGCTTATCTCCGGATGAGGCGGGCCGGCGCGGAGTAACCAAGCTGTTACGTTCCTTAAACAAAAATAAAAAGAAAAATACGACCCGTCTACAAAGAAAAGAGTCTGTTGACCGGGGACGGTCAAGATTTCGAGTGGGGGAGATGATGAGCCGCGGATACGGCCAGGCGTGGAAACACAGTTTATTTTCCAATTTAAGACTATAATATATTCTATAGCCGCCTATACATTCCATCTCTTACAAAGGGTTAATGCAGAGGTCCGGGCAGTTAACTAGGAGACAGTAGCGTGTGGTACAAGCCCATGTTCTGTTATATTCTGACAGTGTTACGCACTGGAGGGATATTCGCAACATAAGCTTATACTTAAACTCGATCTTCTTACCGGTCCACACGGCCTGGGAAGACGGGGCGTTCCCTCTAATCAAGGGCATATTAAAATCCATCTAAAGACGTGGTTGCAGGACGTGGACAGCGATGGGGATATCTGCGCTACACAACGAGAGCAGGAAATCACGAGGGTCAATTGTTAATGGGAATATCCGTACCAACAAAGGCGGCAGTATGAAGCCGGCGGCAAGGGAAAGTCGTAATGATGACAAAGTGTTCATCATATAAAAGGGGACGTCTACCAACGGCTTAACGGCAGTAAGCTTAACCGAGAATGTGGCAGTGCACGGATCACTGAGGATACGCGCCGCTTGGACCACGTCAGTTCAATGGACCGAGGAGTCCGAATTGACTCAGGAAATAGTGGACGTATTGGTAGAACAATGGGACCGCAGTTGTGGGTCCATGATTAATAAGACGGCAGGGAGTGCCGAAGGGTTACGAATCCTGCCAGGCTCCACAATATTATGAATCTTAGAATTTTACTTTTATATTATCTCGATCCGGTTCAGTTTGTATATTAAATAAGTGTAGACGTACGTGTTCCTTCTACTTTAGGATAGGTGTACCGTTGTTCCGGTTTTACATTGTCTGTCTAAATGGGGTAGCTAGGAGTAGTATAAATTAGCAGCGAGATATACGGTTAAGCCAGTGGATCGTACCCTTCTTGTTAGACGCACGGCTAGACAGCACGTGGACGTTAGAAGAAGTTTGCAATCCGTTCGGAATACACCGGGTATCATAGATATCTTTGTATCTCTACGTTTGAGAACCAAGTTATATTGTTGGCTATAAGCTTTTGTGTGATTGTACGGAAATCGCGTGTGAAACGACATCAAGCGTGTTTTACGGAAGCCTACGGACAAGGATTATAACTGTGTCGTTAAGACAAGTCGTTTTGAACGTTAGAACAAGGAGCAATTGAAATCTAGTTCGTTAAAGAACCTTCGGTGTAAACCACCAACAAATTGTGATTAAAACCAACTCTTTCCGAGACTATTGGAATCGCAGAAGCGACTAGTGGGACTTGTAAAGCATCTGGGACATAAGCTTTTAAAAAGCCAACTTCATAGATATATCTGTTATTGCAGCAACCTAATACTTGGTTGGAACCCCGAACTTGCACGTTGGAATCGGTGACTAGAATTGTGTGTTTGGACTGGAGATTAATTGGATACGTCCAGTTGATTTATAGTAAAAACCTCATACCTGGCCACGTCGAAACCCAGCGTATCACCGCTCTCGCTTGATCGTTGCAAGCGGCTACTTTCGTGGGGGCAGGGTATGGTATGGTATGGGTTCAGGGAGCGCAGCGACCATGCAGCGTAGTAGGATTGGTCGTGGTATGGTATGGTACTGGGAGCGCAGCGACCACGCGACGGAGTGGATTCGGAGAGGGAACAGAGCGTAGACAGAGAGGACTCGGAGAGGGAATGGAGACAAGATGAAGAGGACTCGTAGGTCCCGCGTGCAGTGGGGCTGGAGAGGGATCGGAGACTCGATGAAATGGACTCGCAGATGGACACGGAATCGGAGAGAAGGCCACTCGAAGATGGAACGCAGTGCGAAAATTTTTCTTTTCAGTTTTTTCTCCCACCATTCCCTCCCTCAACACATGTTCTTTTTCCTTGCAGCTCAAGAGTGGGGGGCTCTGTAAGGAACCATTTATATGTTTTTACCTATTTTAGTTACTCTTTAGCTACAAGTCACATGTATGGTAGATCAGGTGATCCTATCTTACTTTTACCACAAACCACCTCGTCCACCGCCTTTCCAATTCCTGTCGAGTTACTCCAGGTCTCTGATAGAGGCAAGGACTACAGTATATCGCCTAGCCTGGCATACACACTAGGCACTAGGCGACCATATTACACATTTACGACTTATACGACTTACTTCATGCCTGATCACGATAAGACCCTACGCTCAGTTCCCTTGAATATTCGAGGGTTCTAGAGAGTCTACAACTCAGAGAGTACGAATATTCGTCTCCTGGTAGTCTCTTGAAGAGCTAGACCGTCTAACGAGGGTCCTTCACACAATATAAGGCACGATCATCCCGCCAGGGCATACGTACGACGGATACCCCTTCGTGAGTGCTCCTGAAGCCTTACACCCCTCCCGCCTATGGATGCACAAACGGCCGGCGGCTTGACCCCGACGCTGCTGACGCACAGGGAGCGGGATGAGGGGTGGGACAGACAGTACAAAGACCATGAAGGGAGATGCTCGCGCGAGCACACGAGCGAGGCGTACCACAGGCGCAGTCCAAAACAGAAAAAGAAAGACAGACAAGCTCGCGAGTCAAGTTGTGCGCCTCCGCCTCCGCTGCCTCGGCCCTCGCCAACCGAAAGCGCCTCGGAGTCTGTGTGTTTCCGCTCGACGATCCCCTTCCTTCCTTCCCCCCGACACGAAAGAAAGAAAGCAGAGAAAAATCCAGAACCCAAGCGATAGAATAGAAAAAACCCACTCACGCGCTACTATCATCCGTACTCCCCATGCTCCCACTGCTGAGGCTGCATGCACCTAGGCTCCTCGCACCCCCATCCGCACCCGCACCCACACTACTTCTGCGAGTCAAGCCCATATTGAGCGAGATACCCCTGCCCCTCCGCCCGAGTGCAAGCACGTCGGAGACGGCGCGTGGGCGGGTGGTGGTGGTGGTCCGCATCCCTTCGCCTCTTTGCGCACTACTCCGCGCGCCGGGGAAAGGAACTTGGTGTTGGAACACATACCCCGCCTCGAGGGGGAACGGCCTATGATGATCCAGGTCGATTCGCTCAAGGTGCATGTCCATGTCAAGCGGATGCCTGCCGTACACCGCCGGCTCTTCCTCATCGTACCCGTGCGCATACCCGGCTTTGACACCCCGTTCGAGCGGGAAGGGCGGGTCGAAGCTCCCGCGGCGCGAGCCTGAGTTGGAGGTGTGACAGGTGTCGGTGTACGCGGAGGCGGAGGAGGGCAGGTAGTCGTAGCTTGGGGCGGGGTAGGCGTATGAGGAAGACTGGCTATCCAACGACGATGACGACGACAGCAGCGTGGGGAGGGAGAACCTCTTGGCTGTGCCGGTGGGGAGGAGGTGTGCGTTGAGCAGTGCGTGCGTGTGCGGGTTGGTGTACTCGTTGTGGTGGTGCGCGTTCCCGTTAGCGTTACCGTTGATGATACTCGATGGAGGGGGAGACAGACCGAGCCCCAGCGGGATGCAGCTCGACAGCAGCTCGAGCTTCACGCCCGTACTAATACCCACGCCCACGCCCAACCCCATCCCCATACCCGTAGTCGCAAGCGTCGTATTCCTACGCCTTTTCTCCGCATTGGCATTAGCATTGGCGTTCGCATTCACAGGCAGCGGATACGGCAGCCCCAACGCGGCGGGTGACACTTGCCCCCTTGACGAGTGCGAGGACGAGGTGGAGGACCCTGCGCGCGATTTGGTCTGCTTGTTGGGCCCGCGGATGCGTCCTGCTTGTACGTATTCGCAAGGCAGTCCGCATGCGAGGCAGCACGAGCAGGAGGGGTGTTCACCTGAGCACTGTGGCAAAAGGGTGAGAAGTGAGACATACGAAAGGAAGAGAGGAAAAGACGAGGAAAGAAATGACAAACCTTTGCCTTCCTACTCCTACACTTCTCGTACACCTGTGCGGTGCGCAGCCTAGGATGCTCTGGGGTGCGGTAGAAGATACCTGTTGCAGGATCGAGGCTGCCTCCGATAGTTATACGCGGTGCAAGTAAAGGGTCGTCGAGGGGGTGAGGGTCAAATGGCCAGCCTGTGCTGGGGGAAGTATAGTCATAGTCAAAGTCGGGGTACATCGAGTCCATTCTGTTCTGTGGTTGTGCGAGTAGCGAGACAAGTCAAGTCTAAGAATTTGGTGCGAAAATCGACTCTTACAGAGTCTTACTTGATGTCCTAATCGGGCGACCGAGGAGCCTAATTGGTTATTTGGCGCTTTTTGATCCGCGGATGGAGATCACTCTCGGTGTTCTACTCAAGGCCGGTGCCTCTCCTCATTTCTTTGAACAGCCTTTGAATCCAACGACCAAGCCTAACGACGCCAACGAAAAATCCGCCCAATCTCAGACCGGTAACCCAACGTGTAATCAACTCGCCGTTGATGTCCAGTAGACTTAAGTGGACTCTGAATCCCCACCGAGCCGAGCAGCGGCGCCTTCTGCCTTCTGTGCCTTCCCTTCCAACTTCACCTTGCCTGATTCGAACTTTGCATTCAATTATTCCTTCTATGTGACTTGTGAAGTACACTCACGCACCAGCGCGGTGCCGAGCTTAAAATTGCAAATCTGGTGCCATAATCCGAATCCCAGGTTAACTTTCGTCGTTCGAAAGCCTGAGATAAAGCCTGGCTCGCGGGAGGCCCCGGCGAAAGGGTATGTCCCCGTGTTGCGTACCGTACGTGGATCCTCTCCGTTCTCAATAAGTCACTCGAAATTGAATTGATGATACTTTATATTGATGATGAATACTTACAGAATAATGAATAGGTAAGCAGGTGAGACGGTGCCCCAAATGTTGAATTAAATTCATATCCGCGCAATGTACTAGACACGGCGATCTCCCTAGTCCGAGTTCTTGTCAAAATCGACAGACGTATGTACCTACCTTCGGCCTTCCTGCGAAGTTCGAGACCCCGGCCCCGGCCTGTCGTTGATCCAACTTGCAATTTAACCTGCGACGTGCGACCTGGCGGCGATGCCTGTCGTTCAAGGACACCGACTTGCGTTAATTATAATATGTGGTACCAAAATTGAACAAAATTCTATCACACTTACAACACGAAGGAAGTAAAGGTTTAAAGCGGACGTGGTGCATGGTGCACCGCTGCACTTAATAAATCTGCGGCAATCCATTTGATGCAGTTGTTGGGGTTCGACTCCCCGGATCCGCATTATTCGGAGGTCTGCATTTTTTCTCGCACAGTTCAACACAACTTTTTCGCATTTACATGAGGAGCAGGAAAGGGTGAGAAGCGGATGTGGTGCGCGGCGCACTGTTGCACTTAATAAATAGATGGTACATCAAATGCAGCTGTTGGGGTTCGACTCCCCGCGTCCGCAATCTGCCTGCTTTCTCGACTTTTTTTTTTCTATCACAATTCAACTCAAATGTTTCTCACTTACAAGATCTCCTTTATAACTTTACAAGGGTAAGAAAGAAATGGACGTGGTGCATGATGCAACTCTCCTTTTATTGACATGAATTAATTGCATTGAAGCAGCTGTTGGGGTTCGACTCCTCGCGTCCGCATAGTCTTGGAGGCTCAAACTTTCTTTCTCTCGCACATCTATGAATTTTATCTGACTTACCACGCAAAGGAAATAGAGGTGGTAAAGCGGATGTGGTGCACGGTGCACCTCTCCTTTCGTTGGGCTTGAATTGAAGGCATTGAAGGAGATGTTGGGGTTCGACTCCCGCGTCCGCATATCGCTGCGCGTACATACAACCTTTTTCTTTCTTGCAGTTTATCAATTTTATCTGACTTACCACGACAAGGAATGAGAACGAAAAGCGGACGTGGTGCACGGTCCACCGCTGTATTGCATATGGAGTCGCTGTTAATTGTTGAGGCAGTTGTTGGGGTTCGACTCCCCGCGTCCGCATATTTCCGCCTCCACCTTTTTCTATCACAGTACTAGTTCAATCAATTCCATCTGGCTTACCTTGAAAAGGAAATAGAGGTGTAAAGCAGATGTGGTGCACGGTACACTGCTGTATTGCATGAGAAGGTGCAGATCTTTGAAGCAGCTGTTGGGGTTCGACTCCCCGTGTCCGCATTCTGAGTACAGCTTGAATCAACTTTTTTTTTTCATTGAATTTTCTCACTGACCACGCGAGGGAATTGGAAGGGGAGGAAGCGTACGTGGTGGCCTACATTGAACTGGGGCTTGATATTGGGTTGTAACCTCGTCAGATTCAAATCAGACAAAGGTGTAGTCCTCACAGAAAAAGGATGGCTCTTCGCGATCCTTGTGTCGGTGGCGTGGCATACCATATGGAACCTCCGTCATGCACGGGTGATAGAAAACCCGGGGAGGACACAGACTACAACAGAAATTCACAATAGATGGTTGAAAGCAGTCAATGCAATATTAACCCGTGATCGTCTCCTGACAGATAAGCTTAGATTTGGACCGCTCGCACCTAGAAAACAACTTGTGCTGAACACGTGGAGTGGTATTCTTTTGGATGAAGAGTCTCTGCCAAATGATTGGATCCATGAGAAGGTTTTAGTGGGTATATAGTGACAGACATGGGATAGGATAATTTTTCTGTCATGTCGGAGTCCCACACTGGTTTAAAATTCGTGCGTAACGGCATTTCCTCCTGAGCAAAACTCCCTGGCAAGATCTGGCTCACTACCAGCAACAATAGCAGATGACCTTGGAATGCTTCTGCAGACTGAGACTCATTACTTCCAACGCTCCAAAAAAAAAAAAAAAAGATGCGGACGTGGTGCATGGCATGGTGCACCGCTGGATTCAATATTTGGATCGAAGTTACATTTAATGTAGCTAGGGGGTTCCACTCCCCGCGTTCACATTCCAATTGTAACAATATTTTTTCCCACAGTTCATCAATGTTATCTAAAAGGAATGAGAAGGGAAAGCGGATGTGGTGCACGGTGCACTTCTGCAATGTCTGTAGCGTAACCCATTCCTTTGATGCAGTTGTTGGGGTTTGAATCCCATGTCCGGCTTATTCTATTCCTGCTGATAACACTTTTTTCTTCTCATAAACAGAATTTTATCTGACTTACCGCAAGTAGGAAGTAGAAGTTCATCATTCTCGGAGTATGATTTTACTGACATCCCAAACATCGTTGCTGATCCTACGCTTGAGCTAGACCGGAGCCGGTTACGAGTTTTAAAATTTATTTTTAAACTCGTTTTTATCCCCGTTTACCGCCAAAGTGAGGATGTTTTGTGTCGATGACGTAGAGGCTTCGTGTTGGTTTTACTTCCCGTATAGGTAATTTTGGTCGCTTAATGGGGTGAAAGCCCTCTTAATATGGAAAGTTGGTCAATGCTATTAGGTGTTCACTTTAGCTTTTGAGCATGATTGTCCGGTTATCTTCTGTACCGGTCAGCGGATGTTCATTCGTTGTGACCGAAGCCTTGCTGGATTTTTTGGTGTTACCGCTCCGGCACTTCAATTTGTTCATAGCACCGACAAGCTTCTTCAGCCACCTTTATGTTTTTTTTTTTGGGAGGGGGGCGTTGTGCAGCGTCCTTTTTCAATCTTGTACTGTGTTATCTCGCTTCATTTGATACATACTATGCCTAAAGACTGGAGGGTACGTTTGACCCATAACAGCTTGATGATAACTCTCACAAACGCCGACTCAATTGCGCATCACCTGTAAGGCTGCGTGGATCTAAAGGCTGTGCAATAGCGCATCATCCGGCTGCAGAAGTATTCACATGTCCCATTTAGCGCCTGTCGACTTCGCCCAGTGACTGTCACGGTGTAGACCGCCGAGCCAGTCTTTGTTTCATACCTCCCTTGGCCCCCTGGTTTCATCGTCTTTTGTTCACTTCTGTGTCCTAGGCGCGCGGCGCCGGCGTTGCCCTTATTTAACTTCTTTGAGCTCTCAATGTTATCGTTTATGTGGAGGGCGTATAAGTATCCTTGGAATTTCCTTTGTACTCGATATTACTTATGGGTATCCTAGGAATCTACCTCGGTGCGTGGCTACCAATGGCTATGCGAAGAAGTCGACTAGAAATACTGAGTCTTAAATCCTTTGACAACGTTGTGGCTCTTATCACCAATACGAGGTGGGCCAGTCAACATCTGCAAACCCTATTTTTCCGTGCCAAGTTGGATCATGCCTGGCCTTCTATGTATCCTGCGGACTTGTAGGATACCAGGGACACAGAAATACGGATCGAAAACATTTTTCTATGTCTTCAGACATAAGATTGATTTCTGCTTGCTGCGCCGATACCACATCGGCTTCCACCTCAATCCGCGCTGGTGCTGCCTCAGTGCGCGCCATAGCCGCCTCAATGCGCGCCAATAATGCGTCAATCAATTCCAACATCGCGTCAGTGCCGCCCAATCCCTGTGTAATGGTTCAAAAATTGAACAATGGATAGATTGTTTTGTGTGCTCGCTTATGGCCGTGCAACAATGAAACACACTGTGGATTCCTAGCTGTGGTTGCTAATTGATTTCGCCATCGTGTTCTATCCTACACATGTGATCGGGGAATATCACTGAATCGGCATGGATGCACAGATTTTCTTAAGTTGGTTTTGTGTCTTGTGGCGATCTACAACGGCCGGCTGCCTTGTCTTCAATCTTTAACGGCATAAGAGCCGTCAATTCAAACCGGAATATTGTTATGAATATAGGGCTTCGAATTAGAATGCACGGCAACTCTACAATGTTGCTGCACGCATCATACTGAACCGTCCAATAAAACATCAGACGTAAACATGAAGCGGCTCTCATTTTCTGGTTGCTATTAACCGAAGTTGGGTGCAAATGATTCAATAGCAAGACTTCAGCACGATGGCATTGTTACAATAACATACATGCTGGAATTGGATCCGAATGAGCTAGAGCTTCTCTGATCCTGGAACGAATATCCACCAACAATTTCACTCTCTGCGTGACAGAGGAAGAGTCCCTCATCCCACACTCTGCCACAGCAATACTACAGCCATAGAATCCTCGTTCCCTCGTAGGCAGTGCTGCCTCAGTGCGCGAAAATTTCAACTCAATTTTCCTGGACAGTTCACGGTTGATTCTAAGCTCGGAATGCAGTATCTCTGATAGTCATCGATGCCTGGTTTAGATTCAAATTAATTTGGAATGCCACCACCCTGTAGCTGTGTTTTATGAGGACTAAAATACATGTTGGTTATATGACCAGTTTTTCAACTCCATAATCTCTCAACGGGAACCACCCCGCCTTGTGAGTCTGATATGAGAAACATCTGGACCCTGTCGCAGTGAATTAAGCCATCAGAGTGGTATTGTACCGCAGAACATTTTTACTTTCATTCTGTCAAATCGAACTCGTGGTCCTTGAGTGTCTGGAACGATGACGGTGCATCCCACGGCTACCTTCTGTTCTGTTCTGGCTGATTGGCTTTGTTTAATTTTTGCCTTCTCGTATATGACTCAAATTCGTATATGACTCAAATTATTCGCCTGGAAATTCCTGAGTTGAAAAGTGAAAAGACTCTGCGCTGGGTTGCACCTTTTTCTCATCCAATATGATCTTTCATCGCTCATTCCATTTGAGTATGTGCGACGAAATCAAGGGACTTGGCCCTCTGTTGTAGCGAATTGCATCAGTGAGTTGCCAGAATTGTAAATTTGTTGTGGGAAGGCTGGAAGTTACGATGCAGGACAGGCTATGAAATTTGTACAGGGGCACACATCCATGGTAATCTTTCCACAAAGCCCAGCTCCGAGTGAATAAGACCACATACGTCGCATGCATGAAGAATCTTCAGCCCACGTATCTTAATCCAAGTTTCAACCGTGAGAAAAACATGTTCCAATTGGTGCATCTTGCCGCCGATGGAGATATTTCATCCGACTAGTCATCCACAACTCCCAGAATTAATCCATGGATATCGGACTGCGGGGACGCTTGCCCATTGAGCTGACAACTATTGTGGAGCGGTGGTTTCTGTATGGGATGGTCCACGCCACTTCGAATCAGACATTGACACCTTCAATTGCACTTTGAGCTGCAATCCCTTTCAAATCTCCATCCCTCAGTGGAGTTTAAGGGTTCGCGGTCAATGTAGCATTCCCGCTGTCTAAGACACCTTTAGGTAAGGGCTTTAGGAGCACCCTATCCCATTTTGGTCATTTCCCCCTGCATAAGCATGGATGCTCTCTGCCAAAACCCCTCGGCTCGTTGACCCATGAGCGAGTCAATGCCAACAGATCATCGTAATAATCCTGCTGATTTAGCTTCCGATACCCCCGGTTGCTGCCGCAAATGAACCAAATGTTGTCTCTTTAAAATTCCGTACATCTCTTTGAATTCTGAATTTGGTATGTATATATCTCCCTGATATTCATATCCTTGTTGCATATTCTTCAATGTCTGACTCCAAGCTGGCTCTGTCCACAGCTTGACCTTTTTGAGTGTGGTTGTTTCAACAAGTTTCAAATTTCAAGTAAAAAATCAACTGCCAAAAAAATATGATACAACTTATTTATTAGTTTAACCTGCCTGCGGCCCAATGCGACCGAGCGAGCTTTCTGCTGGGAATCAAGGAGCTAAATATTTGTGGTAGCGCCGTGCCGCTTGTCGGCCTTACCCGTTTTATTTTTTGAACTTGTCTCCGCAATCTAGCCCCGAATCTGGGAAATGAGACTTCTCTAAGTTCTCTTGGTCTGACAGATCAAAACTGGTTTTCTTTTATCGACATCCAAGCAATCTATTTAGATGGGGAAACATCAACCAAACCTGATTTAAGGTGGATACATTCGAGATTGGTTGTCGCATCAATGGCACAGCCATGCCGAGTCAGTGCCGCTTCATCCGCGCCAGTGCGCGCCGTTCTGCGTCATCTTTATCAGTTACGGTGTCATGCTCTCTTTCTTCGGTTTGTTCTCGCTTCCTCCTCCTTCTGGTCCTGTTCGCCGCTACTTGTTTGTCTTGTTTGGCGTATGTCTATCAGACTGTTCATTGACTGCCAGTGCTTCGATCTCGCTAGATTACCGAAGCGTGTCTCATTTTTATTTACTTATGTTTCATGGGAATTTGCGGCCTCCATACCACGTCGTGCAGTCTCCCGCTTTGCATGTTATCTCTCTTGCCGGCTTCACTCAGGACGTGTCACCGTACCTGGTGTTGAGGTTGTACCACGCGCTCGGGATGTCGGATTCAATTTCCCCGCTTCTAGGCTTGATTAACGTGCCTGCAAGGACCTCATACAAACGGAGTGACACCACTGTGGCGTCTGTATAACTCGGTCAGTGCAGTATCTTTGGGTTGCCGCTCACATTGTTTTTGTTGAATGTTCGGGTGTTAAGATCGCGGCTAAAGTCCGGTTGCTTTCTGACAATTATGTGTTGATCGAGAATCTGAGTACCTCATGGACGCCTGTTTTGACGGAGATATTGTCGTATACCGACTTCGGTTATTCTCAGCAAGCAGAAGTTTTGCCGTCATGCCGGCGTCGACCAGTATTTTTTTTCGATTCGCAGATCGTCACATACTTTATGGATGTGTACAGCCTGGAAGATATGCAGTAGCTCAACTGAAATTGCTGTACAATGCGCGTCAGTTGGTACCTTTGATTTTCCACACCCACACCACCGTCGTTTCGTGCGTAATCTGTACTGGACGCAAGCGGATACTTCCCAAGTTGTGGGAAAGGCGACTTGGGTTCAACAATCGGCCATCCCACCATGGTGTCCTCAGTAGATCCCCCCCTGCTGGGAACACGTCAACGATGTGCTGCTCTTCCGCTGTAAGTCTTCTAGTCATGTACTCGGTGTCAAAGCCCACAGGCCCGGACTGGATATTGCGTAGCCCGTTGTTGGCATAGGTTTCGGACGTGACATCTTAGACGGTGTTTGTGGTCGGGAAGGGCTGGGTGTCGTGTGGTGAGTTGCCTCCAGTTATGTGCCGAATTCCTTAGCCTGCAAGGTTTGTCAAACTGATAGCTAAATGCCAATGGCCTGTCTCTTTGTAAATTAATCTGTGCAGCTCCCAGCCTTCGCGTCTTGCGCACGGCGACCATGCTCTTGCTCATGACCGACATGGTTCGTGGGTGGTCTATGGTATACCGTAGGCTGCAGGTGGACCATGGATATTTGTGTTTGCATTTAATTCTAAATTTAAAAAGAACCAAACTCGTTATGCCATGCGCATGCAATGGCCCTCAAGCCCAAGTCTGTCTATGAAGCAAAGCTGTCGATAGACAGACCGGTCGATCGGAGTTTGAAATCGGTTAACGCGCGGAACTACCATAAAAGGCTATTAGATAAGCAAACTTTTGGCGGAGCCGCGGCATCGACTCCCGATACAAACAAGCACAACCTGACTGAAAAGAAATTCTAGCATTATGAATTCTTCAAATTCGGGGCTCATTAAAAGACACAGCATGTTTTATACACAGACTCTATTGTTATAGGTACCCATCTTTGTAAAAATTGTATTTCGATGGCCCAATTTGCATCTGCTTATCTAATAGCCTTTTTAGGAAAGCCGCGCGTTAACCAATCTCAAACTCCGATCGACCAGCCTGTAGATCGAGACTCGTCTCTCATCTACAGGCTGGTTCGAGCCTACGCTTGAGCGACCACAATGATCATTTGAGTGTAAAGCACAGCCAGGGAAACAATAGTAAATAAGGAATATCTCGAAAAATTATCTTCGCCGGAGTGCAGTCAGAATTCATGCGACCCCCCTTTTCCCGTCATCCCAAAATCACTGCGTGAGACCTTGTTTGTGTTTGTTCCATTCTCGGTGTCTGCGGTTAAAGTTGGGTTGGGGTTGTACGAAGGAATCATGATCATAGCGTGGCTTGTTGAAAACAGCTCCTCCCTGACATGGTCACGGGAATTGAGACTAATGAAAGAACCTCGGTAAGGTCATAGGTGGAATGGTGGAATGACCGTACATGGACATGAAACTCAACCCATAAACTAAGAGAACGGTGTGAGTGGGCAGACAAAAAGGTTTTTGAGAGACTTACGCCGAACGAGGATGAAGAAGAATCTGAAATTATCTAATTATTGACAGTCATGAATGACAACACGGAGCGTACGGAGCATATATCAAAGTCGAAGGTAAAGCAACCAGCTGTATGTGGTGTAAATAACGGATGAAGTGTTGCCGGAAATGAGCTTACTGTCGCAAGGGGGCAAATTGCGAACACGCTGGTCAATGCGCCACTGTTCAGTGAATAAGCGACGAGGAGATTTATTGCCTTATTCGTCCTAGATTGGCGCACAATATTATTATACGGGGAGAAAAAATAGAAAAGGCGCTACTTCTGGAAGCCTGTTTTATTTCGCAACAAATGATATATCATGGCACCGGCAATGAGAACATCACAGCCCGCTTCGAACGCAAGACCGCTGGTGGAGTAGGGCTAGGAAAATCAAGTCAATGTTCACATTGAGTAACGACAACGTACGACATCAGCCTTTGCATCTTTAAAGAACTTGACCTGGAAACTTTGTATCACTATTGAGCCTCTAGTTTTTTGGCGCGCGGGATAACTCACGCTTTGTGCATATAAGCGATTCCAAGGGCTACAAATTGTTCGTCTATGAGCAATTGATGATAATTCAGAGGTAGGGGCCACACACCCAACTGGGCAAGCGAGCAGATTCCCTGCGGCCACATTAATTTGGGACACATTCTTGTGTTTGAGGCAACCCACGATTATTACCGGGAACACAAGAGATTTTTTAGAGATGGTGTAGATCCGGTAGGCATAGAAGAACTGCACCAGGGTGGCCGAAAGAACTAGCAGAAAGTTAAGGAAGTGCGTGACCACCCTCGCCGATACATTCATACCTCCAACGAAGACTTCAGCCTTTATGCAGTACAGGTGTGTCGGATATAAAAAATGCAGGGTCACGCATAGTGCTTACGAGGAGACTCCTGTGTAGTAGTTCATGAGTAGGTCGCTTCTATGAACGAATATACTCACCATGGTGCCTGTACTAATTCAACATAGTCGCCGAAATTGGTGACCGTTGTAGAATAGAATGAATGAGAAAGTAAGGCCAGATGCAAGGTGTCCAATGCCATGAGAAGTGCCACCTTGATTTAGTACGCCCGCTAAATGGGTGAATGGTAGTGTGACTGGGTCACTTACAAAGGTTTTCAAGAAAACTGGGTCGCGTGAGCAATGTTTCGTAAAGTAGAGATATACTTGAAGGCAAGTCACTCCGAACAACCTAAAGTAAAATTGACAGTCGATCCGGAGGTTCGAACGACTGGCTTACACTGAAGACACGATGAGTCCGATGAGCCAGGCCCCAAGGGTATCGTCAAGGGGGATAAGGCTGGCTCGGGATAGAACGATGCTGGACATGGGATCAAATGGCATTGCAGAGCTTCCAACACCTCATTGCCTTTTGAATTGTCTACAATGATGAGACCATCATGATTTGCAAGCCTTCATCCCAGGATTCCGTTGAGTTATTTTTGAGATATTCAGGAACAGCAGATTGTCGCTGGTCCTCTGTTTCGATGTCTAAGTCTCCAAGAATCCCGCACTGCATGTTGAAATCGAATAGGTTCTAAAGAGATTACTGTGCCCCGATGTCTTTAGTTGGAAGGTAACCAAACCTCTGGACCGGATGCCAGTCGTGATATGAGTTTGAGAAAGGTAATAGCAACAAAATAGAAGCACCATGACTTCCGAGACGTGATGTATGAGTTCAACACGCGAATGTGTTGGAGGCGAGTTTGCCTGCTGAAGCCGATCCATTCCACAACATTCTGTCCAGCGAGAGACCAAGAATAACAATAGACTCACTGCGGCATCAATCAAATCTTGTTGGCTCTTGAAACGGGGATGTACTCCCGCTCTCTGACAGCCCGATTGGTTTCTGGTGAGTTGCGACATCGTGGCGAATTCCGACACTCTGATGGGCTGATGGCATAATTAGCTGGACATCGGGTTATGATGGCCTGTTGATGGAAGTCAAACATGTCTCCAACATTTCTCACCGGGTCCACTGTACCGCACTTACATACAGTGTGCCGTGTGCGCAGCATCTGGTGCATGTTGCCCCCCGGGGGTTGAGTTTCTCGTGAGTTGCGACACTGTGGATGGCAGACTAATCATAGACGCTTCTCATACAGGAGGAGACTTCAACAAGCGAGCTTCCCATGTTGAAGCGTCTGTCTGCGAGAGACTAAGGAGATGCTCGAAAGTATGGATTTGTTCAGGGAAAATTAATTAAAGTTTCAACAGATGAAAGCAGAACTCGAGTAGGAGGTGCAAGTAGTATCTTAGTATGCGAATCAGAACAGGGAGGGTTTGAGGAATAGTAGCTCAAGAGATGTACTGCACAAATTTACGCCTAAACCAGCCTACTCCCTGTATCTGTGCATGCAAATTTTACACAGCCCACCCGAGCCAGGGAGCGGAACATTAAATAAATAGCTAATGACTACCTAAATCCCACCGGCTAGCGCGAAAGTCTCATGAGCCCACTAAGCTGGTCGAGGCGGGGCGGAATCGATGCCACCTTTCTAAAATTTTACCAGGGTAGGTCAAGTAATTGGTAAACTTTCGGTTCTATTATGGAGAATGTTGTGAATCTTTCCAGAGAGAATGTTCTACATCCACGATCCCGGCTATGTGGGCTGACGGGGACTTCCGTTATTATTCTATATGGTGTTACCGTTGCCACACGTTCTATTCTCTTTCTTTCTGTCGTTCGTTCGTTCTGGGGCGGGTGGTGTGTTGAGCTGGTAATTAAATCTCAAGGGCATTATGAGTAAATTCGGACTGGCCACCCCTAAAATAAGTGGCGCCGGGGTGCGATTGACGTGTGGGATGCATCAGCGGGCATATAATAATAGAGAGTTTGCGGTGGAGCCACCCAGCGCCACCAGATGGCTCATCCAGCATGCGGTGCCGTGGCTACGCCATTTGGTGGCTGTTCGGTTGCCTGCTCGTTATTGAGTTTCTATGCCCTCGTGAGGCACGATCGTTGGGCCTAGAATGATGTTTATGATCGACGGCTTGCTGACGTGAGCAGATCTTTCTGCTCTCCTCCATCATCAGCGCCGTCCGGAGTCCCTCGCCTTCGCCTCCGGCTCGGACATCCTTTGATTTGGATTTCTTTTCCCCACCCACCCTGGCCCTCGTGAAGCTAAGTGATTTCATTTGGATACTTCACCCTCTGGCTTACATTCACAGGGACGTCGAAACGCGCTTGGGTATCAGCGCTACCGCCAATCCCTCAGCCTTGGTGAAGCCATCCGCCGGTCATCCCTGTCATCCTATCGGCGGCAGGGATTTCTCCCGTTCCTAGCAACCATTCTTCATTCATACATTATCATGGTCACATCAGCTTAAGGAGTTCATAAAGATGTGTATCGAGTGCCTACTACCTTACTGAATACTACTACTTTCTCTACCTATGCAGAAGGCCATTCTTGAGTCCACACCTCAATATCGGGGTTGCTCTTAGGGTTTGGCACCAAACAAGGGATTGAAGTACTAGTTTCTGGCACTCCACTGGTGCACGGCTGTCTGGCTCAATATCGGGGTTGCTCTTAGGGTTTGGCACCAAACAAGGGATTGAAGTACTAAGTAGTTTCTGGCACTCCACTGGTGCACGCACGTGTACGGACACGCATCTGAATAGTCATAGTGTGTGTGGAAGGTCAACAAAAGTTCTCCCCCGCCACCTGATCAGCCACCAAATGACGTAGTCACCCGGCACCGCATGCTGGATGAGCCATCTGGTGGCGCCGGGTGGCTCCACCGCAAACTCTCTAATATCTGTGCAAATCTCCATCGCTGGGCATAATATATATATTTAGGGGACGGCAGAGGCGATGATGAGATGAGCGAATCAGCAAATGCTTCACCGTAAAATTCGATTGCGCCCTAGCGAGTTGAGTTGAACATTTCGAGGCCTCGATCGGGAGCGCTCCCAGTTGATGGCGCATCACCTCCGCATCCGACCATTGAATCTGAGGCACCGAAAACCTCAACCACCTAGAGTTGACATGCAATAGCATGATCCGGATGCGTGCGATGACAGGCCAACGTGCGGGAAGGCGCATCAAAGGCGCACAATTGTCTGCATCATTTGGTGGCTTCTTTGATGGGTATCTCAAAATACCCGCGGTTCAAGTTGAACTTCCCATCATTTCAAGTTGTTTCTGTACTTCGGTATTTCAAGCTCCAGTGTTAGATTAACTCCGGGCTACATATGGAGTCCAGATACAATATTGAATGATGTTCGACTCCCTGTGTCCGCATACATCTTGGAGTCTCAAGCTTTCTTTCTCTCGCAAATCAATGAATTTTATCTGACTTACCATGCGAAGGAATGAGGAGGAAAAGCAGACGTAGTGCATGGTGCACCACTGTATTGCATGAGAAGGTGCAGATCTTTGAAGCAGCTGTTCGACTCCCCGCGTCCGCATATGTCTTGTGGCCACCACTTTTTTGATCTCACAGTTCAATTTAATCTCTCTTATAAGATGGAGCCGGGAAAGGTATAACGCGGATGTGGTGCATGGTGCACCGCTGCACTCTGTATACGGTAGACCATTTATCTGATGCAGTTGTTGGGGTTCAACTCCCCGTGTCCGCATTGCTCAATCATTGCATTTTTTTTTCTCGCAGTTCAATTTAATCTGACTTACCACCCTAAGGAATGAGCTACGAGGCAGACGAAGTGCATGGGGCACCGCTGTATTGCATGAGAAGTTGTAGATTGTTGAAGCAGCTGTTGGGGCT
Organism: Mycena leptocephala; assembly: GCA_029378395.1. Lineage (NCBI taxonomy): Eukaryota > Fungi > Basidiomycota > Agaricomycetes > Agaricales > Mycenaceae > Mycena > Mycena leptocephala. Next base: position 322,721 of record JARJLF010000057.1, read on the forward strand.
CGACCAACGGTCGCACCCCCGAAGATTAATCTTCAGCATGGCAATCCCACATACTAATAACAGCTAACTTATTGAGTGTAAATAATAGCCTGTTTGCGATGCAGCCACTGGAGCCACCTGATGGTTGTTTGGCGTTGCGCAAACTGATGGCTACTATGGCTCCAATGGCTGATAAAATAAAGTCAGTGTATGCTTTTTTCTACTGGGAAGAGTGTCAATGAGTGTGTTATCATGCGTAGAGCTTAAGGAATGCCCCTAGTCTGCTTGAGGCCTCCAAATTCAACAACATTAACTATTTTGGGCCTAAAATCTGGCTGTTATATATGTGAGTGGGACTAAACACCCATACATGAGCTGAACGACTCAGAGGCAACTCAATTACTCCAAAAATATGGGCAAGTATCAAAGCCATTCGAGCCATTAGCCATCAATTTGCGCAATGCAAAACAGCCATCATGTGGCTCGAATGGCTGCATCGCAAACTCTCGATTCAGGATTATTGAGCGTCCGGTCTTCGCGGCTCTTGCAAAGGTTAGTAAAACTTATGGTGGCACAGTCACGTACCCAGAAGACTTCAAATTGGAAGGATGTGCTTGCCCTCTGCAATGCTGTCAGCTATTGACAATGCACCTGTCAGGACCGCCGAGACGTACGAATTGCAGGAGTGGTGCCACCGCGAATCTCCGATGTGTACAGGCTGAAATAGTGACCTATATTAGTGAATGCCATGTACCTCATCGATGCCGACACAACTTGAAAGAGAACACATGTCAAGCAGCTCAAAAATGGGACAACAGAAGAAGAAAGGTTGACTTGTCAAAGTTCATGAAGGTGCGAAGACCAAAGCGATGAGCATGTGACAGTCTCTTTATGCCACTAGCTTTGATGCTAACCCTGGGCCGTACGAACCAAATAGGACCATCACGTTCCTTGTTTCTTGCCACCATGTTCCGTCACCATCACCATCTTTAACCGGCTTGTTGGGGCTGCTGCTGAATATTTGCTGTTGAAGCTGGCACCAGTTTCCAACAGCCTGACTCTCCAGTGCTGACCCGACATTCTTGGGAGTCTGGTCAAAGCATGGGTGGCATTGGGGAAACTCATCGTGTGTTGTCCCCGCATTCGCGAATGTCGTTAATTAAACCCTCTGAGCTTAATGGATTCTTAGCATCTTCTCAGCTTACCCCTCTGGCACAGGTTAGGCACAAGAACCTCCAGTCATCAAACGAATCGATTCGCGAATGAAGTGTCCTGCAGTAAGCCCTCCTGAAAATACTCCCATGGCATTCTGAAATAATCCTCTGCATAATTCTCTGACTCGGGACCCTACTCCTCAGCTGATATCCGATAATCTTGCCGAGAGGATCATCTCGTGAGACAATCCTAGATTAATCCTCGTGGGTTCCTGGCTTCATAATCCTGGCCACAAAAATCCTGTGGATCATCTTACCAGTCGTAGAATGCTCTGATAATCTCATGGTGTCCCAATAATCCCGTCTAAGGTAACACTACAGATAATCCGGATTCTGACCTGCCGTGGCAATGATTCAATAATCTTGCCTCTAGTGCTGGAGACAATCCTAGATTAATCCTTTGTATTCTTTAGACTAAAAAACATAGGTGTTATTAGTGCTGAGGATTGTTGTATTATTAGTGTCTGGATTAATCGCCATCACTGGCTCGACTCCCCGCGTCCGCATTCCCCCACTGTCAGTAAATATTTTTTTCTCACAAATTTTCTCACTTATCAGATGGAGAGAAGAGGGTTAAAGCGGACGTAGTGCACGGTGCACCGCTGTATTCAATGTTGTGCTTAGAATCCAGTTAGATGCAGCTGTCGGGGTTCGACTTCCCGTGTCCACTACTTAAATTCAGAGCTTAAAGCTATAATTATTACTTGGCGTGTATCTGGATTAGCTCGATTTTTTCTCTCTGGTTCAACTCAAGTTTTCTGTCTCACGGATGGAGGAGGATGAGCGAAAAGCGGACGTGGTGCATGGTGCACCGCTGCATTCAATATTTGGATCGAAGTTACATTTAATGTAGCTAGGGGGTTCCACTCCCCGCGTTCACATTCCGATTGTAACCATATTTTTTCCCACAGTTCATCAATGTTATTTGACTTACCACAAAAAGGAATGAGAAGGGAAAGCGGATGTGGTGCACGGTGCACTTCTGCAATGTCTGTAGCGTAACCCATTCCTTTGATGCAGCTGTTGGGGTTTGACTCCCATATCCGGCTTATTCTATTCCTGCTGATAACACTTTTTTCTTATAAACAGAATTTTATCTGACTTACCGCAAGTAGGAAGTAGAGGTGTAAAGCGGATGTAGTGTGCGGTGCACTGCTGTCATCAATGATTCGGATGAGGCAGTTGAAGCAGTTGAAGCAGCTGTTGGAGTTCGACTCCCCGCGTCTGCATTGCGCGTTAAGTTTCCATCTTTTTGTTCTCACAGTTCAATTTAATCCGACTTACCACGGGAAAGAAGTAGAGGTAAAGCAGACGTATATAAGTTTATCAGATATGTTTTCAGTGAAAAATGGTGTGAAAAATCATGGACATCAGAAAAATGTGACCGCCACCAGCCAAATTTCTCGAACTTGTTGGGAAACGTTATGGCTCCACAATCAAAACAGCTGGCGACTTGATACAGAAAAATACATTTTTCATCGGTTGCTAATAAGCTCTATTGCGGTTAAGCATCAAGAGTGACCCTTTTGTTCAATTTAACCCCCCGTGAGCTTGAAGGCAAAGGATGTTCAAGGTACTAAATTTGACAAGAATGTGTCAGGGTACCATCAAGATTTTGTACAGAGTTCTGCAAAAGCCAAGAAACGTGCTGGAAAGATTTATGGACTGGACAGCATGCCACGGAAGGCGATGTACCACGGGAAAACTGCGCATCAGGCCGCGAGGAGTCAACCAAAGGCTGATGACAAGTGGCGTCTTAAGTAGTATTTCAAACTGTGAGCGAGCATAAAGAAGGTATCATGGGCACACTGCTATGTATGGTAAATCATTCAAAGTTGGACAGCGGATTTCAACATGTCCGAAATCCCCGATTCAGAGATGCTTTGTTCATGAGAAGGATATTAATGTGAGTGAACAATGCGGACTTCTTCAATATTCCTTGGACAATGAATTGAGCAAGAATGGTGTTAAGTAACTCTTGGCTATCGGAAGAGAGTTTCACTGCATAGTCCGTAGCGAAGCACGGGCTGACTGCTAGCAATACTGATCGAGTGTCAGTCCAACGGTGGCAACTTCCACCTACACAACACATCTTCAACAGCGTCAAGTTGACCCATTCTGTCAGCGCATTCTATTGCCAGACAACCGCAACACGTCGATTTCACCAACTTTTAGTGATTGCGCAAAGGGCTAGCGTCGCCGAAGTAGTTACCTGTAATTTGATATACCCTTCGCCCACTCTGAGCATTGATCTCGCAGACCAGGAAAAAGCCACTGCAATTCTACATTCCAAAGCAGGATTTATCATAAATCGCTATCTCACTGCGGCCATTGAGCGTTTACGGCCAGGCACAAGTCATTCGCCGGTGCGGGATATTCAGCTATCTCTTCAAAGCTGGAGGTAGCTGTAGACGCCGTCTGGACGAGGCTGGCGACGAGAATGATTGAAGACACGCCAGTGGTTGATCCCCAGGCCGGAACACATTCTGCATGTTACTTCTCCAGTGGAGGAAAAAATATCTTGTCCTGTGTTCGGCGAGATACGGGAGCAACAACGGACTATCGGCGCCAAAGTCCATACGTCTGGAACCATTAATATATTGACCAGGTCGGACGGCGCAACCCATCGAACTTGTACTGGGGCTCAGTGCTGTTGAATCTCCAAGATTGACAGATCTTAGGGTACAAAGTTCATCAATGAATCGTCGTACATTCTCGAATTCAGGAAGCACTGTGAAAAACGGATGACGTGAATTTCACGGTACAACATAGTGAAATTCACGTTTCACGGCAATTTGGAGTGAACCCAAATTTTCACTGTATGGAGTGAAATTCTCTTCACTACCTTTCAGAGTGAAATTCTGTTTCACTATGTTGGACCTGTGAAATTCACCCCAAAGTTACCGTGTCCGAAAAATGTCAGGAATGGTCCACTAATGGTCTATAGTGATCATTTTGTGGTAATTCGACTCTTTGGGAGCGACCCATCGCATTCCGACCAATTTCTGAGGGTTCAGATTTTGAATACCGGCTCCGGGAAAGTATTTCGTGATTTGCGGCTTAACCAAGCCATTTCATGAAAATCGACCTTAAACAACTCTGAAAGCTCTTGTGAAGCTCTACAATTTCGGTTCAAAGTCTATTTTTAGACCAATGCCCGAAAAAAAACATTTTTCATTACCTTCTTGCAAGCCTGCTTGCATCTCAATAATATCTTGGTCAATACTGCGTCAGAAGAATGTAGTAGTATGTGGATGATTAGAGTTGAAGGCCAGAGGAACCCTAGAGGTAGTATGGCCATGTTCACTTCTTAGGCATACATGGTTGGTTTAGTCTAGCGGTTATTGCCTACGTCTACCTATTTTGTCCGTTCGCGCGAGGTCAAGAGTTCGAATCTCGCCAAAAACAGCGTTTAAATAAATTGCCATTGTACTTAGAGTAGTCAATTCAAGTTCACTAATGCCCTTACAATCATGCTGAGTTGAAAGTCAGAACACATTGACTAGTGAAGTAAGTAAGAAAGCAATTCTTTTCTTTTGCCGGAGTGTGATTGGGTTTCGCGACGAAAACCCGTGAAGATTCACTCCAAAATAGGGTGAAACAGTACCGTGAAAAGGGACATTTTGTACGTGAAACTTTTCACCCCATTTTGCCGTGAAATTCACTTTTGTACTGTGAATTTCACCCAGTTCTGCAGTGAATTTCACCCAATAAGTACGCGAAAATGGGGGTGAAATTCACTATTTCCGTGCTTCACAGTGAAGATGGTACTGTCGAATCTCAAAGGTTGACGGATCCCAGGTACATTCGTCAATTGAATCGTTATACATTCTCGAATTCAGGAAGATGGATCCTATCGTGATCCATGATTGGCTCTGGGTAAACCCGGTACCACTGGAGCAACGACGGAGTCAGAAAGTCTCACGGAAGCTTCAAAAAGAACTTCAAGCATGTCAGGGGGCGAATGTTTGCTGGGAAACTAATCATGACTTGTGTACTAGTCAGCTGCCCAGACAATTTACTTCGTTGCCGAAAGCTGGTCACTGGAAGTTCATCATTCTCGGAGTATGAGCTTGCCGATATCCCAGACATCGTTGCTGATGCTACGCTTGAGCGACCACAATGGTCATTTGAGTGTAAAGCACAGCCAGGGAAAATAACAGATAAGGAAATGATTTTATTACACCAAGAAACATGAGATCTCAGAAAATTATCTTCGCCGGACTGCAGTCAGAATGCACGCGGCCCTTGGTTATGTTTCGTTCCATTCTCGGTGTCTTCGGTTAAAGTTGGGTTGGGATTGTACGAAGGAATCGTGATCATAGCGTGGCTTGTTGAAAACAGCTCCTCCCTGACATGGTCACGGGAATTGAGACTAATGACAGAACCTCGGTAATCTCATAGGTGGAACAGTGGAATGACCGTATATGGACATGAAACTCAAACCATAGACTAAGGAAGTGTGAGTGGGCATACAAAAAAAGTTTTTGAGAGACCTACATCGAACGAGGATGAAAAAGAATCTGTAATTATCCAATTATTGACAGTCATGAATCACAACACGGAGCGTACGGAGCATATATCAAGGTCGAGGGTAAAACAGCCTGCTGTATGTGGTGTGAATAACGGATGAAGTGTTGTAGGGCATGAGCTTACTGTCGCAAGGTCGCAAATTGCGAACACGCTCGTCAGTGCGCCACTGTTCAGTGAGTACGCGACGAGGAGATTTATTGCCTTGTTTGTCCTAGATTGGCGGACGATATCAGCATTATGCGGGAAAATATATATAGAAACGGCGCTACTTCTGGAAGCCTGTTTTGTGTCGCAACAAATGGTATATCATGGCGCTGGAAATGAGATCACAGCCCACTCCGAACACAAAGGCGCTGGTGGAGTAGGGCTAGGAAAATCAACTCCATGTTCACATCGAGTGACGACGACGTACGAGGACAGCCTTTGTATCTTTGAAGAACTTGATCTGGAAACTTTGTATCGCTGTTGAGCCTCTAGTTTTTTTTGGCGTGCGGGATAACTCACGCTTGTTGCATATAAGCGATCCCAAAGGCTACGAATTGTTCGTCTATGAGCAATTGATGAAAATTCAGACGTAGGGGCCACACACCGAACTGGGCAAGCGAGCAGATTCCCTGCGGCCACATTAATTTGGGACACATTCTTGTGTTTGAGGCAACCCACGATCATCACTGGGAATACCAGAGATTTTTTGGAGATGTTGTAGATCCGGTAGGCATAGAAGAACTGCACCAGGGTGCTCAAAAGAACTAGCAGAGAGTTAGGGATGTGCGTGAGCACTCGGCCGAGACATTCATACCTCCAACAAAGACTTGAACCTTTAATGCGTCGGATAAACAAAAATGCAGGGTCACGCATAGTGCTTACGAGGAGACTCCTGTGTAGTAGTTCACCATTAGGACCCTTCTATGAATGGATATACTCACCACGGCGCCTGTACTAATTCAACATAGTCACCGAAATTGGTGACTGTTGTAGAATAGACTGAATGAGAAACTAAGGCCAGATGCAAGGTGTCCAATGCCATGAGAAGTGCCACCTTGATTGAGTACGCCCTCTAAATGGGTGAATTGACTGGTTGTGTGTCTTGGTCACGTACAAAGGTTTTTAAGAAAACTGCGTCGCGCGAGCAATGTTTCGTCAAGTAGAGATACACTTGAAGGCAAGTCACTCCGAACAACCTAAAGTAAAATTGACAGTCGATCCGGAGATTTGAACGACCGGCTTACACTGAAGACACGATGAGCCCGATGAGCCAGGCCCAAGGGTGTTGTCGAGGGGGATAAGGCTGGCTCGGGAAAGGACGATGCTGGACATGGGATCAAATATGGTAGAGCTCCCAACCTCCTCCGTTGCCTTTGAATTGTCCTCAATGGAGACCGTCATGATTTGCAAGCCTTCGTCCCATGATTCCGTTGAGTTATTTTCGAGATAATTTGGAACCAGATTGGTGCTAATAAAGGTGGACCTCTGTTTTGATGTCCAAGTTCAAGATGTGACAGAACAAGTCGCCGCAAATCCCGCATGAAACCGAGTTAAAGAGATTAGTGCGTCCCCCTGTCTATAGTTGGAAGGTAACCAAACCTCTGGACCGGATGGTGATATGAGTTTGAGAAAGGTATGGCAACAAGATAGAAGTACCGTGATTTCGTGATGTACGAGTTCAGCACGCAAATGTGTTGGAGGTGAGTTTGTCGGTTGAAGCCGATTTATTCCACTACGGATCCGACATTCCGTCCAGCGGGAGACCAAGAATAACAATGGACTCACTGCGGCATCACTCAAATCTTGTTGGCTCTTGAAACGGAGATTTGTCAACGTGACACTCCCGCTCTCTGACTTCCCGGTTGTCTGTTGAATTGCGACATCGTGGCGAGTTCCGACACTCTGATGGCAGACTCGTTATAGACGCTTCTCGTACAGCAGGAGACGCCCGAAAGCATGAATTTGTTTAGGGAAAGGTTTCAACAGATGGAAGCGGAGCTGGAGGTGCAGGTAGGCGAAAGGGGTTTGAGGTACCATGTAATCCAATGCATGTACTGCACAAATTTACGCCCAAACCAGCCTACTCCCTGTATCTGTGCAAACAAATCGCACACAGCCCACCCGAGCCAGGAAGCGGAACATTGAATACACAGCTAATAGCTACCTAAATCCCACTGGCTAGCGCGAAAGTCTATCGCGCATGAGCCCACTAAGCTGATCGGGGCGGAGTGGGATCGATGCCGCCTTTCTAAAATTTCACCAGGGTAGGTCAAGTAGCTGATAAAGTTTCGGCTCCACGTTCCCCATACCTCTATGGAGAATGTTGGGAATCTTTCCAGAGAGAATGTTCTACATCCATGATCCCGGCACTGACGGCGACTCCTGTTGTTATTCTATATTCTGTTGCCGTTGCCGGACATCCTATTTTCTTTATTTCTGTCGTTCGTTCGTTCTGTGGCGGGCGGTGTGTTGAGTTAGTAATTTAATCTCGAGGGCATTATGAGTAAATTCGGACTGTTATTTGTGGCCACCACGAAAATAAGTGGCGCCGGGGTGCGACTGACGCGTGGGATGCATCGGCGGGCATATAATAATATCTGTGCAAATCTCCATCGCTGGGCGTAATATTTATATTTAGGGGACGGCGGAGGCGATGATGAGATGAGCGAATCAGCTTCACCGTAAAATTGGATCGCGCCGTAACGAGTTGAATTGAACATTTCGAGGCCTCGATCGGGAGCGCTCCCAGTTGATGGTGCATCACCTCCGGTCCGCATTAGGCAATTGGCGAACAAGTCGGAGGGAGATCTCTCCTCGCGCTCACCTGCATCCGACCATTGAATCCGAGGCGCCGAAAACCTCAACCACCTAGAGTTGACATGAAATAGCATGATCCGGATTCGTGCGATGGCAGGCCAACGTGCGGGAAGGCGCATCAAAGGCGCACAGTTGTCCGCATCATTTGGTGGCTTCTCTGATGGGATCTCAAAATACCCACGGTTCAAGTTGAGCTTCCCATCACTTCAAGTTGCTTCTGTACTTCGGTATTTCAAGCTTCAGTGTTAGATTAACTCCGGGCTACATATGGAGTCCAGATACAATATTGAATGATGTCCGCCTTTCAGCCCCGGTCAATTCAGGACTAGTAGGTGGTGGATGAACGTCTTTGATGGACGGTTGCCCCGAGTACTTCAGATTTGGCAATATATGTTTATGGCAAGTAGGCTAGATGGATTTGCCGCGCTGTAAACCATGTAAAGAGCAGCGCACATCCTTTGCTGGGGTGGAATCACCGAATGTTGTGAAAGAGATCCCGAAATGGATGCGAAGGGTTTAGCAACATCGATGCTACTGCTTCAAGAAATAGCGGAGGCCCAGTATTTTAAGTTATGTACGCGACGGTGGGGAAAACTTACATTTTGACCAAAACTTCGACGACACCTGGAAAAATATGTCTTGGTAGCGATTAATTATGCATATTTGACTGGGGTACATGATTACGAACTGCAGCAGTTGCTAGTTGAACAATGAAGTCCGCAGTACCGATGGGTCCGATTCCAATTCTAGCCCCAAACTACTCTCGACTCGGATTGAAAAAGATTAGTACCACAACTGACCGGATTTGAGTTACTACTGCAAGCCGGCCTGAGAAGAAATCTGGTAACTTGGAAAGGTAGATGAAAGGCCTCTGCACCTGCCACAAATGTGCTCAAAACATCTTGGAATAGATTTCAGAATGAGGTGCAAAAACAAAGGTATGTCATAGGATAGACGTGTTTAGCCCAGGATTCATCCATGTACAAAGAGGGGGGGGAATATACTACTCGTGCTACATCTTCGAACAATGTGCTTTCCCATCTTATGGTCGCTCGCCAACTCGTGGTGTCAATACTCGCCTCATGCAGCAACGACAACAGTTCTTTCACTGCACGCTCACTCTGGGATGGCATAAGTGGCGATGAGGCCATCAAATTGCAACTGGGATGAACTCCCACGTTCTGGTATGGTCCATATGGGTGACGTGGTTTCAGCCACATTGGGCGATCTAGTCGTCATAGATGATTGACTGTTCCCGGCCAGCTGGGCGCCAGCATTTTCATCATCGGTGAAATGTTGCACCACATTAAGACCTCAATCTCAAAGGACTGAACGCGAGGCTATGGTCAGAAGCTCAAGTTTTAAGACTGTCAGATTCAAGCGTAGCCAAAGAGGTCTACAAAGTGAAGAGCTGTGGGTGGAAGGCAACCCCCAAGTTATATGGCAAGAGTGGTGTTAGTCACACAGAGGCTACAAAGAGCTTGCCGAACTGAATAGCCGTTAAGCTTGGGGCTCTAAAAAGCGCTGGTTGCCAACCACGGGGTGCAATTGACCGAGTAATCTACTACATTTGGTGGTGCTTTTATACTGTACTGGCTACTGCAGGTTACAAACACAATTATAATTTAGCGGAGAGAGAATTGGACATTGGTAAGTGCCCAGATAAATAGAATAGAACATCCCTACTGCCCAGCTTCGGGGAACAGAGCATCTAGCCTGTCCAGATCTCAGGATATAACCATCTGAACGGCTTTAAAGCACTATTTCTAAGCCAGTTCTCCTTGCCAAGGCCATTATTAAGGTGTGTACCCAACAACAGCCCAATCAGCCTTACAAACCCTGCTACAGGTTGTACTGCCTCTTTCCTACCTGAAGACCAAGTGCACATTGTGCCATTAGCCATCTTTCCACAGGTTTGTTGTCCCTGGTTTGGTTTCTCTCCTAGACACGTTGGATCATATGACCACTTTAGGGCCAGGTTTTACAGCTCCGATAGTACGGTTAACAGTGCAACTGTAGCTCAATAGACTTCAATGGCATTTCAACTTGGTTTCCTTCAATAAATCCCTTGATTTACCTGGCATCCATATTGACACCGAAGTTGCTACACAGGTTCTCTGTAGCTTGTCGGGTGAGTCCTATAGCTAGCTGATTGAGCTCCAGAATAATACTAGTCACTCTGTTAGGAGTACTGATAGAATCCCTTCACTCAGTATTGTTTAGACTAGTTTTCAATGCTTCATACGTTTAATGCTCAGCCTCAGGACAAGACCAGCACCCTCTGTGTCTTACTTCAGTTAGATTTCTCTAATGTAACTTGTCTAAATCAAACAATTTAGGTGTGTTCTTCAAAACCACGCCTTATCATCGGTATTGCTTCCACCGTGAACGCGAGCAATGCTGCCTTTTCCTTTTTTGTCTTTCTATTGTTCTTTCCCATTATACACAATGGTTAATCCAATAAAAATTTATTGTCACTACAACAAATACTTCGTCGGTGTGGACGATGTATTCCACTAAGTACCCACACTTTAAGTGGGTTCAAAAAAGTGTAAGAGTTCTTATACACTTAGGGCCTGATCAGGTGCGCTAGAATTTTCTTAGAATTTTTCTAGAATCTTGCCTATAAGTAGATTTCATCCCCAAACCATCTAAGAATCTCAAATGCAGCTCTTCTATGAACATTTGAGTAACGGGAGTGGCAGAAGAAATGTGGTATAAAAATTCCCCAAGATTCTAGCAGGTTCTAAGTTCAACTCCAGAATGTTGCTAGAATGTCTGAATATTTTGAATCCATGTCTTCCCTTCCCCCTCGCGTCAACCATATTTGCGAAAACACATATATTTCCTATCCTAGGATGATTTGGGGACAAATTGCGTGAGAAAAGTAGAGCTAGAAGAATTCTAGCAGATTTCTGATGAGAATTTCTAGATCACCCGATCAGGCCCTTAGAGAGGACCTCGTGAACCTGCACAAATCAAGTGTATTGATATGCTGGTTACAAGTTGTAGTGGTAAGTGTTAAGAATAAGTTGTCTATATCTATTTGTAGACTGCTCTTTTATACGGCCAATGGCCGTGCAGAGCTAATAAGTACAGGCCTTGGAATATTAGGAATGATTGGTAATCACTCCTTCATAGGGGCGGAGCTTAAAACACATCGAAAGATGTCAAGTGGTTCCAGTTCCGAGTTGTAACCCGCAGCTGCAACCCTGTCTCACCGAGGACGCGAAAATTGACCATCATGGTCGCAAGGAAGATGTGTGCGCCGGGAAACAGCTCGAACGATTCGAGGGCAGCATGTTCCCTTCTCCACAACAAGATATCCATCAGCGGACGACAATATTCTATCTCCGATATGTAGCGGCTGTCATTAATCTCCAGGCGCTTGAGCCGCGGAAGGACACCGACGCCGTGGAGGGCCTGGATCGCGATCTCAGGTTCGATCTTGGTGAAGGAGGTGAAATCGAGCTTTAGATGGTGTATGGTGTTGGCTACGCAAAGGAAGCGTCGCAATTGTGTCGTGGTTCCGTTGGTGATGCCAAGCGAAAGAGACTGGAGGTCGCAGGAGCGTGACACCAATGATCGGAAGGTGTGGGTCGCAGCATCGATATCATCCACTCCGGGTAATATTTCAAGTCGTTCCAGCGCGGAAGTGTTAGAGGCAGGATGCTCCCAAAGTGGATTTTCAACGAGCGCAGAGAACGCAGCTCGAGGTGCGGAGGTTCGGAATCACCTGTCCTGCGAGTGGAGAGATCCGGGAGGTTCGGGCAGCATCGCAAGAAAGCGATGATCGTGGACATGCCCATACCTTTGAAATCAAGGGTGGTTAAACGTTCGAAAGGATTCCGGGGATCGACCTGGAGATACGGGAAATCAATTGTTTTCACTTCGCGAAGCAGTGGCGCATTGGGAATGATAATGGGGGCCGGTATGTCGTCGCGATACACGAAGGGAGCGTCCAGAAAGAGTCGCTCAAGGCGGGGAAGGGTGGACGTGTTGACGTTGAGCTGGCGGAGCGTATACATCGGGAGACCAAGGCGGACATCCTGCCACTGGGAATAATAGGATTTTATGATGTCCATGAGCATGCTCGCTCTCATTTCGTCCCTACAATCGAGGGAAAGGGTAAGCGGTTGATTCCGTGCACGCGAGAGCCACCGTTTCTGCAATTCTACAGATTTGGTGTCGCCGAAGGCAATGGATTTCCATAGTTCTGGTGTATCCAGACATATCTCCCGCCATCGGCGACAAATTTGAGCCAGAAGTAGAGGTGCTTCATGCGGTGAAGGCCATGGGGCCCATTCTCGGAATGGGAGGGGGTTGGAAGGAAGACAATGTATAAATATTATGCCTGTAATTTCCGGTGGAACTGAAAGGATGGGCGAGTCGCAAGCATTGAAGCAATAAACATCGTATAGTCGATATCTGGGCGTATAACTTCGTGCGCTAACCACTTGTTTATAAGACGTTAAACTGGGCGCCGGGGGGATTCAGATATTCAAGCGCTAGAATATGGTCAGAGACTGTGTGTTCAAGAGAGACGGACATCGACTACTAACTGCTTTGGGATTGAACGAGGAGGAGAAGACAGGTGGAATTTGATGGACGCTTGACGTCCGAGTCACGCACTCACTGAGCGACCAGCTCTGACCAGCTTCAGCAGCCACCAGTACATAATATGCGAAACTACAGATATTTGCGTTTGCGGATCCGTGTTCCGTGTACCCTACTCCCATAATGCGTGTGGGTAGTCGTGGAGCGCAGGTACGCGAGTGTACTCCGAGCCTGACTCGTCTCATTTGAGATTTATTTTCAGCATATACATGGCACCGTCACCGTGCAGCCTCCGAGCTACAGCAAGTCCAATTTTGACTATCCGGGCGCATACGCATTTCCAACGGGAGATACGTGGACTGGACAACATGCCTGTGCGCGCGCACTGGTCCGCTCAGAGCTGTGTACTCGCCAGGGGACGTGAGGGAAGTGGTGCAAGCCATGCACGTTCCGCTGCCGCGCCGTGCGCGGGGAATACGTGGGACACGGCACGCGCACGCTGCCTCATCCACATCCCGTGGGCATGGACTGTGGTATGACGGCAAGTACGCATATCACTATTCGTAGGCGTGGCGTAACCCACCTCGAGCAGGAATGCGGCGCATGCGAGGCGAATACGCCTGCCCCGAAGAGCGGCGCGTCTGCAAAAAAAAAGGGAAAAGGTATGTACTCATCCGATAACAAAGCAGGGAGGGAGAAATTAATAAAGAGAACAGGGACTGAATCATAGTAACTTAAATGGAGAGAAGGGCCTCGGTACTTGGTGTCGTAGCACCCATGCCCACAGGAGGAAAGTGGAAAACTGCACCAATGCGTTTGCCCGCCCATAACTTGAAGGAGCCGCCGAAGCTTGAGCATGCGTGCGGCATCCTTGTCCTCGTCGCCCACCACCGCCTCCGCACTGCACTGACGCGCCAATCTACTCCGGACTGGCCATGGGAAAAGCCCACGCCACATCGTCGAATTACGTACCGCGAAATCGAGATAAGACGAGAAAGAAAGAGAGGAAGAAAGTAAAAAAGGAAGGATGAGGAACACGGGAGGGCTCGAGGGCGTCGACGCTGACCCGCCGACCCACACACTGCGGAACACGTCCCAATCGTCATGCAAAGACCAAGCAGGTCCCCGATCGCGAATACTGTGGGCTCCAAGTCACCGTGAGGTGTATGCCCCTCCTGCCTCCGGATATGCGAACGGCCAACACAGCGACTCGACCCCGACCTCGACCACGCCACGGGGAGCATGATGGAAAGCACGCAAACAGCGACTATCATACAGGCCCGCGAGCGTCGACGGTGAAGGCCGAGCGTCGACCGACGGCTCCCGCCAAAGCCACGTCGTCAGCGGGCCGGGCCGTCGACGCGCCCGTACGGGCGCAAGGACGGGGGTCAAGTTAATGCAGTGCAAGGAGACAGGAAAGAAAAATCCCAGCCGGACAAGACCGCGTCAAGTCTTGGGGACAGAGACCGCCAACGTCCCCGATGTCATGGTCAATTGGACGGAAAGACCCGTGCACGCGCACCACAGCTGAGACTTGCATCGAAGAGGATTATGCAAGAAACAATGCACATAGCGACGTCGAAAGCCAGAGAATGCTCACGCGCTACGCCCCTCGCCCCTGCCCTCGCTCCCCGTGCTCCCGCTGCTCGGACACCCGCTGCGCAAGCTCGTGTCGCCGCCCCCGCCTGTGCGTCCGAGTACGAGTGCAAGATCGTCGGAGCCGACACGCGGTCCGAAATGGTCGACGGCAGGGAAGACAGTCGGCGTGCGGTCGTGCGGATCGGGGGTGTAACCTGTCTCCAGTGGGTCGAGGTCGCGCGGGTCGAGGTGGTAGTCGAGACGGTGGTCATAGTCGTACCCTTTCGCCTGGTGCTCGGGCGCGAAGCCTGGGGGCGGGTCGAAGCTTCCGCGGCGCGAGCTCGAGCTGGTGTCGGTGTTGGTGTACGCTAAGGAGGGCGGGTAGTCTTCCGTGTATGTTCCCAAGTGGTACGCCGAGTCCGCATAACCTGGGTCCATGTAAGGACGGGCAGAGGGGGATACGCGTACGCAAAAGAAAGGCTATCCAAAAACAATGACGCAGGGAGGGAGAGTCTCTTCGTGCCGCCGGTGGGGAGGGGGTGCGCGTTGGTGTACCCACTGTGGTGCACGTTACCGTTAACTTTACTCGACGAAGGGAGGCCCAGCGGGACGCAGCTCGACAGCGGCTCGAGCTTTACGCCCATGCCCATACTCATCTCCATGTCCGTCGTGGCGAGCGCCTTGTTCCCGCGTCGTTTCTTTGCGTTGCCGTTCACCTTCACGGGCAGAGGATACGGCAGGGAAGCGGGTGAATGCTGCGACGAGTGCGAGGAGGCGGTGGACCCCGCGCGCGACTTGAGTTGCCTACTAGGCCCGCGCGTGCGCCTCGCTTTCGGGTATTCACAGGGCTCGTCGTGCGCGAGACAGCGTGAGCAGGACGGATGCTCGCCTGAGCACTGCGCGAAAGTGAGACTCCGTACGGAAACAGCAAGAAAAACCACAAACTTTTGTCTTCCTGCTCCTACACCTCTCACAAGCCCGTGCGGTGCGCAGCCTGGGATGCTCTGGAGTGCGGTGAACGTTGGCCGTGGTGGGGTCGAGGCTTCCTCCATTAGTTATACGCGGCGGTAAAGGGTCGTCGTGTGGGTGAGGGTCAAAAGGCCACGCGTATGGCGTCCATGGATTGGGGTATAAGTTTTCGTAGCCAGATTCCATTCTGTTCTATGTTTGTGTTTGGCTGTGGGAAGGAAGAGAAGAATTTGCACGAACTCGACTTGGAGTGTCCAAATCGGGCGATTGAGCCTAATTGCTTATTTGTGTTTTGGATCCGCGGAAGAAGATCACTCGGTGATCTCCTCAGTGGCCGGCTGCAGGGTTACAAGAAAACGAAAGTCCACTCAATCTCAACCGGCAACCCAGCGCATAATTACCACCGAGCCGAGCTGTGGCGCCTTCTGTGCCTTCTTCTGCGAAACCTTGATTTCCATCTTTTACATTCCATTATTGATCAATCATCAGTACCGTCTCCGCGGGCGAACGTCTATCTGAAGTTAAGCTTTAAATTTTACAGTTTAGAGTTGAAATAAGCTATTAGCCTCTTTCCCGGCTTCCCTTCTGGAAGATTTATCCAAAGTTAATTTCTTGCTCGCCCACTGACGTGTTCATTCACACACACAAAAGGTATCGCACTTGGTCGACTTGAAACAAGGGAGGGAAAGCGGACGTGGTACACGGTGCACCTTTTCCATTCATTGAGACTCCATCCAGGAAGTTGATGGAGGTGATGGGGTTCGACTCCCCACATCCGCATGAAAAGAACTTGTCTTTTTTCTCTCTTGCAGTTTGAACAACACCTGGTTAATGATTGGACAGGTATCTGAAGCGCGCGCGGTGCACGGCGCACACTGCACACCATTGACCTGATCTTTGACAATGAAGCAGCAATACGGGGTTCGACTCCCCACGTCCGCATACGACGAGGCGTTGTTTTTTCTTCTCAAATTTCAACTCAATTTCTGCTAAAAAAAAAGGGTAGGAAGCAGCCATGGTGCATGGTGCACCTTTATTTATTTATTTGGAGCAAATATATAGTCAAAGGAGGTGATGGGGTTTGACTCTTGGTGAGTCGTTGATTTTCTCTCTCAAAGTTCGACGAAAATTTCTGGCTTACCACGGGAAGGAAATGGAAGCGGACGTGGTGCACGGCGCACCTCTCTCTATCCATGGGGTTGGAATATTTCGTTAAAGGGGGTGATGGGGTTCGACTCCCCCGTTCGCATAACCGGTCGAAAAGAAATTTGCCTTTTTTTCTCTGGCAGTTTAAACAATACTTGGTTAAGAATTGAACAGGATATTTGAAGTGCACGGTGCACAGCTGTACTCAATGAAGGATTCCTGGATGAAATTCACAGCGGTAATCGGGGTTCGACTCCCTGCGCATTTGTGTTATCCATGCTTTTTTCTTGCCGCGGTTCGAATTGATTTGATTTGACTTACCGCTGGAAAAAAAGTAGGCGTGAAAAGCGGACGTGGTGCACGGTGCACCCCTCTGTTCATTGAGCAATAGTCTTGAATTACAGGAGGTGCCGGGGTTCGACTCCCCGCGTCCGCATTGGAAGAATCTTGCTTTTTTTTTCTCCTGCAGTTTGAAAAACACTTGGTTAAGGATTGAACAGGGTATTTGAAGCGGGCGCAGTGCATGGTGCACAGCTGCACACCATGAACTGGTGGTCCTTCAAACTGAAGCAGCTACACAGGGTTCGACCCCTGCGTCCGCATGGGGTCGAGAAATAACTTGCCTTTTTCTTTTTGCAGTTTGAGTAAAACCTGGTTAAGGATTGAACAGGGTATCTGAGGCGGATTGGGTGCACGGTGCACAGCTGCATACCATTGGCGAATCCGAGGGTATTTAGAGTGAAGCAGCAATACGGGGTTCGACTCCCCGCGTCCGCATCCTTCGAGAGAGGTAACTTGTTTTTTTTTTTCTCCTCAGTTTGAACAATACTTGGTTAAGGATTGAACAGGGTATTTGAAGCGGACGTAGTGCACGATGCACAGCTGCACACCGTAAGTGAACCTGGGGATCTTCAGATTGAAGCAGTAATACGGGGTTCGACTCCCCGTGTCCGCATTCCCCCCGTTCTCTTCCGTTCTTTTTCTCTTGCCCCGGTTCGAATCAATTTTATTTGATTCACAGCGAAAGGCAAGTAGAAGTGAAAAGCGGACGTGGTGCATGGTGCACCCCTCTATCCATTACATAGGTATAAAGTGTTAAATGATCCGGAGGTGATGGGGTTCGATTCCTCGCGTCCACATGGGCTGTGAACGAACTGGTTTTTTGTTTCTATTTCTTGCAATTTGAAGAATCCAGTACTTGGTTGAAGATTGAACAGAGTATTTGAAGCGGATGTGGCGCATGGTGCACCGCTGCACTCAATAGAGAGAAGAGAAATGAGTGTTCAAAAGCAGCTGTCGGGGTTCGGCTCCCCGTATCCGTGTATCCACCTTGAGGTGAATTGCTTTTTTCTTGTTTCACAATTCAAACAGAAAAATGCAATCTGACTTACCGCGATAATGAAGTAGAGGTAGAAAGTGGACGCGGTGCATGGTGCATCCCTCTCCATTCATAAAAAATTGGGATAATAATATTAATTGAAAGAGGTGTTGGGGTTCGACTCCCCTGTCGGAAAATCCCAAATTAGCTGATCAGGCCTGACCTAGGTATCAGGGCCTGTCAGCTTCCAGCACGCAGCCTATCAGGCAGTATCAGCCCATGTCAGTCCTGGTCAAATTGGCTCGGATTTTAATAAAATACAACTACGCATCGGTTTGTAATAAAAGCCCAGACACTGGTGCCAATGCGTCCTTTGCTCACTGTTAGATATTTTCATTGTTTTCAGCACCCTTCTCTCTTGCAATACATGAGCGGACGCGGCTGTGTTTATTTCCGTCTTGCTTAGCTCCCACTACCCGACTGTTTCACCGATACCCATCCCGCTAATATGGAGTCATTCGGCGCCACCTAGAGTTTCATTCCAGCGCGGCACTGGAATGCACAGAATTGGCGGGCATTAATGCCCTTCCTCGCCGATGAGCAGAGCGTATAAAAGGCCCCAACTACTGCAGCTCAAGGACATCACTCAACCGAGTACCACACTTCTGCACCTCCTCCCACTTCAAAGTTCAATGTTCTCCCTCGCTACCCTAACTGCTGTTTGCGTCCTCGGTGCCGTCACGGTTTCCGCGACGCCCGTTGCCCGGCAAACCCCGACGTGCAGCCCTAATTTCGAGGGCGCCGCCGTATCCATTATCGCCAACCAAGTGGAGTGGGATGTGTCCCCCGTCGTTGCAGGAACGCCGCTCAAGAAGGACGTGACTGGGACATTCCCGCTGAACGCAACGGCCGAATGGCACGTAGAGCAGGCGGGCGCGGCCAACCCGACGACGTATATCGTCAAGTATGTTGGTTTTCCCGGGCCAATGTTCAACCTAACTATTAAACTCACCGTGTTGTCTATGTAGGGCACTCGCACCCGCCAACAACCTCGTTGTGGACCTCGTTAATGGGATATTGACCTTGGAGGATATTGACGCCAAGAAGCAGTACGTCCGGTGATTTATGCCAGTGGGCGGGACGAACTGACGCATTTTTATTTTTGAAGATCGCAGATCTGGGAGATCGAGTGCAAGCAGTGCCTCTCGGGCGCGTCGTCGACCCTGGGTGGTGGGAAGTTCGCCTCCGGTTGTGCGATCAAGTCCGCACCGAGCGGCCTCTGCGTGACGGCTGAGATGGGATCGGAATACTTTGGGCTGACGAACTGCAGCCCGGTGGTCGCGCAGACGTTTGACTTCTGGACCGCCACTAGTGCGTGAGGGCAAGACAGATCTAGTAGAATGGATGACTGTTGTCACAATGGACAGACGATTTTGTAGCATAATTATCAAATAATTATTGTTAAATATTTGTGATTTTCTGCTGAACTTATTATTATGATAATCTCGACACTGCAGCGGAAATTTGAGATTTGAGGTTTTTGCTCGCTCTTTTGTATGATAGACACACCTTTTTCATCAAATCTTTATGCCCAGTGCAAGACGTCCACTTGAATCGCCGGAAGGAATAGATGCGAGCAAGTGGGAGGGGAGGGAGTTGAAGTATCAAGTGTCCACGAATCGGGCATACCATTCTAGTATCCCAGTAGGTATCTAAAATCCGAGAAGCCCGATCAGAATTGTGTCAAGAAGTCGTCGGGGAGCGCAAAAGGAGTCGAAGACGAGAGTTGTTGCAAACCCAAACAGATGTGGAACTGCCGTCTAGAATTGGAAGCATAAGGACTCGGAAAGCAGTGAGTTCAGGGCCAAGACATTCAAGAGAGTAGCGAGGGTTGAGCGAGGGTTGGATGCTGATAGATTGAGTACATACAGAGAGATATGTTCGGTGAACCTGGCCCCTGGGTGATACACACGTGAAAAATGATGTGGAATATGGCAACAGGGACAGGACAGCTTCGGTTATGCGGCACGGCTGTTCGGCAAACGTGATTGGCGGTAGGATTTGACCCTTTGGGGTGCGAGGACCCCAGAGACAACTCGTTTACCTCAGTGAGGGTATCGTGAAGGTAGCTTCAAGTTTTAGGCCGGAAATAATGGCATATGCAGGTTCTGAATCTGGGTATTTATTATAAATTCTAGTCCACTTTCAATTCTGCGTAGGAAGGTTAAAACGAGTGGTATGAATACAGTAGGCCATTTCGGGAAAGTGGTTGAATTTTATCGTTTGACTCCACTCAGCTTCCCCGCGATAAAATACGTGCACGAGTTCATCGC
Organism: Mycena leptocephala; assembly: GCA_029378395.1. Taxonomy (NCBI): domain Eukaryota; kingdom Fungi; phylum Basidiomycota; class Agaricomycetes; order Agaricales; family Mycenaceae; genus Mycena; species Mycena leptocephala. The sequence continues at coordinate 343,150 of JARJLF010000057.1, forward strand.
CATAAAGGAATGAAAATTCTCATCGTCAGAACTTTGAGCGGGTGCTACTGTTTCGGGATGCGTCTGACTTCAACAGCATTGCAACCAAAAGTAAAATCAGGTACTCTGTAATACTAATATCATTACTTTCCTGCTCAATAGATTTTGGTTTCGCCGGGAACCTCAATTTCTGTTCCTCTCGGTGTTCTTTCGAGGCATATCATCGTGTCTTGGACCCGACAGGGGGTCTTCTGGATGTTCTCTCGGCGCTTTCTCCACCCTTCCTGGATTTTTCTAAATTCTATACGCTGTTGGTTCTTCAACAGGTCTGCTTCTTCTTGTCATTGTCGTGCTTCTGGCTAACCACCTTACCATAGAAGGTTTAAATGTGCTCGTCCCTTCTGACTACCTTGTGGGGTTGACACCGTATATATGCATCTTCCCAATTGATCATCCACGGTTCACCATCTGGTAAAGGTACTCTAGGCTCCTTAGATAATACCCCCTTGGTTTGCTGGATATTCCACCAATTCATCCCAACGTTGCGTCTTACGAAATCTGTTCTCAAGTTGAGGTGTTTGACTTGATCACATGAGATAGGGGGTTCAGATTACACGAGGTTTAATGATTTCTTCGACAGATCTAGGCTCTCTCATGATTTCCTATGACTCCAGTGATATCCTTAGACTGGCAGGCTCTGAAATCTCGTCAAGTATCTGTGCACGTGTCAATGACTTTAATAACTTGATGTTTACTTTCAGCCCGGCTCTGAATTCCAATTGCTATCTATCTCGAGTGAGTTTGGTAATTTCTCGCAGGATTTTGGATGGTTGGTGGATCCATTTTACTTTTGAACCTGTTTCTGAAATTGGGTACGCACCAGAACCCTACGGTGACTACAGATTCCATTCCATGCGGATTCAAAAAACAGGGCTGTGTTGGAAGGTTATGAATGATTCTAACCGAGAACACTCTCCACATTGTTGTCCAACATGGTTGAACTGGCTCAAACTGCGCAAAAAAATCCGCATAATCCTTGTGGTTCCAGGAAAATTTCCCCCTCAGTGCGGTTCTTGCAGAGTCAGTTCAGCTACACCAGCGAATCACATCGCAAAGGCCAACACCAAATTTTCTGGATCCTCTGCTCGCCTCGCATTGCGCTGCGTTCAAGCATCCCTGAGATCACCGAGACCAGCTGATCGAGACACGGCTTTGTTCTTGCCACGACTGGTGCTGTTCGCCATATTCGCGCCAACCTCCTCGTGTAACAATGTTAGCCTCAGTTCGTTCCTGATGCTATCCTCCCCAGTGAATGCCACAAATCCTTGCTCACCCCATGGATCTCCATGCTTTGTGCTACGTCTCCAACTCCTCTTGGCTTGACCTATAGTTTCGTTGCCTTCGGTTGCGAGATATACTTCTCCGTTCTGTGTCCCATATACTTCGCTGTTCTCTTGTATCTCTTATCAGCCTTTATTGCACTCATTCGCGAATTGCGCTCCTCGGCACCAGAGGCGCTACGCGTGGTGCTTTCAACAGTCGAGCTTCCTGGCTGGATTCAAAGGAATACAATGTAGAGGTGCGGGATTAAGCTTTTAGATTTCTCGATAAACCATTTGATACCTCTTACATCCTTATAACCCTCCCAATCTACTGGAGCACCGTGTTCGGAACAGCCAAGTCAGGAATACTGTAATGACCAACTCCGTTCGGAACGTTTGGCGGCCTACAAAATCTTGGACCCGATTCTTTGTCTCTGGTCTCTCGCACATACAATGACAGCAGGTTTTTCTGTTTCTTTTTCTCCCAACATATGTCAAGAGTTGATTTGGCTGTAGGTTCAACATTCCGTGAATCTTGACTCTCAGAATAACCCAATACGCGAGCGTTAGCTAGCCATTCTTGAAAGTAAAGCTCGAACCCATCCATTAAACGGGACGACCGTCGAATAAATGGCCATCTTTTTCAACAACACGGGCAGACCCGTCCCGTTTGGGGTGGGCAGAGAGTCTCGGGGGTCCTTTCCGTTATAGCCGTTTCGAGGTAGGATGTTATTTTCAGGTGAATCAATTCTGAGATACTTGAGCATGTACAAAGACACTCACCGGAGACCCCTTAAACCTTAATCCCCGTAAGAAATGGTTCACGAACAGGCGAGGCTACTTATTCAGATTGAAGATCGGCAGATGCCGACCCGAGTCTTCTACCCAATTATTCATGCATTTATTGTCTTGCAGGTGAGATTCATGTGTAATTCTGAGGATGGGCTAAAATTTGAACGAAATTTGGCCCAGGCTTTTGCGCACAAGAGCCAACCCATCGAAGTCGTGAAACGGGCAAGAACGGATGGCCCGTCCCGTACCCGTGCCATTCCAGCGCAGGAATGAGGTCTTGAAGTCCTTGCCATTGAGTCCTGGTCCACACTCGGGGAATTTTGACTCGTGGATCCAAACATGAAAGCGGATTCACACTAATGGATGTAAGATTGATCTCCTTCGGGTTGCTCAATTCCTGAATGCCGTCGCAATGAGTCTCATTCTGACTCTTGTTTTGAACTGTGTATGATTCCTATGAACTATTGAATGCGCTTGATTTTTGTCTCCTGACCACTGGCCAGCCTGCCTGTGAGTGAGAGGTGCAACACTTGTGGCGAGAACCGTACTACGGCGCCACAGTTGTTGCCTTTTTGTGGGCACGAGCCTAACTTATGGGCACGTTGGGGCAGCCGTCCTCTTCATCATGACTCTGACAAGCATCTGAACAGCCATGTCTTTTTTCCTGTCTTATGGTCATATTTCGTTGTTGATTGACTTTAACCGTAAGAAAGTGTGTTTGATCTCGAAAACTCAAGCTCTGTAAGTTGAAGAGTCCACCCCTCGGTCCCAAGACATTGAGGATGTTCTCTAAAGAGAGAGAACAGTGTAGTGTGTGTATCCGTGCACAACGTGGAGCTACCAAAATGGGTACGAGGCCAAGTCCGGACAATTGCAATTCGCAATTTCGAGCACAGCGTTTAACCACCTTTCCAGACGCCGTCGATGAATCTGTGTTTGGCAAGTCCACCGGATTGCGAATCCTGCGTAGATCTTTCTCTGGGTGTACCTCAGTATCGTTGATTATTGAAATATTGTGTGCTGCCATTTATACGCGACTGAATTTTCATCTGTTACAACCAGCACCTATAGAAATTTTTGAATGTGTATCTCTATGAATTCCTGAATAAATTGTGCACGTACTTTGTCGCGAGGAAGCATCACCCGAGTCGAACAATAAAATTCAACCACTTTCCCGAAATGGCCTACCGTATTCATACCATTCGTTTTACTGTAACCTTCCTGCGCAGATTGAGAATAGACTAGAATCTATGATAAATACCCAGATTCAGAACCTGCATATGCTTTATTTCCGGCGTAGAACTTGAAGATACCCTCATGATACCCTCACTGAGGTAAAACGACTCGTCTTCGGGGTCCTCGCACCCCAAAGGGTCAAATCCCACCGCCAATCACGTCTGCCGAACAGCCGTGCCGCATAACCGAAGCTGTCCAGTCCCTGTTGCCATAGTGGAAGGCACAACCAGCTTACATGGAGCCATGGCCACAGAGTCAAAATCAACGTGAACGAAATTGAATGGTAATTTCGAGAGGGGAAGTGCTTCTGTATATAAAGTTGTGTGGGCTGCATTTTTGGATTGTCGGGATAGCGGGATAACTTTCGGCGGCCTGTATGACCGCATGGAAAGGAATCTCGAACTTGACGGGAGGGAGTGCCTGATCTATTATCACGTCCACATTCCACGGTCGCATCATGATTTCTCAACTTTTTGTTCTCACAGTTCGAACAGAATTTCATCTGCCATGAGATGAAGGGCATAATGCAGACGGTGCACGGTGCAGCGTTGCACTCATAAATCGACGGTGGAACATTTATTAATGCAGCTGTTGGGGTTTGACTTCCCGTGTCCGCATTCCGCAGGCAATGACGTATCTTTTTCCCGCACAATCCACTCAATACCTCTGGCTTACTGCGGGAAGAAAGAGGGGGAAAGCGAACGTAGTGCATGGTCCAGGTGCACCCCTCTATTCATTGTGAAGCCAGTTTTAGTTGAAGGAGATGATGGGGTTCGGCTCTCCGTACCCGCATGCGTCGAGTACGTGGTCTGGAAATTCTTTCTGTTGCAGAGGCTACTCAGTTGCAACATAACTAAAGACAGAAAGCATACATGGCTCATCGTGCACCGCTGCACTCATTTGAGTGTCGTTGAGAGTATTTTTTCCCAGTCCAACCACTATTTTATTCAAGTCAACTCCCGCGTCTGCAGTTGCTAGCAAACTCCCCTTTCCTTCGTTCTCACCGTTTGAATAAATCTTATCACACTTGGCCAAGGATTGATCAAGGAACTGTATTTTAAAATCAATTCCTCAGTTATGCGTCATGGGGTGCTTGACGCGACGAAATTTGGAACTCAGTGATGCCACGGAAACTCTTCTTTGTCGTGGTAGGCCAAAATTTCCGTGTCAAACAAAAAACGTTTCTTGGACTTTCTTCGCCGCAAGCGTGTTTCCCATCACTGGCTCTCGCAAAGAACCGGGACGTTCGTCGGAGTGGCAAGGATCATAAAATCATTGATGCCCTCTTAAATGAGCCATCAGTGGCATCAAAATCTTTTTGTCTCCCAACTCCTGTCGTTCTGAATCTCTCCGAACTCACATTTCAGCTTAGCCACTGCACTGTAGACCGTGCTACTCAAGTGATCGTGCAATGACATCACCAATCCCTACGATTCATACCAAACGGAACTGCTCCGAATCACCGAATCGCGAGCAGCCACCTGCCAAAAAGCATTCTCCTTCTTTGATTTCGGTGAGCCACCTTGCGTTTGGTATAACGCGAAGATATAAAATGACCATCAGTTCCCCGAACCTGTCAACTGCATATTGCGTCGGAAACGATTTCTTTCGAGCACAGACCTAGAACATCCTTTAGAGACTCTGTGCACTGTCGACGATGAAAAGCGTGTACGGAACTGGCTCGAAGATAATTTGGTCTGCTGCAACCGCTCTTTCTGCTACTGTACAACAGAGCCCAAAAAGGTGAGTGATTCATCGAGATACACTCGAGACTGACCGAATGAAATGATAGCCTACTCCCTCCCTTCCGCCTGAGATTTTACATGAAATATTCGATATGACGATCCCGCCGGATATCCTACTCAATCCCGCGCTATACTCCGGACCGTGTTCTCCTTGGTGCAGCTCAATGGTGACTAAAAGATCGCTGGTTTTGGTGTCAAAGTCGTGGTACGAGGTAGGTGACATGCAGTTGCCTCGTTTTCCGGTCTCATCATTAACCTTTCAGGCTGGAATCGATCTATTGTACCGGAGCGTCTTTATACGGCGCATTTCTGCGATCCAAACTCTCCTCACCGCACTCATAGATAATCCACGACTCGGGATGTTCGTTCGCAACATAACGGTTATGTGCTTCGTGCCGCGAACCTACCGCGCCACTATCTATCCCGATCTTGCTCAGATTCTCAATTTCTGTCCGAGATTATCAATTTTCAATCATCTCCCTCCGTTCCCGCCACCGAAGTCGTTCCCGTTTCCTGTCTGGCCACGCACCATCACGTTGCTGAAACTCTCCCAACATGCCCGACTTTCTACTGTTTACGACACTCTCCAACTGTGTTGCGCACAGCTGGAAGAGCTTTCAGTGTATAGCCGAGATGACGAAAATTTCGATGCTCTCGAATTATGCTTCCCGCGCCTTCACACGTTATACATCATGCTGAGCGGGAGGGCCGTGCTCCAGGGATTCAGCACAAAATGGGACATGCCGAGACTCGAGCGATTAACATTTCGGGTTTCAAAAGGAGGTGATTATGATTTCCTCGCACCCACTTATCATCATCTCCTCGCAATGCACGGCTTTAAATTGAAGTATGTCGCATTTGGGTGGATCGGTGGAGTACAAACAGACTTCACACCTCTGCTCGCGACGTGTCCTGTAGTGGAACATATCGTCCTTCCTCCAAATTACTCCATCGATATTTCTCACCGCTTCCCGTCTATCAAGTGGGTCGATATCTGGTTTGCAAGCAAGCCAAGGCCGACCAAAGACGAAAGAAACCGTCTCTGGTATCCACACATTGAGGGTCCTCTCAGATTCCTCGATACAGCGCTGGTCCCGCTAATGGACGATGTGCCTAGGGCATTCGACCGGCAACTGCACGGGGAGTGGTCGCTCGCATACCCAGGTCTTTCTATCAGCCAGGACAATCGCAAAGACATCATTACCATCCGGCTCATGGACCGCCGGGCCATCAACGAGTGGAGCTCCACATACTTCGGCACGATCGAGATGGGAGCCATTGAACGTGAGCAAGAGCACAATTTGATGACCCAGAAGGCACCTACAGAGAACGTCGAACGGCCCGCCCAACCGGTAGGCAATACCAACACTCCGGACAACTCAGAAAATTTGCAACCGGATTCGTTGGAAACCGATTCGGATGGCGACTCCGAGGACGAATCGAGTGGCGATTCCGAGGATGAATCGGAAGGCGATTCTGCGGATAGCTGGTTCAGCCTGGAGAGCGAAGCTGAAAATGTTTTGGAGGATGAGTTTTATGATCTTGATTGACTCTAGTTTGTACTTGATTCTCGAATGCTGTATCCTCTACTCCTCCGCTGGTTCCTTGAGTTGTGGAACCTATATTCTCATTGGGATCCTTAGTATGCCATTCGTTATAAGTGTGACTATGGATCGGCTCGGTAGAAATCGATTGGTGATGGTTCCAAGGAATTTGACGAAGAATCGAGGAAGCTTGAGGGACAGCAGTCAAAATAATTTTTACCGTGAATGATCCGCGCCTTATGTTGCGCAAACAGCAGTGAGACCGCTGAAATGCTACACCAGCTGTTCGAGTTCAACTCATATGAAAACGTTATCCAAATCTCAGATACACACAATGAAGCCAGTACCGTTCCCGCCTATCCTGCATCATTGCCTACCTATCTCGCTGCGCGCTTCGCCCGTTGATATACAGTACATGGAAACCCGGAAGGAACCTTCGCGGCTATCGTTTCACAAACAGTCCGGGCCGGTGTTCTGGTTGAATCGGCCTTGTTTGACCTCAAGATCATCGCAACGCTGGAATGAAAAATGCGGACTTTTCTCTTCATTCATCGTTAATTATGTCCCCGCTGCCAGTGCATTGACAGTCTCGCGCGCAGTCGATCAACTCACCCAAGTATTATGTCTTTAAACTCAACGTGATAGAGCCTACATGTTCTCGTCTGGTCCCACTTTAGTTCCTCATATATCATCACCGCGAAGAATTGAATGGGAAGATCCGACTTTGTGTTCAGACGGTAAATGAATAGGAAGATATCAGATGATCGCACATTAATCACGACAAAAGATGTATTGCGTGAGTATTGATAGATTACCGTGGGTGCTTCAGTAGTCAGAGCCGCAGAACGAGAGCGGGGGTGCAGCACGGCCACTATTTATCCAATGGGTATGTCGGTCAGAGGGGTGTGGGCCAAAGGAATGTGACATAATTGCAGGGCCCAGGCTAAGACCGGCGCGCAAGACGAAAGAAGTAAATCCATAACAATCAGCGGAAGATTCCGATCACAGCAAGCCCCGCGATAAGTCCCGCGAGCGTGCCCACATTTTTTCCAGGGCGGAGGGCTGCGCTGGTGCCGGAAGGCGAAGCAGCGGGTCCTGCATTGCGTCGTGAGCATTCTGAAGTTAGCCTCGCACGAACAGAACACTCGCCAGAACCAGACACCGCAGAGGGGGCGGAAGGGGACGGAAGAGAGCTAGGCGAGGCGCCATTGTTGGCAACACACGTAACGCTTTCGCAGGTAGTACAGTTCCTGGGAATGGATTTACTTCAGCGACGGAGAGTAGGGGCCAGTATGAAGGTGCACACCGCGCAATTAAAATACACTGCAAGTCCAGTGCGCAATTGCAGGGGGGCGTCCCGGGACATTCGATGCATGATAATTGGCGGGCGGCGGGTCCATTTAGAGAGAACTCTGGTGATTGGGACATGCATCAGGAAAACCAAAATGCCTGTACAGTACTATGCAGTACTGTGCAGTACTATGCAGCAACCTGTGGCTGTGATGTACCTATGAGGCACTATGAGGCCCTATGCAGCCCTATGCAGTGCTGCATAGGGCTCATAGTGCCTCATAGGTACATCTCGGCTACGGTTTTCCTGATGTGGCTAGCGCGAAGGTTGACGCGACGACGAGAAGGGCGATGAGACGCATATTTTACAGGGAAGGCAAGGAAGGAAAGTGAGGGGACGAGAGATGTCGCCGCGTTTGCGCTGTGCTGTGAGAGCGAGAGCTTGAGATCATCGTCATCATAAATAACTGCAGATCACTGATCGCGGCGCAGACAACAACTGTGGGATAAAAACCGGGAGTTGCCGATGCCTACGGTCCTTGGCCTTGGCTTACGCATCCGGAACTGTGGACCCCAGTAGACGACAATGCTTTCTATGGAGCTCCCCTGCCCCAATTTGTCACGAAGACAGCAAAAACGGAAACCTGGTGTTCCTGGTTCAACAGTAAGACTCGTACTTCGCATGTTGAAGACAAGGCTATGGTTCTTGCCGCCATGGGTTCGAGTTCTTTTTGTAACAATGTGATATTTGTCTACGTAGTAACTACTTAAGTACATGTACCTCGACGAACCAACCGCTGGGATTCGCCTTCCTGCGTCCGCGGCCATACATTTTCTACGTAACTCGCGTTTGTGCTGGTTGTAAAGGCGGAGTGGCCCTCCCTTTTCTTGTTTGTTACCCTCATGGGTAGCAAAGCTTAAGCAGAAAAAAGCTGAATAGAATGCCTATGTATCTACACTCACTTTGACCTTTGGGCCTTGGCTGATGGGTATTCTACAATCTCGTGTATGGCTCACAACCAGAGTAATGGTTAGGCATATTTGTGTATATAGAGGAAGTTCGTCCATTTCACTCCTTGTCCCGTACTTATTGCAGAGCAGTTTCATAAACAGACGGTCACCGTTCTACTTACCCGACGTCAGACCATCCCTAGGATTCGGAGATAGATGTCTATACGGCCGGTTTAGTGGCGGAACTCAATGGCGGACCCTGGCTCAAATCAGATTTGAGCAAACACCAATACAATGACGCTAACGAAAACACACTATACCCCAAAAGAATTGTTCGCCAGTTGTAATCAGCTCGACGAATCTTCAATCGGAATCTGCCTGTGGTTTTGCATGTAAAGAACCCATCTCCGTCATCCCGACGCTCCGCTGGCAGTTTTGAGGTCAGCACGCAACTGGAAGCAGAGTTCAATGGACTTACATGACTGTCAGCGGAAACCTGATCAGTAGAGATGTGGTAGTCGTTTCGGAATACAACGGCAGTGACTATAGATTCGGGCGCATTTGACACTGTCCAAGTTGGCGTAGACCGACTGGGCAAGCCCACTAAGAAGTTAGCCAGGATGGTCAGAGCGTAGACGCGTCCTTGAGTGTAAAAGAGCAAGGCGTATCCTAAGACGCTAGGTGTAAGGAATAGTCCCAGGCGGAAGAAGAAACACACCAGGGTTCCTTCTCAAAAGTAATATCGCCATCAAGAGAGTGGTGGATGCGACGACGACGCCTGACGTGAAGATTAGGACCATTAGGCGGCGAAGGAGACTGTTTAATAGTTCATTAGCCGTCGATCGCAATAGGACTGCGGATATCACCTTTGTGTTGAAACTTTAACCACCAATGTTTTTTCGAATCGAAAAAAAGTGCACAGAAGGGCTGCCGCGATCATAATATCCGTCACTGAGCATGAAATGGCTCCAATCCTAGAAAGATTCAGTCTGATACAGGGAATTTAATGAAAGGGACACGTACTGTGTAGTTAAAAACGCCGAACCGTATGGAGAGTGGTTCTGTAGGACCAAACTCGCTGACGCGTACGAGAATGCGAGCTGGAAAGGCCAGGCATTTTAATGTTAAGCCCGGGGAGAAAATGAAGGACAATCCACTCGCATGTACAGCGACGCTGAATACAAGGAAGGCACAATTTATCCGGTTTTTCGTTCTGCAAAGGATCAATATTCAGATATTAATCTGGGAGTGCTACCCACAAGGAACAATAAAGATAGCACAGAAATAGCTGCTCGATCGATGCAGTGGCGTATGTCGCAAAGAGAATCACAGCAAGGATGTAAAGGGAGAAATCGGTAAAGTAATAGGGACTACAAGGAACCGCCAAAACCGACACATACACGTTGACGCAAATCGCCATGGTGCAGGTTGTGTCGAAAGCGAACATAGTGCCCACACCGATTCTCTGGAGTAATGGCCTGGACGGTATTTGAAAATATTGGGAGACCAGATATATTTCCAGCATGAAGAGCGCGCAGCTTATCCACGACGCGGCTAGGAGATAGCTAACACTAGTGAGACGCATATACGACCCGAGGTTGACAAGCACTCACGCGTTGCCCGCATCCACCGCCATGTCTCAAAGAGGTTTCAGCCACAAAGTTGGGGTCTTTGTGGCGAGAGAAAAAAACCTGTCGGATTCCGATCAACCGTAACATAACTCATGACGTGCGCAATGGCCGATGCCCGACGAATGCCAGGAAAACAAGCTTCAAATGGAGTTTCGGCTGAGGCACGGCGATCACTGACAAGATCTAAGCTTACAATCTTTCTGAAATCTCATTGCGGCGCAATAAACAATCCTCATTTAACTGGCGAGGCATTCAAGAGAGCATTCGTCAGGTTTGGAATTGAGCTGAATCTTTAATTAGTATTATGTAGTAGTATATGTATATCTATGGCTCATGGTTCAGCCAGTTCAGCAGCTGCAGCCACAACCGGAAGATTCTTGCGTCTGTGAAGAACCCACACTGTGAGGAAGCAGCAAAACCCCATCACTGCCATCACCTGGAGGCCATTGAGCGGTAAAGCTTGTTTGAAACATGGAAAGACGTACCCCGCTGAATATAGCTGGTCGCCACCATATGAAGTTGGTTGTAAGAAGAAGACCATCGATAGGAGGGCCTATCGAGGCGTGAGCCACATTCACTAATGGATTCAGGACACATACCAATGAGAATGCCAATGCCTGTTGCATGCTAATTTAAGCATACGAACGACAAGAATAACGGTAGAGGAACCGCACCACTGAAAGCAAACGCAACACCAATACGGGTTCTAAAAATGCCTCAACTCAGATCAAGTCAAGCAAGATAACGAAGTAGGTCCCACCCTAGCTCAGACATGTCGTCTGTGAGGGTGGTAAAGAGTGGACCCATTAAAGTAGCGACTAGATAAACTGAGTCGACGCCGCGGAGACAGGAGTAAGAACTTACCGCTACCCGTGAAGAAACCGTATAGCACGCCGATGATAATAAAGCTCTCGGTGCTTTGGGCGGCCATCATTGCGAAGATGAGGGCCGCACCGCAACCCGAGGTCACAGCTACCATCGGTTTGACTCCGAACCGCTGCGAAAGAAACCCGGGGAAAAGGCGACCAAGAAAACCGGCGGCGTTCATGATAACAAGCTAATTTAAATCAGGAAGATTCATTCAGCATCGTGCATGTGGAGAAGAAGACTACGCACAGTGTAGAACGCAAATGTTGGCTCAATGCCGTGCTTAATGGCATCGAGCTGCAGGTAGAAGAGAGCGTAATAGTACCCTGTCGTGTAGAGTGTCATCCTGGACTGTGTGAGCGCGTGATTGACAGCAAAAGAGATCGTACACACCCTAGTACGGCGGCTATATATGCCTTGTCGCGTACACATTTCCGAAGAGTTTGGCTCAAATGAAATGGCTGCTTCGGCGGCGGAACTCGGGTGCGCAGTAGAAAGCATGCAATTATCAGCAGTCCGCTGATGAGCCCAGCACTCGCCCGGACAGCGTTACCAAAGCTCAGCTGGCCGTGAAGTGTGTGATTGAGCATGATTGGATGGACAACCGCCCCAAGAGATGAGCCGGACGCTACGATTGTCATCGCAAGAGCACGTCGCTCCTGGAAATGGTGGGATATTACGGCCACGCATGGGACGTAAGTCATCCCTGCGCCAATTCCGTTTGCAATTCCTTGGGCGAGGAAGACCTATCAATGTGAATAGAATCACACCTTTAATGAGATGATGTCTACCTGATAGTACTGATTGGGTCGCACTAGCGATAGCGAGAAGAGGGAAAGCGCGATGAGGAAGGAGCCGCCGTACATCAAGGAGTAACTGGAAAGAGATGAGACGAACGTTGACTCGAGGAATATATCCATACAAATATCCCCGGTCGTAAAGCCTGCCAGCGATGAATCCACCGAACAAGATAATGAATATGTTAACGCTCCCGATCCAGCTATCAAAACTATCAGTCATTGTGGGAGAGTGCTGTGGTAGTGGATGCCATACGATATTGCGGATGATGAGAAGTGAGTGAGATATGTCCGAACATATAAGTCTGCATGCCTTATGAACGATGAAGGCCTCAAGATAGATTTCAGAAGCATACCTTGATATACACCAAACGAGCTACCGTATCTGTGACCGAAGATCTGGTCAATCAGGTGTGCCGTTCATCGAAACTAACGCACCCAAATCCGCAGAACATAATCATAAACCTGAGGCTGCGTCAGAAAACCGGGGGGGAGGGAAGATAAGAAAAGCCATACGAGCCAGCTACGGTAGCCCACGCCTGAACGCCACCATCTGGGATGACAACACCAAGGTTGGTCGCAGGTTCGACTGATTCCTCTGACCGCTTCTCTTCAACACTCTCTACGGTGTCTGGGTGCGGGGGTGACATCGTAGTGAGAGTGGATGAGGGAGAGAGGGATGCCATACCCCGTCTGTCCTCGGAGGGTGTAAAAAGAAGGCATCTGTCCTCGGAGAGTGTAGAAAGAAGACATAATTAAGGCCGCGGAGATACGCTCGCCTGCGGATATACCATCGTCGGCGTGTTCCTGCGTGTTCCCACAGCTGTGGCACCCCGTCCCTGACTACCATAAAGATATGTACTGGCATATTATTTGAGAACGGTGTTTCTCAGTATAGAGGTGCCAAGACGGATCTTCAAGTTGGCCAAGTCTAAGAATCTTCGACGAACGAATTCAAAGGGAAAGAAGGAAAGGGAGAAACGCCACCATCAGTGACGGGTCCATTCGAGATTCAATCTCTGTTTTGTTTCGGCGGAATCACATGTCCGAGTCTCTATCAGCCATGGATCAGTCTTTAATTTTTCTTTGCTAGCAAACTGCGACCCTTGTTGTATAGTCGTCGATGCTACTGAAGCCAAAAAAAACCTAGGCCATGCATCTCATCCCCGCGACAGGATCATGCTCCAACCTACTCACATTCGTAAGAAAGGCCCTCTGAAGGGGTCCGCGTTGGGTCCGCGTGTGCCAGAAGTTTCACAGGTGTAACCCCGGCAATGGTTTAGATATGAAACGCCAGGCCTGTCAATGAGGAATGAGTTACAAAAGCAATATTGAATAAAACGAGTCTGAATCCAGAATGACTTGCTGCATGAATTCGTGGCAGCCAAATTTCGTTACGAACTGAACTGGTTGGCTAGCGTGCGTAAATCAGGCAAGCAATGAATGCGGGGAAGGTCTAAAATGAACGAGAAACGAGTATCCTCGGAATGAAAGAGCAGAATTTTCACGATTCTTCCCTGACATGCATATACGGTCGCTACCAAATCGAAGATACGCAAAAACAGTGTGGTTTCGTGCCGAAGTGACATAACTTGGGCGTGTAGAAGAACCTCCGGCCATTTGATAGAAGAACATGCGCAGCGTCGACCTCGTGGACGAAGCATTTTTTCGGTCAATTCCCGGTCAGACCGAGCAATGACGCGGCGTGAAGAATTGGTGGTGAGTTTGAGTCGGAAATATTTCCAGTCGTTGGGATACCACCAAGGTGAAGTGAAATCTCATATCTGCACAGAAATTGAGCCGGAGCGGTTCAGACGCCCGAGAAACGGAAGATGAACAGCGACCTAATACTTCCGTTGCCAGGCTTGGAAGTGGGGTCTGTGTAGAAGGCATGTGCCAAGAGCAGTTCGGGGAAAATTCCAAGCTCGTCGCGAATGGCGCGAAGAATCGGTTAGCTGACAATGCTGTTACTCTTCAATACGACCCCGTCTGCGACTCTGCGCTGCAGTGCTGGAGGAGGGAACCCACGCATCAGTCCGCTATGCCAGGCCCACATGGACTTTACCACATCGAGACTGTCCGTCAAATGCGCAACTCCGTGGACCCGCCTGAGGGACGAAGATTCCCAGAAAGGCTACAGTTGATCCAGGACACAGTAGGACTAGTAGTAGGTGTAATTCCGCATTCAGCGGCGAGGAAGGCAACCCTGAGCTCAGCCCGAAGTGAGACATCGATAAGGATTGAACAAAAATCTCACACTTTACCCACCCCAATATTTCTGTAAGACGTTAGGAAGAACGAGAGGAGAAGATGTACCTCTGTATCCAATCTGTATCGAACATCTTGCTGCTTGCTGTAGCCTCGCGATTGCTTAAAAATCTGACGTCGCCTACTGACTTCTTGAGTTGCATAATCGTCAAGTTCGGGAGCAAAAAAAAAACACCTCAGATGACAGTTAATGAGTTATGGCAGCCTTCTTTGGCAAGCTTTGGCAGCGCTAGCCCGCCCTCGTTCATATATACCATTTTGGTCTAGTCTCCGGCGACTAGCCCTTCACCGGGTTTAAATGAGCCTTTGCGGTTTGGGACTTCAGAGCGATATTAATTTCGTGCCCTGAGAACGCGCCAGTCAGGACGGTCGGAACTTTGGCCGTGTCGGGCCCCGCACGGTCGTCAACAGTGTCTATGACCGGACAACTCCGAGGAGAGCCATATACAAGAACGAAAGGCAGTCTGGGTCGGTAGTCGGAGTCATGGGTCAAGCCCGAGGAATGAGAACAGCCGAACTTCACATCAATCTCGCCTGATCGGCATCTCTCGGTCCCTGATTCAGCTTGTTTTAACTTTTCAACGCTGAATTCAAAGGACTTCACCGCTTTACGATATTTATGCCTCATTGACCTCATCATTAGATTCGCGCTCGAGGCTACATATAGATTTCTGGACTGGCGAGGCTCGCGTCTCACAGCTTCTGTATACCTCTTCTAATGGTTTTGAATTATTAATGGTATTTCACTGACCTTGTAGAACTTGTTGGATTTTTTTCATAACCCGGATTCTCCCAAAACCCGTAGAGACCTGACTTGAGTTTGAGATCTGGATGTCGCCATTCTGGATTTCTCTCGAGATCCAAAGTAGACCAAAGTGCCCGAAAATCATCTGGATAATTCTCCAGCTCAAGTTGTAAGCCCTTCATTGCGATCGATCGATCTCGCAGAACGCCGAGCGAATAAACATCTTAGTAATGATGCCATCCTTGTCACGACCTTTCTCTTCGTCCCACCACCACCTATGGATTCTTCGAACGACCAGTTTTACGCAGGATGCGGAGTTGCACTGGGCAGTTTTCAGGGTCAGACTTCACGAATCGACGAGATCCAGTTCGTGTTCCATCGACATGGCGACGACGTCTAGACGGTATCTACTGGATTACATGAAGACCACCGTGCCGAATTCGAAAGCTTCAACTGAGGCTCATTTCCTGCTCAGGATATCGATACGCCGATAGCATCAGCTGGAGAAAAAGCACAGTCTAAACGTCACCGAAGAATTGGGAAGAAATTCCGGGGTTCACTCAAACTTAGCCCTGTTCTTTCTTCCGCTCTCCATAACAAGATGGGTTTATAAGTATACTGTGTCCTTCTCTAGACTTCTCTGACTCACAGGATCCTGATTCCCCGCTTCAAGAATCCCGAACTGCTGATGCCGTCCGGATGGAACCTGTGGAACCTCCCTCGCAGCCCTGCCCTGCATTTCATCTCCGTCAAATTTTTGGTCTCCAATTGTCCTCTAATTGTGCTGGCTTTAGCTGTCAGCGCCCAGTTGGCCTTCACGAATTTCCTATCCCCATTGTAACGCGGTCATGTGATGCCTAGCGTTTTCTTCGAAATTTTTTGAAAAGTCTCTTGTTCGCTTCTGGTCAATACTTCTGTGACCGCGGGCCTCCAGCGACCGTCTCCTTCATTCCGGCGAATGGCGGTGTTTTTTTTGTTCTGTGCCGGGGCTCGAGCCACCGCAAATCCTATTGTTCGGCCCATCATCCAAATATGGAAATCAATGCCCCGTGCCACGAGGTTTGTGCACGATTACAATGCAAAAAGGGCGACGAGGGAAGAACAATGCGGTGGTCACTCTAGCCTTCCACGTCCTATATAACGAGTAACGAGGATCAAGCTTACCCTCTCCAACCCCCTGCGTATAGCCGCTCTTGTTTGTGTCGCTGTGCGATCCACTCACCTCTCTTTTTTCAAGTTCTCTTCCACGCCTTTCACGACCAACAACAGCCACGATGCGCCCCAGCACAGTCCTTCTTCTTCCCCTACTCGCCGCCCCATACGTCTCTGCCCATGGATTCGTCCATAAAGTTTGGATTGGCACAGAGACTTTCCTCGGCAACACACCCAACGCCGAGCCCACCGCCAGTATAGTCCGCCAGATCGACAATGTGGATCCGGTCAAGGGCGCCAACAACCCCTCGGTCAACTGTGGCAATGATGCCCAGCTTGCCTCCGACATTGCCGACGCTAACCCTGGTGATTCGATGTCTTTTCTATGGACTGGTGGGGACCTTAGCAAAGTGCGCCACCTCCCTCTTTCTTTTACCCCGATACTCACCTCCCCTTCCAGTGGCCCCACAATATCGGCCCCATGTTGACGTATATGGCGTCCTGCGGCTCCACTGACTGCACGACGTTCGACTCGGCCACCGCCAAATGGTTCAAGATCGCGCAGGTCGGACGCATCCCCGGTGACGCCGACGGAACGTGGTTCCAGGATCGCATCTGTATGTGCTTCTCGTTCATTTTCCCGTCTTCAACGACTGACTTTGGCCGTCACAGTCGAGACTGCCGGTGTCGCCGCCAACGTTACTCTCCCGGCCAACATCGCCCCCGGCGCGTACCTCATCCGCCACGAGATCATTGCCCTGCACCTGGCCACTGAGGCCGGTGGCGCGGAGTTCTATCCGTCCTGCTCACAGATCCGCGTGGGCGGCAGCGGAACGGGCGTTCCGAAGGATAGCGAGCTCGTAAGCCTGCCCGGTGCATACAGCGACGACGACCCAGGCATCCTTGTTCCCAATGTGCGTCTCCAGGCGTCTCTCCGTCGATACCTCTGCTCACTATTCTTTCTCAGGTCTTTGACACGCCTCCCCCGCCGTACACGTTCCCTGGCCCACCCATCGCCGCCTTCGTCGGTACCTCGTCTTCAGGCTCAGGCTCTAGCTCTGCCTCCGGTGCCACCCCGACGTCCTCCGCCACCGCACCTGCGTCCTCCTCCAAGCCCAAGGGCAAGTCCTGCAAGCTAAAGCGTGTATCTCCCACCACCGTTTCCAAGCGCGCGGAGGGCGCACGGCCGCGGCATATAAGCCGTATCATGCGCGAGCTGGCCCTTTCTTTGGGCGGTAGCGCACACTGATCGACGACGACCCTCACCGGTTTTTATTCATGCCTACGACAACGATTTTTTACGACTAGCTTCCTGTACTGGCACCATCCCTGGGCGGAGGACGGTACCGTGTATTACTTAACATATGTGCGTATTATTAGCTGGTGTATCACTATTTCCCTGGATACTGCGGACAGATACAAGACGGATGAATAATAAAATTGCCTTTAATTCTTTCTTGAAGTTCCTTTTCGTCAGCGGCGTTTCACAACTTGTTTCAAGCACACCAATCCGACGGCCATGGTTATTTCCCATCTTTCTTCCCTTACGGTCTGCCTTTTTGTCGACCTTTTGCAAGACCTGTTAAAATTTTCTCGCCAGCACAGCTTCGCCTGCGGTACCTGACGTGATCGTCACATCAGTCACATTGTACTGCCATTCGCATCCGAGAGCATATCCGCGATGTCATTGTGTTTTGTCATGAAGTGTCTTTCGGTTCGGAAGTTCGGATAGGTGCTGCTGACGCTGATGGCGCGCAGCAATGAGCACAGAAAGACATATAAATTCAAACTGCCAAACGGTAAAAGTCCTCATCCGACATCCTTCGGCTTCTCACTCTTCCCCTTCTGCAATTCCCTTTTTTTCTCTTGTTCAAATCATGTCCAATAGCACAACCTCAACTTGGATCGATCCCGCACTCGACCCCAACAACCAATACGGCTATTATCCAAGCAAACCCATCGGAATCCTCTTCGTTGTCCTGTTTGCGATCAGCACCAGTATGTTGTCTCTTCGCGTTTATCTCGTAGTTCTGACGAATAACCCTCTTAGTTATTCATGCCGGTCAAGCGACATACTACCGCATGTGGTGGCTGCTCCCCACTGCGTGCCTCTGTGGTGTCGGCGAGCTCATTGGTTGGAGTGGCCGTCTGTGGTCCGCTTACAACCCGGACGCGAGTGACCCTTTCATGATGCAGTGCGTCGGCCTCCAGGAGACTCAATTGTACTCTCTCATTTACCTGATTTTCAGAATTTGCGCGACAATTATTTCCCCGACGCCGCTCATCGCAGTGAACTTCATTCTTCTGTCTCGGATAGTGGAGTACCTGGGGGCTTGCTATTCGCGGATATCCGCGCGTTGGTGTGCGTTGTTCCTTTTTCGTTGGATGGCCTGTAATTGACGAGGTTTTACTGCAGATACCATCGTCTTCGTCACTTGTGTGAGCACGACTATTTGCTTGTGAAATATTCAAAGCTGACCCAACTCAGGATGTCGTCGCGTTGGTCATTCAAGGTGCCGGAGGTGGAATCGCAGCCAGCGCCCCCGACGGCGACCGTACACAATCAAAAATGGTGTGTATACAAATTCTCTTCCACTCTCGGAGTTCTCATCGTTATCATTGACAGGGCGCAAATATCATGTTGGCCGGTATCGCCTTTCAATTCTGTACGTGATCGAAATAACCTTCTTACCGATAGGCCACTAACATAGCACAGTCGCGATCTGCACGTACACCCTCTGCGGCCTCGAGTATCTACGCCGGTACACCCGAGATCTACCAGTCCGCGGCCAAAGCCCGCTAGGCAGTGACAAAGTTATCCTCACGCCTCAAATTCGTCTCATGATATCTGCGCTCGGGTTCTCCACCCTCGTTCTCTTCATCCGGTACGTACCCCCATTTGCCATTTTCCATTTTCGGGGCCATGGTTTAAACCGCGCCGACGCAGATCGGTCTACCGTCTCGTCGAGCTCTCCGGCGGCTGGGACGGCCCAGTAATTCGGACACAGGTGTATTTCCTCGTGCTCGACGGGGGTATGGTCACCCTTGCGATCTACACCATGAATATTGCGCACCCGGGGTACCTCCTTGGGCCCATTCTCAGAGAAAAATTCATAGAGAAGGAGGTTGAAAGCACCACGAGCCTGAGCAGCAGGGTTTGATGTGGTTGTATGAATTCCTTGGACCTTGGACCTTTTAGATTAAATTACGATTTCATAGTGCCTGTAGGATATTCCTTTATATTTTTCATGAATGTCTTATTGGATCGAAGCACGAGACTAAATTTAGCAGTGGTTGATGAAATCAAACCAAAACATATGACACGCTTTCCTTCTCACACTCCAACCATCACCATCCCATTCAGCCGAATATGAGGTTGCCTTGTCTGTCGAAGCGTCTCTCTCTGGGAGAGGTCAATCGAAATTCGCCATGAAATTGTGCGTTCAATTCTTACACCGCGATTCTCCCCATTCTCTGCCCTCGGAGTCAAACTTCACATCGTTAGAACTTGGAAGAGATAATCGATAACCTCCATCGATGCTCAATTTTTCAGGGCTACACGGGCCATTTGGCAAACTTGTCGTTCTTGAAAGCTTGAACTATCATGCTTTGTCAACCGATTACTTGACTGGCAGCCGAACAACGTAGCGCGTACGTACAGCCAGCCGCCTTTTTCCCATTCTCTT
Organism: Mycena leptocephala; assembly: GCA_029378395.1. Taxonomy (NCBI): domain Eukaryota; kingdom Fungi; phylum Basidiomycota; class Agaricomycetes; order Agaricales; family Mycenaceae; genus Mycena; species Mycena leptocephala. Next base: position 363,155 of record JARJLF010000057.1, read on the forward strand.
CCTTTGCGCAATGGTGGTCGACTCCAGCTCAATGTCTGCTAATATCATTCTCTGGGAGCCTTTTCCTTACGCACATTTCGCTCTCTACCTCACTTTAATCATAACATCCCTCACAACCCCGCCATCTCCCCGCCGCCGTTTGTTCTTCGTGCCCATCCTCCTGCTGACATGGTGTCTCGTATGCGACCCCCAGGCCGAGTACCTCATGTGCATGTTCTGGTTCACCTGTCTGATAATTGCCTCCGACTATATCCTGCTCACGGACGTCCAGCGGGAGCTCCATCAGATCCCCGACTTTGCCGACCCCCGCTCGCCAGGAGTAACGATACGGAACATCGACAAAGCCCCATTGAAGTTGCGCATTCAATGGGCACTCCATTTATTCTTTAATCCGAGAGGCGTTGGCTGGGCGCACGAGCCGCGATCCGCGATCTCCGCGCGCGCGCCACCAAACACACCAAGAACAAAATTCATAGCGCGGCAGCTCGCGTGTATATGCGTCTCGCTTCTGCTGTTCGACCTCGCAAACCTGCATTGGGGATGGAACCCCGCATTTTACCTGCGCATTGGGATGGTGTCCGCAGGATGGAAGTGGCGCTTTGTCGGGGCGACGATGTGGGCGGTAGGGTCTTGCTCTGCAATGGACATGGTTCATCGTTATGCGAGCATTCTGTGCGTCGCGTTGCGTGTCTCGCGGCCGCAGGACTGGCCCCCACTTTTTGGTGATCTGGCGGATGTGGCGAGTGTGCGGAGATTTTGGGCGTTAGTGAGTTTTCCTCCTCGCTTCCGCCCTTGGCTGATTTATTTTCTAGGCGAGGTTGGCACCAGGTTCTGCGGCATGTAAGTAGATATTGTATGATTTCTCAGCCCCGCTCATACAATCCCACTAGTCCCTCTGCACCCACGCGAAATTCATTTCTCGCACTTTGCTGCGACTCCCTCATGAGTCTTCCGCGGCGAATTGTGTGCAGATTTACCTCGCATTCGTGCTATCTGGCCTAGTCCACTACCTCGCCGAGACCGTGCCCATTGGGCTCGGGCGCGGCGGCTCCCTGATTTTCTTCGGCATCCAACCGGCGGCTATCGCTCTCGAGACACTCGTCGCGACGATCTTCCACCGGGCAGGAGTAACGCTGCCGAGCTCCGCACGCAAGTTGCTCGGATTCGCATGGGTGCTAGCTTGGTTCGCGCTGACACTTCCGATTATGCAGGATCCCCTTCTCCAGACGGGACAGATGGACTCGAGAGTGGACGTGAGTCTGATCATGGGTTTGTGGCGGGGAACGTGGATCTTGCCTCCGCAACCAAGGCACAGAATAGAATGATTACAGGTTCGCTAGCATAGATGCGATACACATCTTGAACAGACTTTTTGCACTATCCGATCCATGAAATTTCAATGAGATTGCAGTTTGCTAATGCTGATGCTACATTTGATTCTAAATCTAGTCTGGTCTGATCATGAGTTTCGTAATGCGTAAAGTAGATGATAGATAGTTGTTTATTGTCCTCTATATTAGTTGAGTTTCGTGAGAATAAATCTAGGTGAATGTCCTGGCAGTGGTTTTGAGAAGCACGCCTGCGCAGAAGGAAGTTGGCGTGAAGGAAGTCAGAGTTGACGGAGGGACGTCTGGGTTAGGATTGGCCGAGGAGCTTCGTCAGCCAAAGTTGGCGTGAGGTAAGTCAAAGTTGACCGAGGGAGGTCAGACGTTAGGATTGGCCACGAGTTTCATGTTTCCACAGCATGTGTTTATACTGTCACCTTCTCCTCAGCCGCCCTCTCCTCAGCGAGGATCTTTGCGATTTTCAAATCCTCACAGGGAGCAAACTTGCTGCTCGCGCGGATGCGCGCGCCATACTTGTAGAACAAGAATGGGGAGGGAGCAAGCAGGAGACCCACACCACCAAGAAGCGTGGCCGCGTAGTTGACGCCAAGCTGTCGGTAGGATGCCAGTAAGTACTCCGGAAATACAACATATATTCACAATGAAGGCATACCTTGCTGAACATCTGGACGGTGAAAAGAGGAAACGCGGCTGCGACGAGCGAGCGGCAGAAAGTGTTTGCCGCGAAGGCGGAAGCGCTGTACATCCTGTTACAAGCAAGTGTGTCGGTTCTGGAGATTCACTTAAGGAGAAAAATATGACGCACAAATAGGTCTCCACTAGGTAGCTCAAGAAGCTGATGAAGATCGAGCTAATGCTCATGCCCACCATGATTGTGCTCAACGCCGGCACATACCACGGAACGCTGGGATACTGGCCAGTCCACCCGAGCCAGAAAATTCCAACAACAAAGGCGCAACCGCCTACCATGCCGCCAAGTAGGCGCTCCTCTGGAGGCGGGAAGCCACGCCAGGTCTTGATGAGTTCCGGGTAGTGGCGCGAGAAGTGCACGTTGATAATAGCCCCCATACTGGTGCCGATACCGACACCGATGAAAATGAGCCCATCCTGGGCGATGGTAAAGCCACGCTTCTCGATGAAGATGATCGGGAATGCCTCGAATACTGGGGGGATCTCAGCTTCATTATGAAATGGTGAAACGGAGACACGCACAGCAATACATGACGCCGTAGACGAGCGAAAGGTAGACGGTGACGAGGACGAGGATGGGCTCACCCGCGAGCATCCGGAACGGACGTAAGAGCGTACGGTTAATAACACCGCTGAGGGACCAGTCCTGCTTCTCATGAGCCGCAAACAGGTGTTGAGTACCGGCGGGGTCAGCCTTGCGCCTGGCCTTGACCTGAATTACATGTTATTAAATTTGAGTTCGGAAGCTAGACAGCAGCACAACCTTCTTGAGGAGGATAACCGGGGCGTACGTCTCCGGGAGGGTGAGGATCATGAAAATGGTGCAGGCTCCCGCGAATATCATCATGACCCAGAAGACCCAGCGCCAACTTAGCGAGCTCTCGACAATGCTAATAACTCGCCATCAGTGAGGCACAAGACGGAGGAAACGAACAGGAACACACTAGCCGGCGACAATGGGGCCCATAACTGTGCAAGAATTCTTTTCAGCATGCAGAGATAGATGGATAGGAGACTTACCAGGTCCAAGGAAGACACTGGCGGAAAACAAACTCATGGCGGTCCCTCGGTTTTCCACCGACCATATATCAGCAATGACACCTAATTACAACAATCAGGACTTTGTTTTGAACGAGGAGTACGATAATTACTTACCTCCAGCACTCACGAGAGGAGCCACGGCGAAGAACCCACCGAGAAACCGGGTGATTAACAGGGTCTCAATGTTTTTGGCAAGGGCTTGGCCTAGATGGAGAATGGTATACATTGACATGGCAAAGACGAAGATGGGACGCCGTCCGATCAGTTCGCTGCCCGGACCCCAGAATAATGGCTGATGCAATAATGTGAGTCGGGATCGAAACTTTGAGCAAACCAGACGTACTCCAAACACATATCCTAGAAGAAAAGTACTCGTTATTAGGTATGATACCTCCGTGGAAACGTCAAATGCTTCCACGATAGAGCGCGTCGCAGAGCTTGGTGCCGACGATGCGAATGTTCTGGACAATGTACATTAGCCATGCTTCGACGAGTCAATAAAAAGTACATACACGTTCACGGTCATTACCACACAGGTAAATGTGATCAGCCACTTCCTCGAATCGGTCCAATTTTGCGGGTTCTCCTCGTCGTCTGGACCATCCCAGTCAATTTCTTCGGGATCGAGAGGAGTCCAATTGCCCAACGCCGCAGGATTCCGCGGCGATTTCGGTGGCGGATCGTGGGGGTCATCGCCACCATAGCGATGGATGACCTCCTCGTCATGGGCGAGCTCCCTCTCGAGTGACACAGTGGATGTAGTCGGTAAGACAACGGCAGAGCGATTTTCATTCAAAGTGTAAGACGTGCGGGGTGTCTGCGTAACCTGGCGAGTGTCCATGAGAAACGGGGAGGAAACAGGGAGCAGGACGCTACATTTTTCGCCACTTTTAATTACGCGACTGAAGAACTTTGAGGCGGGTTATAAATTCACGGCTTTTCTCTCGCTGACAAGCGGCTCGGGCTATCGTAGTACCCGGTACGATCAATCGCGATGTGGCGGTGTTCGCGTACACATTGGTGAGCAGGAGCGCTTACATCACGAAAAATGGGGACTGATTGCAAGGGTTTGCAAACCCTTGCAAACGCCCCAATCGGGAAAATCCACTACACAGCACTATAACGCAGGTGAAGTTTCACATGACAAACGATCCGTAGTACGGATCGTTTGTCAGATAACCCTACAAAATCATTGCATTCGTGCTGGGTAAACGGGCTGATACTTACGGAATCTCACCTCTGCGGGTACATTTTACGCCAGTTTACGCCGCGGTGGCATCATTGGAACCCTTTGCTGCCCTTTGGCACTCCTTTGGCATATGCGACAACGATAACATGGACCAATGTGGACAACTTTACTGTGGCAATTAAGGCTGATAGAGGTAACCCTACCCTTGTTGAACACCCTGACGCTTTTAATCAGAGCATAGGTAGGGTTTCATGGCCCACATGTGGCAAGCTGTGGCAAGTCTCAAAGGCCGACGGATCTGAATTTCTATCTCCACGGAATTACATGGATATTCGGAGACGCTAGCGGTGACAAAATAGTAAGCAGATCTGCGTATTCTGTTGTACGGCGGAGTTTGACGACGGCGAGGTAAGCAAGCGGCGACGCCCTTTCCGCTTCGGCACGCACCTCGCTCAAAAGCTGACGTTATGTTCTGTCCACTAGATATCTGTAATACTGTATTCACAGATTAGAGCCTCATCCCACTATTCTCCCCTTTTTTGGGCGACGTGCGGTTTTCCATCCTTCCTGATCTCAAGCCCAGAAATAATTCTAACGGCAACGGGTACCCTACTCTCTCCCTGCGACAATGACATTGCAGAGAACCCTACACACACCATCCGACTTCGCAAATCTGTAGTGCGAGCTTGATGAGGTGGTAACCATCCGTTCTCATTGACGAGGTCAGATCTACTCATTCTTCGTCCTCTTAGGTATCGGTCCGCATGCAATATGAGGTTGCGCACATCTAGACTTTTATCCTGATTTCGAGTCCCATGTAAGAGCAGACAAAAGCCTCGATCCTTTCTTCTAATAGCTATCGTTTTCAAAAGGAGCAAATAATTTTATCATATAGATCGGCCGTGCCGAGTCAGCTCGGAATTATATCTTCACACAATTATGATGAACTCAGTATCCCATATACGACAATGTGGAGATACTTGTTGTCCCACATTTTGCGCTTCGGCATGCAGCTAATTTTATCCTGGGTCAGGTAGTCTTTTACTCGACGTCGAGCTCACGATGCGTCCTTTGTATGCGGCGACGTGAGTCTTACCATTTCTCATCCCCGAAAGCTCATTTACAAACCTGCTGAGTAGTTATGCGGCAACTGATGCCAAACTAATGCTCAGCGGTTGAGTCACTGCTTCCATACCCTTCGGCATGACGGCCAAATACGATGCAGATGGCGTACTTGATTATGCAGATATCGGCGAGGTCGTCGTCTGTCATCGGTGTGGATTGTCCAGCAAGAAAATGGCGGACCACAGTCATCCAGCATTGTGTGACTTGCTTATGATCAGTGTTATTATATTTGAGGTCGGTCTGCTTGCTTCCGTCCTTCATCTGCCAAATTTAACTAAAATATCCAGTCACTGGACAGTAAAATCTATTCGCGTGTGTTCAGGGACCGAACATTCAACCTTCGCTCAACGCCTCCAACCACGGGATTACCTGTGGCCGTCGAAAAACTAAAGATCAAGTTACACACCAGGCGATTCCTTTTTTTCCCTTCCCATTCAGCCGTGGTATTTGATCAGTGCGATATCAGTTTCTTTGGCTGGCCGAAGGACGAAATCTGCACATGAGACTTCAACTCCGATCAAACCCCCCTGTTGGTCAATTACGGCTACCGACACGAGGCGGAACCAGTCTCTATGCTCTCTCATGGTGGCGTCGTTCTCCATCCAATCACCTCAAAGAACCTTTCTTTTCTGGCCAATCGGCTGCTGTGACTTAATGTTTTCCCGTCTGATAACTTGCGTTGGCCGTTCGGGAACAGTCACACTGACTGGCAACCTGTTCTAACAAGCGTGGCCTAGTGCAGAGCCTATTATCCAAGATATATGGCCTCTATAAGTACTTATTCGTCTTTGTTTCTTTCATAAAGGTAACAGATACATTACAGAGAGGATCTTCCGACGTGAAATCCGAGATTTACGCACCCGGGATCCTATGACAGGCCTTCACCTCCAGCCTGACGTAGTGAAGCGGCAGGTACATTCGTGGACTGCGTCAGTAGAATATGCCTCTTTCTCCTTCAACCATAATTAACAAAACTCTCGTCATGTGAAATAGAACCAGGATGGAGAACCCCGGATGTCTCGATCCACGAATGCAGGTCGACGGATGGACAACAAGGCGTCACTTGATTCTATCAGATGGTATGCTCCGGATCATCTTCTGCGTTTGCCAGGTCCGGCTGAGCCGTCGCAGTCGGTCTTCTTCAGGTTCCTGCGAGAGCACCGAGTTTCCGACAACAATGAATCCACGAATTGCAAAGTAACCTGACAAAGAACTGGCCCCAATTTCTCTCAGCTTCCACTAGTAGGCGTGACCTCTCCGCCCTGGACCGGCTTTCTGGAACCGCTACTAGGAGAGAAGTCCGCATTATCTTCGCCGGCTACAATATCGGATTTTGCCTCACGCTAGTAAACACATCTTTTGGCAACGGGTCGGTTATATCGACACCGGTCGACCTTTTTCTGGGTGACTCTAGTCTCTCGGAAAATCCCGCCTCTGGTATTTTTCCGACGCGAAAGGTGGACTTGTATGCGACTAAATCTGGGCCATCTGCTTGGTGTGGGTGGTGGGTGTTCACTCTGAACCCATAACTTCCTTCCCCGTTCCGAAATGTTCACGACGAATGTTACCTCACGGGTCAATCGTGGGCATTCGAATACTTTTATGCTCGGACGGAAATAGGCTCGGACGCCAGGGTACAACCAAATACCCTGTCGCAGTTTACTCTTCTACATTTGTCGATCCTCTGCATTTCTAGGCTCGAAGTGCAGCATTCATCCTAAAACTCCTGAAATGCGACCTGATTCTGGATAGTCAGAACTCTTCCCGTCTAGGCAACAAACTACGCTGTCAGTTGATTCTATCAGCTGCACAACGGGTCCGGGACCCGGTGTTATGTCCCCGAGCTTTCTTCGACCCTCTCTGCCAAGAACGAACCACCTTTTTTTTTGCCAAAATCTGTGACGCTGGGAGACAGATATACTCCAATGCGCGTTCCGGTAACGGCTTCAGGTGAGGGCCGGTGCCTTACCTGCCCTTCTGCTTCCTAAACCTGTAGGTCCGACCGCCACAATGCTTGTAAAGAATATTACCATGGCCTCCTTTTCTTTTTGCCTAATTCGCCGCCGGAGTCGATGGAGGTACCACTTATAGATGACGCAGCGTGCAGCGACCCCATTTGGAGCCGGCTCGTGTATCGCTGTCCGACCACGCACCTCCATTGTCCAATGTTCCAGCCCTGGCCCCTCCCTGAGCGCGAGAGGAAAATCCACAAGTCTTGGGGTTGCCACTCTAATTTACTCAAGCTGCGTATTCTACTCCTAATTCCTGCGATATTGTGTCGCTTCTCCGGCTTCCGGATAGATCCATGCAGCGTTTGAGTGTCGGAATTTTTAAACCTCCATGTAACTTCAAGGGCTTACCTGTCGGGAAAAACGATTTGATCCTGTCGCAGTGTCGGATACTTTCCCCATTTCGTGCGCGTGTGCCGGAGCGGCTATCTCTCCTTCGAGGGAGTCGTGCCCTTTCGAATCCCAGCAGAAAGGACCTCATTTCGAGACGAAATTTCTTGAAGAAGCAACATTTTGATCGGTATTCACAAAGGTCGGCGCTCTGCTCATCTTCAACCCCGTTATCATGGCGTTCCCACCCCCACCTTATATCTCGATCCGCACAAGAGAGGCCGTGATCCAGTACCTCGTCCGGGTCCGTGTTCAACGGCTCTGGAGCTACATGAGAGACTGCGCTAGCCGGGTCACGGTGCCATAGTCTGGAGAAAAAATGCCTTCCTTCCAGGAACCCGAACATAACCGCTCCGCAGCGAACCGGCGCAGCAGTAGGTCGCATATTTGGATCCTCCGGGCCGTCGCATCTTTTCAAGGACGAGGAATGATTACCATGTCCAAATACACAAAATAAATAAATTTTTCGTGGGTTGAGGTTGTCCCGAATCGATGTTCAATTTTTGAGGCGCTGTTTTACTATGGCGGACAGCTCGTACCAGACACATATGTCCCCGTGATGGAATCTAAGCTTTCGGCGGCCCCCTTGCGCAAATAACCCGGCCTTTCAAGTTCCAATTCGAGGACATGACATCTGCACGGTCGCGCACATGTCAATGCGAAGGTCCGAGGCTCCTGACCCAGATCGAACCAAGAGATTGGGTTTTTTTTTCGGGGTTCAGAGAGCTTCGAAAGTTGGTTGGGTTGACAGTATGACAGAGAATGTTCCATGATTTCCTTACGGGCTTTGACAGACAAAATTATTGAAGAGACTCTGAGGATAATTGAGTCTACCGGTCTACGGCTCGGTCCAACAGCGATGAAATCTTGGATTGGATTTTAAGTCGATCCTTGACTTTTGCTGTATAGAATGGTCAAATAGTCGGCGAAGATTCCAATGGAGTTTCTGAGATCGAGAACAAACTCCCACCTTTTTAACTTTACCTAGACGCTAAATCGGGCTACGTGCAATTTCCTAGAAACTGGTTCTAAACGGCCCACCAGTGTTGAGTGCGAGAATCGCGGTTGCGAGCAATAATTACCTTATCTACAAATATAAAAGATTTAGACTATCCGCTTTAGAACCTCTTTCCAGCTGCACCACCGACGCTTAAAGCTTCCCCTTGATCATGCCCTTCACCTTCTCGGGTTCGAGAACGGCGAGCGGGTATGGCAAAACGAACGCGCGTAGGTCCTCAGAGGCGCCGTCAACGGGGAGGACCTGCCCCGTGATGTATGAGGCCGCGGGGCTGAAGAGGAATACCGTCGCGTTTGCAACGTCCCCGATCGATCCCAGGCGCCCGAGCGGGTAGAGTGATTCTTCTGGCTTGGGACCCTGATGGAGTACGTCGGGAAGATGCAAAAAAAAACATAGAAAGAAACGGCGCGCACGCTGAGGCGGTCCATGCCCTCGGTGTCGGCGATGGCACCGGGTGAGATGACATTGGAGCGCACGCCGTGTGGGCCCTCTTCAACCGCGACCACCGAGGAGAGCGCGTCGACGCCCGCCTTGGCGGCGGAGACGTGCGCTTGGTACGGCAGCCCTACATGGTTTGCATGAGCTCGTTGAATAGAAAATAAGCGCAGATAGGAAGCCGCGTACCCCTGTAGTGCAGGGTTGCACTGACGTGGATGTACGCGCCGTTGCTCGCACGGAGGTGCGGTATGGTCGCCTTGATTGTGTTGAACGTCCCCATCGTATCGATCTCGAGCACGGTCTTGAACGCGTTCTCGGAGAGGCCCGAGATGGAGGAGAGGAAGTTGCCCGCGGCGCCTGTAGTGTGGACGTATCAATATATTTTTCCTTCAATATATTACACCTGCAAGGCACTTACCACAGATGACAAAGTCAATGCGGCCAAACGTCTCAATCGTTTTGGCCACGGCGTCCTGGATAGTCTTGGGCTGCCGCACATCACCCTGGCAGGGAAGACACCTTTGGCCCGTCGCCTCCGACAGCTCCTTCGCTGTCTGCGTGAGACGATCGAGTCTTTAAAGAAAGGATGAGAAAACTGATCCTTGCGAACTAGCCAAAAACGCACTTGCGACCGAAGATGGTCGCGCTGGCGCCGTGTCGCATCTAAAACGTACATTGGAACGGGTGTATTAGAGAAAAAAGAGAGTTTGGACACACGACGGCTTCTGTCATTCCACGGCATATGCCTGACCCACCGCCGGTGCAAAAGAGGACCTTGCCCTTGAAGATATCCTCCTTGAAGACGGACGTGGAGAGCACTTGAGGCGCGACAAATGCTTTGGGTGCCATGGAGGCAAGACTCAAGGTTTGAAGGCCACCATGCACGACAACGCCGCTTGATGACCGATGCCCGATGGCCGACCCGGCTATTGTGCATGCCGGTATACCCGTTGGATGCGCGCCTTTGTCGCGACAGTGACCTTACATGCTAACTGCTGTTCACTGGTAAGCATATCGTCTATATTTGTTCTCTTACTAGTGTCGCGTCTGTGAAGCTAATAGGCGGAGACCCAATGAAGCACTGACGCCATTCATGCCGGAATATCTGCCACCTCGACTGGCCAGTGCACTCAGTGATCTCCTACGATGCAGGTACGCGCCCTCGTCGCGAATGGCCCGGGCGTCACAACGGACACCGGAATACGGTCGTGATTGCCAACCTCAGTCTACATCTCCATCTCCCATCCACAGCCTCGATAGCCAATAATCCACCTTCCTCGGATCTGCTCCGCAAACCCGTACCTTTTCCGCCCCGTCGATCCCATATTCGATGGATCGTCCGCAGCATATGCCCTCCTAGACTGCTCTAGATTTTTTGAGAACAAGGACGTCGACTCGCGGGTCGCAACGCTAGCAATTCGCACGCCGCCAGCTGTGTCTGTCTCTGGGTCAAATCGACTCGCCGGAGATATCTGTTTGTCGCTATCCTCGCCACCTTTGAGATCCAGCCGCGCTGCGCTCAGCTCCACACAGTCGGGCACTGCCGCGTCCCATGACTGTTTCCTTGTACGTCCTTCAAACTTTCTCGTATATACTACTGCCGAGCATCGCGCTGGGAAACAGGACTCAGACGCATCATGTGGCGGCCGCCGTCGGCCACCAGGCGTCTTCGTCTTCCAAAGTCATCCAACGTCTTCCTTGTAAATCGAATCTGTAGGTATCTAGGTATCTGTGTCCCTAAAAATTGACACCGGTTTATCTCTTGATTGACTTCGCTTCGTCTGTGGTCCGGCGAATCTAGGAATCAGCTGGTCTTCCAAGACATCTGCCATGATGTTCTGTTTTCGGCCTCCTCTCGCGTGGCGCTTCTCTACGGCTCGACTCATCCTCGCTTTCTGCACACCTTCTCTTCCCTGCGTCCTACACCGCTCGTTGCTAGGCGCCGTTGGGAGATTATTTCATCCACACGTGTGTTACGTGTGCACAAATTACGGATTTTATTTTTCCCACCGAGCCGAGCGTCCGATGCTTGTCTGTCTGGCTCGGAAATCTTGCGGGAAGCCTTCACCTATGCCTGATGTGGGAGCACGCTAGCATCTCGTGTCCCTGCTTGTCCGAGTTTGAGCGCTTTTTTATGCACCCGTCCATTCCACTATATCCATCCGGCGCAAAGTCGACGCAACAAAAAAATACGGCGCAAAACCAGACGAAATAAACCGATTTTTACCCCGCACAATCTCCCCTGCTTTGACTTTCTGCTCTTTACCAGGCACCAACGCAACAAATAGACAAGAGACCGGCCTCTTCGTCATCATACTTGACTTGTTGCTTGGTTTGCTTGTCATCGCCTGCTCTAATTAGCCTCTTACTTCCTCTTCTGGTATATTCCAGATCCGCACCAAGCGTGGTTGAATACTGAAACATCGTTTCTTCCATTTCGGTCCGTCTCTGTGCTGCTGCGGGCCTCTTTCTCTACTTGTTATCTTGATGCTGTTGAAGCTTCCCCCTCGCTGCTTTTATGATCATACTTGTTAGATGGTCTTGAAACCAACAAAGGAATTTGGAAATTCCTCCCGCATCCCGCACAATCTCCCGTATTTTGGCGTACTGCATGCTGGCGTCCTACGGCGCAATCCCCCCGAGTTCCGGATCTGGGGTGCCGCCCGCATGCCACCAAACTCCCGCTTCGGTACGGTCCTCCCGAGATGCGATCGCTCCAAGCTCCCGCATCCCACGTCCACCTCGGGGCCCGCCGCCCAGTGGCCTGACTCGCGTCGCGCTTACCAGCAACGCAGCACGACTGCCGCTCGGCACAACGTTATCCTCCCGCGAAGCTCTGATTCCCGTCACGAATTCTTTATATTTTTAACTTTTAAAAAAAAATTATTTCGATTCGCCGCGGCGGGCTTGATGTGTGGCTGCGCGCCATCGCGAACGCAGCCCCGGGCTACGGACAACAGCAGCCACGAGACGCATGTACGGCAGCAACGTACGGGCGTACGGCAGCCGCGGGTGACAGCGCTGTCTGCATCCTGCGTCCTACATCCTATTTCGTGTATATGGGTGCGGCGCGCCACGAAGTCTGTTTTTCTTCTTTCCGTTTTCAGTAAGTATCTCTAGCATTCCACCTGCCCACGCGATCCTCCGCCGGCCCAGCGATGACAGCCGTTAATTAATCGCCGCCCACAAAGGATCCCCAAAGTGGGATGACGGGCTCTGAAAGAAGATTAGATTTGGGATTTGCTTCCGCCGTGGGTCAAACATCCCGCCAATTGCCAATTCGCCAAACGGACAGACGGACATGTCACAAACAGCCCGTAAGCGCGAATCTGCATTTGGTAAGTAGCCGCAACCCCGGCAGGTGTGCCCGCTGCGCATGAACCTTACATCCATGATCCATAACGGGAATTTTCCCCGTATGGGTATAGACCAGGGCACGGACCAAGACCAGCAGCGGCAGCGCGGGGTTGCACGGACCAGCCAGGAAGGGTTTCCGTTTCTCGCAGGCAGGCACAGCCTAGAGCCACAACCGAGTGCGGGTGTATCTATCTGATGAACTCGCTGGCCATCGTCCAACAACTGCTGCCATCGAACAAAACCAACTGACGATCATTGCAGCCACGGTGTTCGGGTGTGCTCGCTGCTTGCTGGCAACACTGGCAACAAGACGAGACACGTTTCGCGCTGCTCAAACACCAAACGCAGAGTGCCACCTGCACCTGACGACTCGGCCTGGGCTTCAGAGCTGTTTTTTTCGCAGGCGCGCACGAAAAGACCTCGTGTGTTTTTGGTCCTTTGGCATGCCCACGCGATGCGCCAACACCTCACTGTACAGCGCCGCCGACCTCGCCGCCGCCCCTACACTCGCCCTGGGCCCGCCCAAATCGCACACACCCCGTATAAATACGCGATCAGACACTCTGGCCGTGGCATCAAATTCGTCAAAGATTCGTATTCATCAGCTGATGGGAGAGATGGATACATCTCGATCCGAGCGGTGCCGGGCGTGCCGCAGTCCACATATACCCATCGGAAACCAAACGGTAAACTCGAGTCTGGTCTTCTTTTCTCATTTCTAAAGGAGCAAAGAAAGGTGTGGATGGGAAAGAATCGGATCGGTAGAAATAATCAGCGGCGGTCGAGATTTTACGCCGTTGACGCTTTGGCGTCCCCATTGGTTAATGGTCAACCCAAATTTGAACCGCTTCCTAAGTGCGTTCGTACCTCAGTCTCAGAAGAGTCAGAACGCGCATCCAATGGGTTCCATCTCAGAAAAGCACCCAAAGGATTCTCACTACTGAGGAATTCGCGGCGCGTGATTTCATTCTGCACGAATTAGAAGGTTGGACGAGAGATAATGACAATGATTGCTCTGCGAAGTTGGAACTACCTGCCCCACAACGTTTTTCTGATATCTATCGCAAGCGCAGGGTTTTTTCTGATACTGATTATGGATGAGTACGTAGGCGGTCGTGTCCGCCTGAGATGCGGAAATGAAATCCTTCATTCGAGTCTCTGCTTGATCACGAAACCTTGGGAAAGAATTCGCATGGACAGCTGCGTGGACAAAGCGTGGAACCATGGACATCAAGAAGACAATTGGACATCAAGGAAATTACTGTAAACTTCCCTCGCTCGCGTAGCGCGTCGAACGGCCATCAATTGCACTCGCGTAGACAAACAAAAGGCCTCAGGGGTATCGATAATGCATCGATACCGCAGAAAAAGACCTCGCGAAGTTTCAAGTTGGAAAAGCCGCGCCTTTGCGGACCAACGGCGTCGCCAAAATAAATAAATAAACCCATGTACGCAGAAGCCGCCCAACCACGCGCCCGCCTCCTTCCCTCTTCGCTCCTTCACGGAATTATTGCAACCGCGACCGACAGACAGGACACCGAAATTCCAGGACCATGATTCGTGAACAGCCGCGGGGTTCCAAACCCGGCAAGTCCCGGTGACGTCCGCCCCTGCATCTCGCATTGACATCTGCATTTTGATTGTAAATATTCTCAGCCCCGGCTTCCAATGTCCGCATCAGGAATGACGTATATCACTATGACTTTTTTTCCAAAAGTCCGGATCGCGTCTTCACACCGTGTCCAGACCGTGGCTCTTTTTGTTCGGAAGTTGTCTTTACCTGGACCTTCTTCCTTCTGGACTAGGACTTGCACGAAGGCCGACGCCCGCCGTTCCCATCCTCCTCCCTTCGCGGGAGTCTCTTCCTTCGCTTACTTGCTTGCTTGCTCATGGCAAACCACTACGCCACCGCCGATCATCCCCGTCGTCCGTCGTTCCGTTATCTACGCGGCCATTCTTTCCTTTATCTAATTCAAAAAAATTTAAATTCGTCGCGGGAATTAGATCGCAACTCAAAGAATCTATCTATCTACACATCGGTGCGGTGCGGTGCGGGGCAAATTGCCAAATGACCGCACAACACAACAACAATAATTTGAATTGGATTTTCGCTCGCAAGCCAGAACACACCCCCGATTCGGGGTCGGCTTTCGGCTATCTACAATGAGCCCGTCGATATCACGCGCCACAATGCCAAGGCTCGGGCGGGATTTTCGGTTCGGTCGGTGCCGACGCGGGTTGGCGCGTGATTTTCTGGCGGTGGCGCGTGATTGCCCTGTGGGGTGGGGTGGGATTTGCGTTTGCAATTCAAGCAAGAAGCCGCCGGGATTTTCAATGGGGCGGTAAAATGAATGAATGGGCGGTGAATCGAACTGAATTGGGGGGGACGTGCAATAGAGATTGCCTATATCCGTCCAACGTCCAACGCTCGAACCTTCCTTCCTTCCTTCAGCAGTGATTTTTTTGAAATTCGAAATAAAAACCCCACAACGCGACGCGACGCGACCCTAGAAATATTAAATAAATATCTCATGTCGCGACCGTGACGGCGACGTGAAATGCAAGTTACTTAGCGAGTTGCGACGCGATTTCCACGCATGTTATTATGTATTGTGCATATGGACGGACTCAGGCTCGACACACCACTCCACAGCACGACTCCTGACCCGCGCTCGAGCCTCAGAAGACGCGTCCCGCGTGCTCCTGGCATGCGCGACTCCCAAGTCTCGGTGTTTTCCGGTCGGATCTCAAGTTGGCTTGCACGCGTCGGAATTCGATGCTACTCCTACTTACTGTTGAGTATACAGACGCGACGTCCTCCTAACTTGACGAAAAACTCCCGCATCCTCAAGCTCCTATTTTAGACAACCTACATAACCTCCTCCCCGCCCGATCTTGACATTCTCCTGCATGCTCCGCGCGCGCTTCCATTCCAGACCACAGGGATGCGAAGCGATTGATTGTGCCAGTGATGGCCAAATTCGAGTGATCCTCTCCCACTGTCCCGGAGAAGCGAGGTAGGAGGGGACGGGGGCTTGTGTCTTGTCTCATATTAATCTATCTACACAGAAGACGTCCCTGCTCTCCTTTCCTCACATGTTCTCTGCAAATAAATTTATATTGTATTCATCGCGAGAACGATATCAATATTAGTATCGAGAAACCCAAAAAGAATATCCTGCCGGTCCTCTACCCCTCCCGCGGTCTGCCAGTGAGGTGAGGTGAGGCGGGGACGAAAGTGAAGGGGGCTGGTGTCTCATATTTATTTATTTATCGTAGGTGCGCAGATGTCGATGTCGGATCCTGTCCCTCGAGCTCCTTTGCGCCCCCGAGCTCAAAGCCTGAAGTCTCCTGTGAGCCTCCGCGTCACATATTCCCCCCCTCAAAAAAAAAAAGTAATATTCCCGATCCTCGAGCGTAGTCGTATTCATAGTCGCGTCGCGTTACGGAGTCCTCGTCTTGATCCTTGTCGCGTCGAGTACTCATCGTACTGATTCATACCTTCCATCTTGTCGCGTGAGCGCTGAGAACGATATTAATATTGACTGTTTTACACCCCCCCCCAAAAAAAAAAAAACTCCTACTGGAGGGAAAGGGACGGGGGCTTGTCTCATATTTATTTATTCATCGTAGGCGGGTATCGCGACCTGTCCCTCCTTACTCTCCTTTGCGCTTGCGCCCCCGACTTAGACCTGAGCTCAAACCCTCAAGTCTCCTGTGAGCGTCACACATCCAGTATTCTTGCAAAAATATTCCCGATCCCGATCCCGATCCCAAGCAAGGAAGGAAGAAAGTAAATGCACAAAGCCTCTCATCTCATCTCGTCTCGTCCTCCAACACTGACTCGCCAGACGGGTGTCGCGTAGCACTAGCCATTCACATCTACTATCGCCGCCTGTGCAGTCCAACATGTCGGAAAAGATTCCCGAGAGCAACCATATTTGAGAACTCCCATCGCACATACATATTTGGAGACCCAAAAAAAAATCCTATTCTCCCTTCATTCACATTCTCACAAAAAAAAAAAAAAACAGCAGCTACGTAGCGGTAGGTAGTGGTAGGGATATAGATAGATAGAGAATAGATAGATAATGTCATGCAGTCAGTCCGTGCGTGCGCGTGCGCGGGGTCGTAGAGGTACAAATTGCGTTTGCGTTGTGATGTCCTTTTTTGTTCTGAAGCGTAGGGAGGAAAGCGCAAACGCGCGGGCGGTATAGTCGTGTGTAGTAGAGGAGCGGGGCTAGCGTAGACTAAGACTATCGTATCGTAGCGTGGGCGGGCGGGTGGGGCGCGGCGCGGGCGGGTAGAGTGAGGCGCGCGCGGGCGGGTAGAGTGAGGCGCGCGCGGGCGGGGTAGGTGGGGCGCGGGCGGGTAGGAGTACAAAGGACGTGGACGTGGACGTAAAATACAGTGGGTGGGGGGTGGGTCGAAAGCTTTTGTTTTTGGTTTTGGTTTTGGTGGTGGTGCGAGTTTTGTGATGCGGATGTGCGTGTGCGCGCAACGGTAGAGTCGGGCGGGGTAGATGGGGATGGGGGGTAGACGGTGCGGGGAGGTAGAGTCGGCGGGGTAGAGAATAGGTGGGGATGGGCAGCGCGCAAGTGTGGTGACACAGCTACGCCGGGTAATCATCGGCATCGGCGGCGCTCGGAATAAGTCAGCGCCAGCTGGTTGGTAGGCGCGCGCGCGCAGTCCGGTCATCAAAGACGAGTCGAGATCCAGTTCCAGTTCCAGCGAAGCAAGCAAGGCACTCGACGGGCGGGCGGGCATGGGTGGCGGGGGGGAGCAAGCCGCCCACGCCCACGCTCACAGCAACTTACTATCCGCCCTCCAATACCCGCCGTAATCCGTCCCTCCCCCACCTGCGCCCGTTAGACCCCCGCCCCCACCCAATCCTATGCCTATCCCAGACAAACCGAGGCCCCCGCCCAGCCCGCCGCCTAGACCGAGTCCGGAATCAAGCGCGCGTGGGGTACCGCCGACACCGGAGCCGTAGCTCCCTGGGGACGGCGCGCTCGCACCATACCCAGGCGACGGTGCGCTGGCGCCGTACCCCGGATTCGGCGAGGGCGCGCTGGCGCCGTACCCTGGCGACGGCGCGGAGTAGGCTGGGACGGGGGAGGCGGACGTGCCGGAGGACGAGGACGACGGGTGCGAGGAGGAGGAGGCGTACGGCGAGTAGCGCGTGGGCGGGGAGTACGTCGCCGTCGTGTGTGTGTAATACGATGAATTCGAGCTGTTGTTGTTGGAAGACGCGGGGTTGGAGGCGGTGGAGGAGGAGGAGGAGGAGTGCGAGTGGTGCGAAGAGGAGTTATGCGACGAGGAGCCTGGGACGGCCCAGCTCGGGGGCGGGCTCAGCGTCGACGGCAAAGCGGGGATGGAGTGCGCTTTGCGCAGGCCCGCGCCGTTGCCGGGGTGGTTCCCATTGACATTGGCATTGGCGTCGTACGGCGGGTAATAGAGGCTGCGCGGCTCGTAGCGGTAGCTGCCGCCGCTGTCCAAGGACGTCGAGGTCGGCGGGTAGGGATACGACTGCGTGCGGACGTGCCCGTGCCCGTGGCCGTACCCGCCTTGGGCGTAGTAGCCGTAGTTGTGCGTGGAGGACGAGGAGGAGGGGTAGCGGTCGGCGGAGTAGGGCGGGTAGCGCGCGTCGTGGCCGGGGGCGGGGAGCGGGGGTGCGTCCTCGCCGTCGGGGCTGCTCTCCGCGTCGTCTGTGTCGCGCGAGCCAGAGGACGGGGCGGCGTCGGGCTTGCGCCGCTTGCGGGTGTTGTTGGGGCGGCGGCGGTAGACGTAGTCGGGGTACTTTGTGTTGAAGGACTCTTTGAGCTGCTTTGCTTGGGAGAGGTAGAACTGCTTGTCGGTCTAGAGGGGAGTGAGACATAAGTCAAGTGGGATGAGGGAGGGACACACGGGCTGCATGGCTTTCCATTCTTGAGAGAGGATCTTTGAAATGTCGCCTGTGCGCATGGACTGGTTCTCTGCAGAGACTTGTGGACGGCGGCGGCGGGCAAAGATCATGAACGCGTTCATAGGACGCTTTGGGGTGCCGTCTGCATTGAGTGTCTGAGACGTGAGGGCGGTGTCCTGGTCTGGGTTGAAGAGGGCATCGTCGTCGTCGCTGGGGCTGGGGGAGTGGTTGTGGTAGTGCATTGTGATCGGTAGGCCATGTTGTGCTTGGAGAGATCTCTTACTTATGGATCCAGAATTGGCGCAGAAGTGTGACGCAACCAGATCGGGACTAGGCTGGGAGTGACAGGTCGACGGAGAAAAGAGGGAACCCCCTTTGCCCCTGACCCGAACCGGTCATGGCAACCCATCAAAGATCCTCGTTAGACAATCGAGATCCCGGCGGCTGTGCTCCATCATCATCGACAGCCTCCGCCCCAGTCGCATCCCCAATCCCCGGTTCCACATCCCATCTCGTAAATCCCCGTCGCTGCCCACCACTGATCCAAAACACACCTCGTATCCCACAACCAGCAAGGTGTTTCACCTCAGGCCCCTTGCTTCCTTGCCGCGCACGAGTCCTTTTCGCCGTGGCGTCCTTCCTCGCGTGCCCTGCTTCTTTGCGCTTCCCGACCGGTGACGCGAGCATTGTGCGCGCGCCCACTCACTTAGACTCACCCACCAAATCTTTAATATTAACATTATTCTCTCGTCATGATGAGCCTCGAAGTTTACGCCACCAAATCTGGGGCGTGCGCTACTCCTCGCGCCATGTTAGCGTAGTCCACCTGGCCGGTGACCTCCTCGCCTCGCTTCGCCTCACTACCTGGTCGCCGCTCCCGCTCCTTCGTACTCGCTCCCGCGTCAAACACAGACTAGCACGGACAGTTAATGTCCCTGTGTCCCCTTCTTGCTTCTTCCGTGTTGCGTCTTCGTTGTTCTCTTCTCTTGCCCGCCCGCCCGCCCTGCTTCCCTCACCTTAATCTCCTCCATGTCATGTCTGATGTCCCGCCTTCTCCCCCGCCCCGTCCTTCTTTTGATGACACGTACGATCGCCCCACCTTCCTTCCAATGATTATTACATTATATTATATGCCCTCTACAACTCCGTCTGCCAAGGAGATTATTACTTCTCCCTGCTGGCGGCTAACGTCCCTGTGTCCCAGCTTCCGTCTTGCCTCCTCGTTGTTAATCTCTCTTCTCTCGCCAGCCCGCCAGCCAGCCAGCCCTCCTTCTGTTCGGTCGTCCGCCCCCGGGCCCGCTGTTACTTCCTTCGCATTAATTATAATCGCTCGCTGTTATTCCAACGTTCCTTCCCCGTCCCGCCACCCCTGTGGTTCGCTCGAGCTCGTCAAGTCTGCGTGTCCGACGCGCAGGCCCGCCGACTTCCTTAGCCTATGTCTTATTCTGATGTTGCTCGGGTGTCGTGTTCCACGTACGATCGCCCTACCTTCCTTTCCTTTCGAATGATATTATATATTATATATTATATTTTATTACTTCTCCAGCCCGTGGCGATTATTACACCTTCCTCCGTGCTTCCTCTGACTCTGTGCTCAGTGCCGCTTCCTCGTCCCTTCACTTCTCCCTCGCCTGGCCCGGGTTCCTCCTCCTTGTCACTTGTCACTTACTTCCCTCCGTGCTTCTCCCCAAATTCCAAATCCAAATTCCAATTATTCATCCTTCGTTCCTCATTCTTCCGTCAGCCCTTTTATGACACGTACGATCGCCCTCTTTCGGATGGTTTTATATATTATATTATATGTATGATATTACTTCTGCAGCCACGAGACGCCACGAGACGGACGGGCGATTACTCCGTGCTTCCTCTGGCCTCTGCTACGCCTGCCTCTGCTACGGCTACGGCTGCCTCTTGCCTCTGTTCTGTCCCTCCTCGTCTTCCCTCCCTCCCTCCCTCCTTATTACTTTCCTCCGTCCTTCTTCCGAAATTCTAATTCCAATTATTCACGCCTTCGTCTTCTCTGAAACAATCTCATAATCGATCGAATCGATCGCCGGCGACGCGACCCTGGGCCTGGGCCCACACTACATTACACGACACGACATTACACGTAATAGCCACGCGCCATTAGTGTTTTACTGTTATACTGGTACCGCGCACTTCCATTACCCCGCTGATTTGATTTGGGATTTGATCGGGAAGGATGAGGGAGGAATGGAGGAGGAATGGAGGAGGAATGAGGGAGGAAGGAGGAGGAAGGAAGGAGGAAGGAGGAAGGACGCGGCGACATGCATGGGAGGTCCACACGGACCCACAGAACATGCACTCGTGTTTACGCCGGGCGATGGGCGTATTGTAGAAGAGGCTGCTGAATCGCCGCCAGAGTCCGAGTCGCGTTTTGTTTTTTGTTTTTGACACGTCGCGTCGCGTCTCATTCCCTGCTGGGGCTTTGAAGTTCGTACTTATCTCATGTCCTGTGATGTGATGTGATGTGATATGATGTAAATCCTCCCCTCCAGTACCTACCTACTTACCGGGCGCGTCGCGTCGCGTCCAGTACCCAGTCAACTTGAATCGAATCGGGGTGGTAGTACAGTGTCGCTGGAATACCAGCGGGCTGCTCCGATGCCATTCATTCGTGTTCGTGTTTATGTTCGGTTTTGTCAGTGTCCTCTGGTTGACCGTTGGTCGTCGGTTGTGTTGGGTTGGGTTGGGTTGGGTTGGGTTGTTTTCAATTATCATTATCAATCATCATTTTGAAGTCAGTCCATCACGCTTGGTTGGACCTGGCTTTGTCTTTGTCTTTTGTTGCGAGCTAACGTGTTGTTTGCCAATTCATCTTCGCCTTTAAATATCTTCGCCTTATCACTTCGAGGATCTTTGTTCAATATCCAAGATGCTTATTCCAAGATGCTATTCGATATGGATCGGAAGGATGAGGGAGGGAGGATAGGATGCGGCGACATGCATGAGGTCCACACGGACCCACACACAGATCCTTGCGTCCGTTGTCACGTCGCGCTGTGTAGGAAAGGCTGCTGAAGCCTGCCTGAATCAGAATCACCGCCAGAGTGCCCGAATCGCGGGGTTTTTGTTTTTGTTTTTGTTTTTTGTTTTTGTTTTTGTTTTGGCGCGTCGCATCGCGTTTCGTTTCCCAGTTCCCAGTAGTGAGCGAGCGAGCGAGCCGCTGCTTGCGTCGTCTGCGAATAGAAAAATAAATCCTCCACGTCGCGTCGCGTCGCGTCCAGTACCTAGTCAACTTGAATCGAATCGGGGTAGTACTATAGTACTATAGTACTAGCAGTAATACACAGGGCTGCTGCCACTGGAATACCAGTGGACTGCTCCGATGCCATTCGTGTTCGTGTTCGGTTTATGTTCTGGTTGACGGTTGTGTTGTGTTGTTACAGTGTTGGGTTCGGTAATTTTCAATTATCATTATCATTTTGAAGTCATTTCATGATACCAGTCCTAAGGAGTCCATCATGCTTGCTTGGTTGGACCTGGGGCGTTCAAGTTTCGCCTTTGTCTTTTGTGGCGAGAGAGCGGGTTGTTTGCCAATTCATCTTCGCCTTATCACTTCGAGGATCTTCGCCTTAATCACTTCGAGGATCTTTGTTCAATATCCAAGATGCCTATCCGAGTCCCTTTATTCCAAGATGCTTATCCCTCCAAATTCGGATTCTCAAGTCAGTCATCTTCCACTTCCACTTCCATAAATCCACTTCCACTTCCGCTTCCCAACTCAGACTCAGGCTTACTTTGGCTTGGCGTTTTTCAAGTTTGTTCGGCCTCATATTAACCGCTTATTCCAATTTCCAACCCTATATATACCCTTGCCCTTGCCCTTACCCTTACCCTTACCCTACCTATAACTACACCCTTACCCTACCTATAACTACACCCTACACCCTACACCTTACACCCTTACCCTATAACTACCCACTCAGGGATAATATTAAATATCAATTAATCACTGGTGGGTGGAGCTGGCTTCACTTTGGCTTCAGGAAATCTCAGGCCTGGGCCATCCTTGTCTCTGGCCTGAAACGTTAAACCCAGCATACCAGGCGATTTTCTTGCTTGGTCTGAGGAATCCATGCTATAATTTTGGCTTGGCTTTGGCCTTCAAGTAGGAGTCTAGGGCTGGGGTGAATTTTTCTGGGTTTCATAAGTAGGGTCGTTCACAGTTCCTTTTTTCTCCCTTTTTTTCGGGCTTTTTGTGGTTCCCTTCGTTTTTCACCGGGTTTTTTCAATTCTGATATGTAAAAAGTGTTAAAAAGGGAAAAGAACGAACTTCCCAGCTGAAAAACTGAAAGAAATCCATCGAAAAAGGGCCAAAAAAAAGCTATTGTGAACGTTCCGGTTTTCAGCTCTTTTTCACACCCTTTTTGGCTCCCTTTATCCATTTCATGCAGTCTGGGTGCTCCTATGGTTCCTCAAAGGTCACATAGCACCTCAAGTGTTCAAAAAGGACTGGGGTGAATGTTCTGGATTTTATATGTAGCTCACTCGGTTACATTTATCTGCCAAACATGAAAAAGGGCGCAAAAAGGGCTACTGTGAATAACCCTATTTTCTGCCAAACATGAAAAAAGGGCTGAGGCTGAGGGGCTACAGTACTGTGAATGCCCGTCACGGGATTCCACGTCTTCCAAGTTCCACTTTAGGCTTCATAGCTTTTGTTCAGATCCGCTCCACGGACGTACGGCACGCGACGGGACGACCCGCGCTCTTAATATGTATATATGCTCTTATGCTTATTTTATTCCAGCCGTACTGGTATAGCTGCATACCTACTCTGGAATAATTACTGTGGGTGGGAGCGTCCACGTCCATGTCGACGAACTTTTGCATCCGGATCCATCATCCGAGTCAGACAGATAGTACTGCTGTTTACTTGGCCTCCGCAGCCTTGCGTGGGATTCGCGGTGGGAGGGTTATTTGGATAATAATATCGACAGCTGTTCGACTTGACGCTTTGAGGCTAGTGAGGGCTTCTTTGGTTTTGATTTTGATTCCAACTTCAACTTCAGCTTCGACTCGGCCTCATCTCTCCGAGTCATCTCTCCGAGTCATCCTCCCTCATCCCTCGCTCATCCCTCCCTCAGACTCAGACTCAGACTCAAAATTGGCCCTCCGACGGATCCGACGGGTAGCTGGTTTCAGGCTTTCACCCGGCGGATCGTTCGGGACGCCCGTGTGTCGTCTGTACGGGTATGAGGGTACACCACCGCCCGTCCCGCCCGCGCACCGCCCCTGCCTCTGCCTCTGATTTGATTTTTTGATTTTCGGATTTGCGTCCGCGGGATCAGATACGTGTACGTCCGGATATGCGTCCGGTGGTCGGTGATGGGCGCTCGCATCGTCGTCGTCGCATCGTCGCGTCACATCGGTAGAGAGAGAGCCAGGGGCTGGGTAGGGGCTGGGTAGGGGGCGGAGGCAACATCAACACACAACACAGAACACAGATCTAGGTAGTTGCGTTGCGTTGCTTAGGGGAGGACTCGGAGAAGCCAAGGAAGGGAAGGAAAGGATAGACGCCGACACTGCCTTTGCCAAAACTGCCAAAACTGCATAGCATACCGGTAGCATCATGAAAGTTGAAGTGTTCGGCAAGTATATAACCGTAATTGCCTATTTGGGGGGAGAGCTGTGCAGACGGGGATTCGACTCAGACTTTCAGAAAGCGGGAGAGAGAGGCAGAGTTCGCAAGTCCGGGGCCCGGGACTCCAGCCGCCGACAACACTGACACTGCCTTCGCTGGCAGCTCAGTGGCCCGGAAGGAACCCGAACCACAGTTGCAACGTCCATATCGCGGGCGTCTATGTCTATGTCCTATTTTTTCCCCCCCAAAGTAGCGACGATGCCCGATCAACATTCGGATTGAACACGGAACACGGAATGCGGATTGCGGATTGCAGCTGGCTTCGAAGCAAGTAGTACTTCCCAACGAGTATGCCTAGCGATCGGAGCCTGCATGCCAGTATATACTTATTCCGAAAACGAATCGAAGTCGCGTTGAAAAGCGCCCTACTACGATTGACACTGAATTGTCATTATCATAAGCATTGGCGTAATAATACCGCCACAGTTCCATCGGGGACCGTGCACGACCCGCGGGCAAGAACGTCGACCCGATATCGTTAGGGGAATATCGAGGTTGAGCGTTGACGTTTGAAGGGACCCGCGATATCCAGACATGGTGTGAGTTAATTCGGCTCAGATTCAGCGCGTTCAACGTTATTAGCGACAGAGCTGAGAGAAATGAAACTGAACCAAAAAAAGAAACTTGCAAGACATTTACATAATTCTCGCAGCGCCCACAGTTCACAAACATAATTTAGACAGACACGAACACAAAGACAAAGTTGAACCGAGTCAGCGTGGCTCAGGGTCAGCGCTGGAAGTTGGAAGCAGAGTCACTGGCCCGGGTTCGGATTCTATGTCTCTTACCAAATTCCGTCGGGCGGGATAGGAGTCAGAGAAAGTCTGAAAAACTTCCCTCGCACAAAATGGGAGTCAGAACACTAGTCAGGGCGCTGCCAACTCAGGCGCAGGCTCAGCATGAGACGTCCGACGACGGAGAACCTGAAGAATATGAATCATACGTGGGTTCTCTCACGAGAATTTCCCAGACGAGCGCTGCGAAACGAGCTCAGTTCATGTCCACACCAAGTCGTAGCCAACCGCTGTCGTAGCGAGGTTCAAAATCCCAAAACCCGCCATGCTCCTGAATCCATATCAGTTCTTCGACAGGCGAAGCCAGGGCACTTACCCCTCAATCAACATGCGAGTCCGGGGCCCCCGACACGAGCTCGCTTTCGAGATCTTTTCTCACTCCAACTCGGCATCGCCCGGCTTTGAACACGGAATTCGAAGACATTCTCCGACACGATAACGATACATACCTCTTCGCGATCGCGATTTGACGCTCGTTATTCGTTATTCGGACCGGCCGAACGCGTGCCTCTTCGGCCGAAACTGGTACCGAAATACCCGGCTGAACAACCTACCGTAATGCTAATGAGAATAAGAATCAGAATCAGAATAAGTTTAAGCGACTCCCAATTCTTGCCCTGACGTTTGACACCCACCCACCTTGCCGGCCCACGTTTATTATGCATGTTCACCGACGGGTACCGGTTAGCTCGATGTATCATGCAACAAAGAAGACAAAGCTACGTACATATTGACCTCACAGTCGCGCCAATCCCGCAGATCCTATGTACTACTTCCAGTTCCACATCGAACGCCGAACAAGCCTAAAAAGCTTCGGCGTCAGAAAGTGCTGTCTAAACAAGCGCAACGTTTTCGGGTCGCCATCCGCGTTGCATCGGCAAGATGATGCATGAAGCGAAGATCCAATTCAACTTCTGTCAGCCTCCCAAACCAAAGAAGTTCACTAGGGGGCAATTTGAACACAGACTGAGATCAAATTCGGTATGCCAGTACCAGTGCAACGTTGACGATTTTCCGGATGCGGTAAAGAAGGTTTAAATTTTACTGCCTGGTTCGAAACGGACGGGTATCTCGGAGTGGGGATTGATCTTACCTTACACTGACAGTCGAGTCGGACCTCAGAACTCAGATAAAATTGAACACGATACTGTAACGACCGCCGGACTGATCCACTGCACCCGCTTTTGTATCGTAGAATAAGATGTTGAATAGTGGTTAGAGGTTTTTATGGATAGAATAATCTTGGTCACGGTTGTCAGAGTCTGCTTGGCTGGTACGACTGCCGGATTGACCTACTCACAGCTTGATCTGCACCCGCCTGTTTCATAGAACAGGATGTTGTGATAGTGGTTAGTAGAGGCTGAATGGAATGGGACAGTGATCTCGGTTGTGACCATGAGAAAATCTGCTTGGCTGGTCTGATGTTCGTGTTTGATGTTCAAGTTGAATGGGATCCCCCCAATCTCCGCTGTCTCTGTGGTTTTGGAGCGACGCTGGATGTTGGAGGTTTAATAGGAACGGCTCGGCGTGCTCCAGCTACCGCGGAACTACTTCTGAGTAAGTAATACTGTGTTGGATCAATATTGCCATTGCAGGGGCATTCAATTCGTTTTTTTTAGGTCTATACAACAGACTAACAGGAAATCACCAGTATTTCAGTATTTCATTCAATTCGTCACTAACGCGTCACGCTCATTTTTTTTCAATTTATCTGATTTTCTGAGCTTTTTCAACACGCGAAAAATTCAAAGAGGGAGATCCGTGACGAATTAAACGAAGTACTACAGCAATTCAAGGTCTATCACGGAGCCAATCCCAACATCTACCACAACCAACTCGAAACGCATTGGGTTAGTTCTGGTAGGTAGGTAGGTACATAGATAGCCTGAAACCCATGATCAAGACGCCGGATGCAGTAAATATTTAGGGATTCTAGCTGATGCACCAACATTCGTTTTCCATTTCAACAAATTCTGTTTCTCCTCGAATCCGGAATCCTCCTACCCTCCAACCTACAGCACCCGCACTCCGATCCAAATTACATCCGGTCGCTTGTTAATTAACACTCAATAGGATCTGTATTTAGATAGTCCGTGTTGAATGGACCATCACGCTTTTGAATACAATGGGCTTGTTCGGGATCAGAGTTCGAACAGGATCTGCAGTGGGGCACTCGTGGCTGACGCCTGGAACGACTTCTAAATGTTGGAGGTCAGATCAGACATTCTCGTTGTTGGGATGATAGTAGTGGAGCCGAACTAAATTTTCAACCGTGACGAGAACCCGCATTCCGTTCGATTCGCATAAAGTAGTACATATAACGTTTCACACCGAGTCGGACCCACTGAATTGGGTGAACACGGAATAGCATCCGCGCATGGTCGTCACTCTCGATGTCGAGACGCAGCCTGGGGCGATAGTTAATTAAGACTTACCCACACCCACCGACGCTAGCCGACATACGGTATGGCGTGTTTAGACATGACTCGATCTGATTCTCTCTCCGGGCTGGTGGCTGTGGGACCGAAGTGGCTGAATGTTGAATTTAACGAAGTCCATACCATCGCTCATGGCAGATTAAGAGACCATGTTCCGAATAGCGCAGAGAAAATCAAGTGAGATGAAAATCCAGTCTCGGATACCTGAGAAATTCGAATATGCTTTTTGAACTTCGAAACATCCACAGGTAAGATCACAGCGTGAGCTGCGCGAGCGTCGAGCCCTCGAGGGACCGTGTCGTGTAATCCCACCTGCCTACCTACCTACCGAGGCGGTCGCACGCCAAACTCGTCGCTCGAGGCTTATGATTGCCTCCGTATCGCAAGTCACAAGTATTTCACGCTGGATTCGAACTTCGAACATGGCGGGTGGCGATCACGAGGTGAGCCCGGCTGAAATGCATTTTTGTAAATCCTCGTTCGGTTGCAGCAGCGCCGGAGGCGTGAGCTTGCGCGAGGTTGTCACACGAAAGAAGTCTGGCTCAGAATGGAATCCTTACTGAACGTCAATCACCTCATGTCAGATCTACCCACATGCACAAGGGTGGTAGGATCGACGACGCGTTGATGGCGCGTGAAAATGAAAGGGATTGACGGTGCGCTGATGGCGCGTAAAGGGATCGACGCGCTGATGGCGCGTGAAAGTGTGTTGTAGATCACTGGCCCGGGTATTTCCGTTTCCGTCCATATTTGATTGAACCTAGTCTTTCATCTGCCTACCTATCACCTCGTATGTGTTTGATGTGCCTTTTCTCCACACAGCATGCTGCAACGGGGGGAAAAAACGCCTCAGGCCCACCGATTGAACCTGCCGGTGTGCCGTTCAGCTTCGCCAATCCCAGGGCGACGTTTTCGAGTCAAGCTAAGATTCATGGGCAGAGGATCAAATTTTTTTCAATGGAAAAGTATGCATATCTGCATATCTTGACCTACCTCGCAAAACGGATTCAAGCAAGTAGACAATTACCCCATTTAGCCTGACGTTCTACCGTTCAACCGTTTGACTGGGCATTAGAAGTTTAGCGTGCGCCGGGCGGCACGGGCAAGGGCCGATGTGTATCCTTTCAACCACTGGCGACACATTATTAGATCATCTCTTGCCCGAGAGCCGTAGCACCAATTAGTCCGTAAAATGAATCAACTGATTTGATTCCGTGCCATCGTTGCGATCAATGTAGCCCAAGCGAGCCCAAAACGCACTTGGCAACTTTGTCCTTGCACCCCAATCGAAGTCGAAGATGTCTGCTGGCGATTTTTACTACTTTCCCTCGCTGACCGATGGATAGCTAAGCCCGAATCTGTCCCTCGAATGCGATGCACAATGGAACAAATCATAATCACAGCTCTGAATTTCTTCTTTTGCACCCGTCCCGAACTACTGTCGTCAAATAGCACCGCGAACAGGCCATGACTCATTGACCTCTGGAAAGCAGTTCCATGAAGCAGTACAAAATCGAACTTCGGTCTCCAACTAGTAATTTATTTACCACTGTCGTCTTAGATTTGCATCAAATCGACATCGCCGCTCCAGTGGCCATGGCTAGCCTTTGATTAAGGCTGTACATTACCAAGCAGTGAGAAAAAGTACGCACAACGATATCTTTGAACAACGTCTCCAATTTCGGAGCAGAGTTGAGTTGAATTTACCACGGTCGTCATACATCAAATTAGCATCGCAGTCAAAGTGACGGTGGCTCGCCAGTGCTGTGCTGATTGAGGCTTAGTGAAAGCTGTTGAACGTTTAAATCTGGAGTTCTGGGAATCGAGGGAGGGAGGAGATCATCGCATCAGATTACCGAACTCGCGACGCGAGTGGAATCAAATATAATCGGGTGCTAGGCAGGGGAGAACTGTTGGAGTAAGGCCTTTATGGGTCTGCGGTACGCGGCCGCGGGAATGCCTGGGTGTCAGATGCGGCAGTGCAAGGGACGTCTCCAACATAGGTGTTGGCATTTTCGTTGATGCTGATTTGAACATCAGTAACCATATCCGGACATCCGGGTGTTCGGCACGGCTAGCACCCGTTTTTGTTACGCATACGTGAAAGGGGTGACCGTGGTCGGGACGGACATGCGCATAGCATACCAGCATACTAAGCCACGCCAAAACGTCCATGGTTCGGAACCTGAGCTGCCCTGCGGACAGATCGCCAGATATGGTATGTGCAAGGGGGTTCTGATCAAACGTCGAATTGAATATTGCTCGAACAAGGTTTGTCCACTAGCGGGGCGCACGCGAGACCGAGGTTATGCCTAGATTATCGGGCAGGAAGCCTGAGCGTTTGTGACACCGAAGGACACGCGAGCGGGCGCAGGTGCAGTGCGTGCCAGAGATGCTGACTTGTCAGGCCCCGGGCAATTTTCGCGCCACAGTTGGATTTTGGGGGCCGGGATTGGTACAACGGTGGCAGGATTCTGGGTTCCATTCCCGAGGACTCATAAATACGCAGTGTGGGTATCAGTCACTGAATCAGGGTGCGTTTGAACGCGGCTACATTTATCATTTTGGGCTACTCGCCTGATAATCATACAGCTTGAGTTACGAATTTGGGCGAGGTCAATATCCCTGGCACGGGTTCACTCGTCTGTAGTCGTATATTTATGATGTGTCAACGGCGACAATGAGGCGCACCGCAACTTCTACACTGGCTAGGAGGGTGACCCAGGTATGACGGCAGATTATTTTTCGAAACCACAGCAAGTGCTCATGTGCAATTGGATCCTGAGAGCGAGCCCTATTATCGACAATTTCGGGCTCAATGAAGCCAGACTACAGCCTCTATAAAGGAACTTTCAAGAGACTACACCGCAATAATAGCCGTTGTTCCGAATATACTACAGCACTTTGTTTGCACAAGGTTACAATCTCTCGTGAGGGGCCGCCGAAAGTTCTCTGTAGATGTTACCCACCGATTCAGACCTGGACCGTCCGTGCCTGCAGTTGAGCACAGTTGGATTATCTTGAACAAGTTCAAGTCCCGGTAATGCGGCTAGCTCCGGATTTCCCCATATATAGACACATGAGAGATCGGAAGTAGTTGCAGAGCACTGGGATGAAACTTGGCTAGATCACTGTTGTGGAGCATTGGGTGATGCTCTTGAGTCAGGCACAGATGTTCGGGGAAGGTGGGACGGTTGTAAAGCGACACGGATTTGAGGCGAAGCAAGAGGTGAACGCAGATTTGGAGGCGATATAAAATAACCTCTCCTGCGGCCAAGTCTGAGTCACCCACCCCCTGCACACCCCTGATGTCTATTCATGCTTTTTACAAGAAAGAACACCGCCCTATCAATCAGATTTAATTATCAGGCATCAAGGAAGGCATCACAAAAATGTCCAAGTGTCGTAAAGCGGTATCCGGGAAACAAAATGGATTAGGAGGCACAACCAGGACAATTGCGAAAAGGAGCCCTAAGAAGGATGATGAGATCCAGAACGCTGAGAATGAGATATCGGACGGAACTCAATTAACGAAGCCGATGCCCAGGAGCCCAAGTATCTGTAGTGAATGAACCTAGGGCATCAGGATTGGGCAGACATACTCGCATCAGAGAGCATCATCAAGAACACGATTATCAATAGGACACGGGCATCATCGAAGGTACTAATCCGGCAGCACTTACACGTTCGAAACGTACCCCATCACCGGAGAGAAGTAGGTACAGAAGAAGAGAGCAGGTGGGAATCGAAGCAAAAATATCATTGCCAGCATCACGAAGGTCGCGGGGGGACATCATCAACGAGAACAAGCCATCATTCAAGGCAGAGTCGCGTCGCATCACTGGGGTTCACGTCGTCGACCAGCTCCAGAAAAGCTCTACGACAAAGAAACAACGGGACAAAAAAGAACAGTTGCATGCCCGATGTCCCCGGAAACTTGGGTAAGTGGGTTAAGAGAATGGTACAGCCCGCGAGATGCTGCAACGACGTTCAAGAGAGATGGTCGAGTTGGATCAGAAACCTAGAAGAAACATGGCAGAAAGGAGCATGTATGCCTCGTCATGACAGAAAACAGAGTTCCATATCACATCACCGACAGAGGCCGGGAGAAAGGTAACCAGGTCCAAGGAAATACGCATCTATCCAGGGGTGCAAGGGCGGGAAGCAAGAGCCAACCTGGGTCATAGTATCACAGCGAGCAAGGCCTTTGAACGCTATTAGAAGTGGTGGGAGAGTAACATCAGTTTCACCGGCCAGCAACTGCTGAGGTCGGCGGTGGGGTTGATTTGTGTTCGTTATGTAACACTTCATCGTCCGCCTCACCCAAACATGCCCGGCAAGCGACGGCGATGCATGATGAGTGATAAACATAAGGTTCGCGTAGAGGTGAATCTCATTCCGCTGAGATGTCGAGGCTTTACTGATCTGAGGGATGATCATCATAGCGGTGACGAAAAAAGACCGGGTGGTACCGGCCACTTCGATGTGCCTGGGAATCGGTGACTGTTGGCCACGCAGAAAGTAGAGGAATCCGCAGAATGGGGATCAACTAGGTGTCTTCTTCGTGCAGAGTATCGGCGGTGGCAGGAAGGTTCGAAGCCACCCAATCCCAGGTTGGAGATAACCCGGGCTAATGTCCGATTGACATGTCCCCATTAGCACTAACCGAGGAAACGGTCATCCTGCAGAGACTCTAGAGCAACCAGATTGACTCTTCAAGCCCAAGGCCGCTAGCTAATACGCGTACCCAATTGACCTGGATCCAGTCTGAAAGCCGAGCAGAATCCGATTACGCGCGCGGGCCTTGTTCTATGCGAGACATCACGCTGACGTAGGTGTCTGTTGGCGTTCCTGCTTCAGCTTATATATAGCATGGACGAGAGCCTTGAGTAGCACTGAGCTTTATGTCCGGTAGGCACATGAGCGGCGCGCGCGCCGTTTTCGCTGCGGGGTACGATTGAGATTCGAACTCGAGGGAACGAGAGGAACACGCGGGACAAGGTAATGTGACCAGACGGAGGGCCCTGACCGTGTCCTAGAAATAACTGGGTCCGTGCGCGCCAGCGTTTGACAGGAACTAATACCCACGGCGGACGGTGTGTGACTCGGCGCGTCCGCGGTTCCGACGAAACATAATTAGTTCTAGCCACATACATGGAGTGCGAATCATTTACCTGTCTCTAGCCTGAGCCTTCCTTTCCCAGCGCGATAACTATTAGTACTGAGTTGTTCAACTGGGGGGAACACAGCGGATTGACATAGCGCTCGCAACCCGCGGTAATAATCTTCGGCGCCTCGCAAAGGAATTTCTCTCGTTGGCAAGTGCCAATGATTATTGTCGTTGGAGTTGGCAGTGGGCGTTCCAACCGTGGTACCACGGCCAGTCAGAACACTGCCCACGAACGAACTATGACGGCGCTGTGTCCCAGATTGTTTCACTTTCCGCGGCAAGGGTTTGATGTTCCGCGGCAAAAAAACTTTGTCAAGTCCAAGGTCAAGGTGAATCGCAGAGCGGTAGGCTGTGCATCAAGGGACACCACCATTCTTGAGTTTCTCCTGGGGACCACAAGTGAATGCGAAATCCTAGGAAGATTAGGCTTCAGCCCGACGACGATTTTGCTGGAGAAATCTCAAATGACGAGTTATTAGAAAGCCTATAAATTATATCGGAGTGAGCGCCAGGGCAGGAGTGGAAGGGGGTGCGCCGGAAAGCATTATGGAACCAAAGAAAATGCACAGGCGCATTGGTCGCCATAATAATGTGACCGTTACGCAAAAATTCTGGCTTCAATTCTGAGTCAGATTGGAGTCCAGTGCACTTGCGACGGTACCGAGGCTATTTCCCATTTTTTGCAAGGTCTCGAGGCCCAAATAGCTGTTATTCGGCGCTGTTCACAATCATTCTGATCCATTCACGAAAAGATTATGCCCCAAGAAAATCATAGCCATCCGTTCAACAGTCCGAGCTCACGTTCTAGATTTTTTTGTGAGAATCTACCATCCGGCGGCCGGCACTAGCTTCGACAGAAAGACCAGATTGTTTTAGCACATCGGAGACCTATCATAGACATTGAGCGGGCTGCGCCGCCAAGCCATGGGGACATCGGTCCTTCGCGGTTTTGGGAGGCAAGTTGGCGACCGTATCCATAAAGAGTGGCAGCGCAGAACAGTGAGAGACATTGGATTCGAAGTGAGATGCTTCTGCACGAGGCTCCTGTCCGCAGTAAGATCACGGAACCAAATACGAGTTATAATTGGCCAAGAAGTCGGCGCAGTTAAGAGAAGTAAACAGAACAGACGCTGGTGGACGGTGTCCGGTACGATTTTCCTGTACCTTTAGTTCCAGGTCGCCACTGCCATCATGGGCAGGCTTAAAAGCCCGGACCTTGCGGCTGCCTCGAGGATCGGGGGAAACAGATGGCAAGACATTGCTCCATAAAATTGAGCATTTTTAGACTGAGATTCGAGCGAAACCGATGCGCTGGTCGGATGCCATGGGAGAATTATCGGGAGCCGTGACGCGTGATAGTGCGATACCTTTCCGATCAATCATCCCGTAATCCCGACACGTTTACACCGATTTGGCATCCTCAAGGCAGTGAACTGGAACGTCAAACCATGAAGCACACCCTGACTGACGCTAGTGGGTCCTCCCTCTCCGCTGTTCTTCCGACAGAATCACACCTGTCCCAGATTTCCCTCGCACGGACGATCTGCGTGTCTATCACCTAGGGCTCCGCCCCGGCGAGGTAGCGAACAGAATTGTGCGCGAACGAACTCGATATCCTTATCATTGATTTATTTGAACGTTACCGCATAGGTGACCGTGGGCTCGCCGTCGCGTGCACACACGGTTGCATCGCACTTCGACGCGGCGCCGAAGCCGTTTGAGCTCGCATCCGAGCGTGGATTTCTCACCGTCACAGGACGCTACAAGGGAGTCCCGGTCTCCGTCGTCAGCATTGGCATGGGCCATCCTAACGTGGACTTCTTTGTCCGCGAGGTGCGCGAATGCCTAAGCGGCGACATGCTCATTGTTCGGTCAGTCCCTTCTTATGTTGGGCTATAAGCCGCCGCCGCCGCCAGGCCTTGCATATTAATTCCCAACACTATATACTGATACCCTTTGCAAGCCTGGGCTCCTGCGGTGGCCTTATCGATGTCCCAGTAGGCTCCGTCGTGGTCCCCAAATCCTCTGTGGCCGTAGAACGCAATCTTGACTATAACTTTGTGAGTCCTGAAGAATGCGCGGAGCAGCCTTATAGAATCAGCAAACCTGCAAGTCGCTTTTCTTTCCAGACTCTTCTGGCTTCCCTCTCATTTACGTTTTGTCGCTTTGTTTTTTCGCTCTCAAAGGTACCAGCAGATCTAGAGCTTCACAGCCAGGTGAGCTGCTGCGAATCTCACTCGACTTTACCCCATCTTTTTGGTCCAGGTCCACAAATGCCTTGCCGCCGCGAAACCCAAGGATTGGAAGGCAGTCATCGTTGCTGGCAGCGCCAACGCGTCTGCTGATAGGCAAGTCCCGAATGTGCCCAAAACGTCCCGCTCTAAACGCGTATCCTCTTGAACCCAGCTTCTATTCTTCTCAGGGGAGACAAACATCCTTCCCCGATCAGAACGAAACCCTCATCGAATATCTTCAAGCGTCGGTGAAGGATGTAGCGACATTTGAGGTACATACAGCCCTTCTACTTGGAACGAACCATCGCGCCTGATTTCCTTGGTTTTCTTTTTCGTTACTTATGCTCCATTGCTGCGTGAACCATACCAGATGGAGACTTTTTGGTTGTATCACCTGGCCGCCTGTTGGAACGGGCGTAAGGGAATCTCTGATGGAGCACACGCGCCACCTCTCGCAACCGGTCCTGTTCAGCCGACGACGTCTCAGCCGTCCACTGCCAAAGTTATCCTGAACGCCCTTGCGGGTCATAACACGGTCATCCGTGCCGCTGCCGCGCAGATGGTGTTCGCCTCACGTACATCCCAGGACTTCATTACTCCAGAAGAGGTCGCCGTTTTGGAAGAGTGGACCGCGAAGGTTTGCCTGTCCTTCCTTCTCGGTGCGTCGCGGGTGACTGATACGATCGCGCGGTTAGGGCGTCCTCGACGCGCTTGTGGAAATGACTATTGCACCCGACGTACGCTCCTTCTCCTTATTGAGGCACCTTACGCGTTGACACGTTCCCCATCCAGCGTATACATGCAGAGGAAGGTAGCATGTGGGCGTTGTAACATTCCTGCTTATGTTACGATAATTCTTAATGGTCGGTGAAGTTACTATTTTGCCTGTCAGTAATGCCTTCTTGGGAATTTGTCCAACCATCTTTATATCGGGCTACCTGACACGATCTGCGCCAAACTCTCCCTTGGACCCCGGCGGGTTGTTGACATTCGTCACACGGCCTGCCCGTGGTCT
Source organism: Mycena leptocephala (assembly GCA_029378395.1). Lineage (NCBI taxonomy): Eukaryota > Fungi > Basidiomycota > Agaricomycetes > Agaricales > Mycenaceae > Mycena > Mycena leptocephala. The sequence continues at coordinate 398,982 of JARJLF010000057.1, forward strand.
GTCATACGCTCCGGGGACTGCCGCATTGAAGAAAAGACCCCACTTGGAATGATCTACAAGGAAACGGAGATATTGTCGGCTTGCCACGTCAGTAATCGCGAACTCAATCTATTCACGGGTTATACCGGCGGTGAGTTTGTAAGTGAGGGAGAAAAGTCGAGAGTAAGCTCCTACTATACGTCCCTACTCCACACCACGTCGGCCACCCCCAGCGCTCTCAACGACATGGCTTGCTCCTCCCCAATTAACGGACAGTCACTGATCCGCACATAGCTAATACGTGCGGGCCGACTCGCCTCCTCCATCGCAATCATGCTTGATAAAATATTCATCGACGGTGCACACAGTGAGGGACCCTCCCCAATACTCTGACCCTGACGACGGAGCTTTTTCATCGGCCGAATAACCCTCACCGCCCCCTTGGTAGCCGCGCCGTACGACGCCATCGCCAGCTTGCCCGACTCACCGCCGCTGCTTCCATTCCGCGCGATCACGATTGCAACAAGCGGGGTGATGGCGACGTCGGCGCAGCGCCAAAGTGCAAGCGCCTCGAGGCGCGGACATGCACGCACCGCAGGGACACCGAGAGACACCGCGGAGCGCTGTTGCAGCCCGTCTAGGAGCTTCCATACGCCCCCGCACTCATCGAGTGTTAGTGAAACGAGGGCAGGCATGTAGCCGAGCATCGCTTCCGTCTTCCCAAGCTCGGCGGAGATCTCGAAGTGGCAGATCGTGAGATGGGTGAGCAAGGGGAGGCGCGGGTCGCGGAACATCGATTCCAGACGCGGAAAGGTCGGGAGCCCGCTGTTCGAGTCGCGCCCACTACCGCCCGCATGCGTCAACTCGAGTTTTTCGAGGACCGGGAACGCGAACTTGCGCAGCACGGAACCGATACTGTCTTCGTGCTGACATTGTAGGCTCAGATCGCAGAGGGAACTGAGGTCGATGATGCGGTGACTCGCGAAGAGTTGCGACGAGGTGTTGGTGGGGTAGCCGCGCAGTAGAAGGACGTTTATGGGCAATTGTGGAAGCTCTTCCACCACGACATCGATCTTCTCGAGCGCAGGGACATTAAGGAAGGAGAGGAAGTGGTGGATATCCCGCCCAAAGGGAAACGTCCAGTCGAGGGTCCGGAGATGAATGAGCTCGACAGGTTCCACCTGCTGAAGACCGTCAGACAGCTGTACAGCATCCTCGACGTTCAAGTAGACATCCATATACGGAGCTGTATTCGATAAAATGAGCTCTTGTAATTTGGGGGTACTGTTCAGGAATTGAACAAGTTGCGACATGCGCAACATGTAAGAGTTGGGTCCTTCAGCGGTGGATTTCTTGGGAGGAAAGCCGAGCTCGAGGGTAGCCAAATTGGGGAGGAAGTGCTTGGGAATATTAAAAAGAGGAAGCTTTTCGAGGCGTAGATATGTGAGGTTCAAACTGGTACCGGATCCCAGAAACTGAACTGGGATCAGGGATGGCGATGAAAATGAGGATGGCTCCAAAGAGACTAAGGAGAGATTGAGCATTCGTAATGATGAAAACACGTTATTTGGAAGTGTAAGAACGCCAACAAGCTTTTGCATTGTGTCTGCTCCACGAGATTGGAATGCAATGCTGCGAATCCGCCGAATGTCATGGGAAAGATGAGTTAGCAGTCGATCTGCTCGACGATATTCGTCCTGCGAGGTGATATCCTTCGGGGGGATGAATACTATATCCAATGGGGTCATGCCTGAACGGGCTAAGAACGCGACAATGGGGCGAGTATTCCAGACGCTACTCTGAACAGAAATTCTAGACCACATCTGAGAAGTCCCCAGAGAGATACTGCGCCATCGGGAAGACACGTGTGAGATGATAACTGGAGCGCGATGGTAGACTTCGGTCGGATGAAAGTCCGCGTCAGTGAAGGTGACGAAGATGTGGATAAGTAGCTCGGCGGGAAGCCAATTGATAGGCTGTCGTTCGCTGTGAAGTTCCTTCTTCTTCGATTCCAGTTCCTGTCTCTCCAAAGACACCAAATCCTTCAGCCGCTGCATGTCGTCCAAGATTCGCTGAAAATCCGCCTCCCTCGCCCGAAGAATGCCGAGCTTAGCATCGACGATATCAGCTTCTTTGTCGATAGAACTTTTTCTGCGCCTGGACATTGGAAAGAGAAACGAGGGTGAGAGAAGAGAAGCGATTTTTGCCACTGCAGGCAGTGCAGAGCGGATAAAGCAAGGTTGTCACGCTGTGACATGACGCGCTTTGTGGCTGTGGGAAGAAAATCACAAGCTTCTGCCGAGTTTAAAGTAGCATGTTGAAGCTCATGAGCACCGTTATGATATTATGAAAAGCCTCCATTTTCAAACACATGTACCGATTGCTTGTCCATGAATTCTGAGAGGGTCCTTCAGGTTCGAATTCAATCCTCAAAGTGTCGCGAGACATTATTGATATTCACCGACCTTCATCGAGAACCCGGATGTCATTTCAAGAGAGGTAAATAGCTTTCCCTGGCCAGAATAAATCCTGAATCCACTGTGTCGTTGACTTGGGGTTCCACAATCTTGAATCGTGAGTTTATGTCATCTTTGAAGCTAGGCTCATAATAGGGGCAGTCAGAGTGCAGTCAGAGTAGAGGATTCAGCGGCGATTATGCTCGACGATTCAGGCAGGATTATCTACCGATTCTGGGTCGATTAAATTGGGGGAGAATTGCCGTAAATCGTGAATCGTCCAGAATCGTCGAATCGCCTCTGGAGGTGATTCAGAAACGATTCTGAGCGATTCTGGACAATTTACGATTTTTTAATCCCATAATCGTCTTAGAATCGTTGATCAGAATCGTTCCAGAATCGGGCCTAAATCTTCACTCTGACTGCCCCTAATAATCTGGTTCGCCGCGGCACGGTTTTGTGTGAATTTCTTTCCCCGTTATAGTGACACTGTAGTGCACCATAGCAACGCAAAATATCCGAGGCTCACTTGCTGATGTCGCTTCAGTCTTGCTTCTTGCTTTGGACGTGATGATGCCTCGGTAATCGACTCGAACCCCACTTATCACCGCTCCTTTTGATACCCCCAAACTTCTTAGCACGGGTAGTTTCCGGGGACCGTAGTGTACAGAGAGAGAGAGAGAGAGAATCGGTTAACGGCAAAAGTTATACTAGAGTTGCCAAGAAGCCGGCGTAGTAAATAACTACAGTATAGTAGGGTTCAATGGATAAGGAGGGTTCAATGAGTAATTCTTTTTTTACTCAGCTTACACCCACTTTCTACCAAAACCTGTTGGTATTGGAATACATACATGCTATTTACATCTCCTAAAAAAGCTTCAGGGCCATATCCTTACTGGGGGCTGAACAGGATGTGTTTTCAGGTCCATCAGTCTTTGATGACCACTTTGATCAACTTTCCTTTTCGTCCATTATGCACCTATTTAGATGGATTTCTGTCTAAATCATAATTCGGGGTCATAGATCGCCATTCAAGTTACAGTACTGCCCAAAGGAGTGAGGCCATCGGACCAAAACTGGCTGCTACAAAAATCATGTCTGCCTTCACGCGCCAAAAGCGTGACATAACATGTTACTATCTGCACATACTTTCGCTCCTCTTTCGGCCTACATTGGGTGCAGGGACAAGGTAAATGATACTTATCAAGCACATCCTGAGCCTTGAAGTGCTGAATAGCAAGAGAGGGACTATGCTGTTCCTTTTGTAAAAAAAATCAAACATATATAACGAAGGGGACAGGTATAGTATCACTGGTTGACTTCCCGTAAGCATAGATACTTTCCGGGGATTATCTGAGGGGTGCCAACGATGTCGGCATCCACGATTTAGTTCTAACATTTATTCGCTGTGGTTCCCGTAAGAATATTCATACATAATTATATTGCTGGATCTCTTGTTGAGCTTGTGTACAAGGACGTGGAAGAGCGCGTTGAACTCAAGAACTTCACAGCTGTGTTCCTCGAGGTCATATATACATGCATACGCTGCGGCCATACTACATGTTAACTTGACAAATACATTGAGCGAAAACGCTCCGAGTAACTGAGAACCACCGCCACCCACTCCGAGTCCGTCAAGAGTGCCATATTCCCGATCCTGCCCGGCGTCCTTCCCGACAGGGTTCATCATTACACGACTTCCACCTCGGTGCGCGATTGCAGCCACAACCAGCGGCAAGACGCGCGCCGTGGCGACGATACCGGGTCGTCGCGTACTGGAGCACCTGAATTGCGAATACACGGGCGAGCACCGCAACTCGGAGCGGCGAAGGTTGATGACCGTAGGGACTGTTAACGCCCGAGAGCCAGTGAGTTGTAGGACAGAGGGCTGAGGAAGAGTCAGTGACTGAGTGAGTCGTGACGCGATGCCGGAGTGTGACTTTGGACGCGGCATGCGGCGGCAAGTCTAAATCCGTCTATTCAGCACGATATGCGTCTACGATAATCTGTCCAGGGGGTCCGGACCCCTGGACAGATTATCGTAGTTTATAGTTTGAAAGAGGGTCCGAACGGGAAATTCCCAGATCCAAGTCCGATGGGGTCCTGACAGGTGCCTCGGCATCGCTGCCGGAAATGCAGATATATTCTGAAGAAACTATCTATGCTTACGGGAAGTCAACCACTGCAGTTCTTGGGGCATATATATTGAGAGTCCAACATATATATTGAGTTTGGGTGAATATATTTTGAGTTCGAATCAATATATTTTGACTTGTGTCAATATATATATAAACTTTGACCAACCGTATATATAAACTGAACTCGACTGCATATATATTGTGAGGTCAGTTTATATATTCTGCAAAAGAGCCTTGGACACCGTTGATGGCAGTGAGCAGGGGTGCCTGCCTGCTGTCTGGAGTAGTGAGCGCGGTGTGTCGGGCACGGCGGCGTTGCCATCAGTGTTGCTCGGGAAATGGCGGACAGGTGCATCACCGGCCAGTGCTTGACAGTGTTTGGCATCAGCCTTCGGCCTTTTGCGGTTTGCTTCACACGGGCACTGTGCTTGCCAATGTTTGGCATTGGCCTTCGGCCTTCTCCGGCTGTCCAGCATCAACTTGAATCCGTTCAACCCACAAAAGGGATGAAATTCCCTAGTATTTCATGCAGACAGGCAACGGAAGCATTTGCCAGAGGTACTTTTCCCTTATGGAGAGACCACTGTTCTCGCTGATGTTTGGGAAGATCCTGCCAAGGACAGTTCAGAGAATTTACATGGCTTGGGCCTGTTGGTGTGTTTCTTAGAGAGAAAGTCCAAACGACAGATCTGCGGAAAACGGAACCGCAGATCAGAACGGCACTGGAGAAGGCCGAAGGCGAATGCCAAACATTGGCAAGCACAGTGCCCAACCGCAAAAGGCCGAAGGCTGATGCCAAACACTGTCAAGCACTGGCCGGTGATGCACCTGTCCGCCATTTCCCGAGCAACACTGATGGCAACGCCGCCGTGCCCGACACACCGCGCTCACTACTCCAGACAGCAGGCAGGCACCCCTGCTCACTGCCATCAACGGTGTCCAAGGCTCTTTTGCAGAATATATAAACTGACCTCACAATATATATGCAGTCGAGTTCAGTTTATATATACGGTTGGTCAAAGTTTATATATATATTGACACAAGTCAAAATATATTGATTCGAACTCAAAATATATTCACCCAAACTCAATATATATGTTGGACTCTCAATATATATGCCCCAAGAACTGCAGTGATACTATACCTGTCCCCTTCGTTATATATGTTTGATTTTTTTTACAAAAGGAACAGCATAGATTTGAGCTCTGCAGGATGAGGCGTACGGGTATCTCGGGTACCGTAGTGTACAATGGTCTCCGGAAACTCCGATATTTCCTGGGCCCGGCGTTTCTAAGCGGGACCGTGCCGTGTAATTCTACCTGCCTAACCTCATTATCTTATATCGTTCAGGGCCGAAGCCCCGGCGAAACTTTGCGAAAGACTCGACACTAAAATTAAAATCATGGTGTAGATGCTTTTGCTTTTTCCGGTTAATGGCTGTCACTCTGTTCAACAACCCCTTGCCTCAATGGTCGCAATCGCGCGCGAAGAAAATTCTTGATCTCCGTCATCGCTTTCTACCAGAACGCAGCCAAGCAGAGAAAGAGTCGGAAATGTTTGTCCGGATCAAAAGAATCTCAATCATACTGGTGCCCTGGATGGTACAGTAACACATCTTTGAATGCCACGTCGAAACCAAGTTCTATCCTTAGGAATCAACCGAGGAATAATTGTGACGATTGTTGCTAGATACTTGTATATATCACTGTTTCGAAAGTCTTTTTATAGTGTCGCATTTCATATTCTAAGAACGAAAACAAGAGGTCATGATTCCAGAGCCGATCGGAAGTTGTTGCACTCCGGTCTCTCTGATGCTTGCGCCTGAGGTTTGTCCCAATTTGTTGTTGAGAAATTTAAATTACCGCTTTGACACATAATCGATCCACCCGCTGCGTTGAAACTCGATATCTACAGATCAACTAAGAATGTTGTACCCTAAATCCGAGAGTCAGATAATTTGGACGACATATATGAAACCTAAACTAACTGGACAAACCACCTCTGATCCGTGGCAACGCAGTTACCGCCGTGAGCATTCTGCTGGAAGGTGGGTGCAAGCCAATCAATCAATGAAGTCGGCGGAGTTTGAGTGATTTCTATAAAAATTAAACCAAAGTACCCAGTCGGTCCGACAATATTCGATGGCTGTGAAATCTTGGTTTACGAAAAACGAGAGACAGCTCGAGTGTTTCATGACAATCGTATTTTTTGTGCTCGTCGTGAGATTAGGAGGGCTCAGTGAAGAGACTGGAGATGGCACATACCGTGCCAATTTGGAATAGAGCTCCTGAAGCATATCATACGAGTTCCTGATAGAACGAGCTCACAGATAATGACCTGTATTCTGGCTGTCGAAACGCAAGGCATCTGCGATGATATGGCAGTCATTTAAGTCTGGTCCTCCACCGGAGGGAATAAAACAGTTTGTTCCGCCTGTGGAATGAAATATGAAATAGATATTGAGAGAAAGGTACTCGCAAGTACAAGTAGCACCGCAGACGTCAGGAACGCTCTGGCGGGAGCCAAATGGGTGCACACGGATCCCAGCGTCCGGGCAGGTCACGAACTGTACTCTGACGTTCTTGTCTTGACCGATAGAAGCCTCTGAAAGGGTGACTTGGCCGACACAAATTGCATCTAGCTATCCGTCAGTATATGTGAGTTCAGAGGATGACTATACATTCTGGAACTGGAACTGGAACTGGAACTGGAGTTCTATAAATCGCCGTACCTGGCCATATTGGCTACGCGGCAGTACTACTAGTAAACTAGTATGTGTAATAATCGTGCTAATCTATTGGTATTTGAGGTGAGGAAGCATTTTGTAAGTAGCGGGAGAGATAAGTAAAAGTAGAGTACGAAATGGGAAACGTTTGGTGATGCGCACAACAGTGATCGGGGGTGAAGGCAATGAGCTGAAGTTTGGGTGCGGCGGTACGTGCAGGTTCGAGTGAGAAGTATGCGGGAGAGGATTAATGGTAATGTAGGTTAATGTAGGTAACGAGGAGAAGAGATAAGAAAGACGAGGAGGGAATGAGAGACTCAGCCAAAGCGGTTTGTCTGTTTGATGAATTGTATAACGGGTTTCAGTAATTTCGGGTGGTTGAGGATGGTGCGGACATCTACCGCGCCCAGGATTCCAGCGCTGTAAGAGGCGGATTGGAGCGGAGAGCGTAAGTGCTCCCATGCAGGGCAGTGTAGCAGGAAGTGTACTCGGGTCTCAGAGGCTGCTCCACATGCGTCGCACGCCGCGGAGGGAGTAAGGCGGCATCGGAAGCGATGGGCATTGAGTTGCGAGAAATCGGTGCGGAGCTGCGATAGGGTAGATATGTCGGCGCGGGAGGCAGTAGATTGGTACGGAGACCGGAGGATGAGAGATGGTGGTGAGTCGTCAATCTCCCGTAGGCCCCTTCCTGGTGTAGAGACTTTCCAGGATTCCATCCACTTCGCGAGGATAGCGACATTGATGCTACGTTTGCACGTTGTTAGAGATACCGGGACTGAAGACGGGGGAGGGAGGAGGGTTGCAGCCTTGGCGGCGTCATCCGCAAACTCGTTACCAATGGTGCCGATGTGTGCGGGTGTCCAGAGGTTAGTGATGCGGAGAGCCGGGAGAGACACCATTGCTGCGCGTACAAGCTTATCGTACTGGATGGCCCGGAACTGGCCAGCCCGCGGGGACGTCGAGAGGACTGCTTTGAGGCCCGCTTGGGAGTCCGAAACGAGAAGGATTTGATCCGCTCCTCCAATCAGTGCCCGCTCCGTGCCGCGCAGCAAGCCTTCAATCTCGCCCTCTGCAACCTGACTCTTTCCCAATGGGAGGAGTATTCTCTCCTTGACAGCACCATTTACCACCAGCACCGCTGCGCCACCTGCCACCCCCGCGAGCAGGGATCCGTCAGTAAACCACGTAGCACCTGTGTACCCGTCGTCAGCCAGGAGCCGGTTGAGGACGTCGACTGCTTTGTCGTTGGAGGGGATTATAGTGGTGACAGGGAGAGGGTCGTTCCATGGTGGTGCGTATACCGGCAGTATGCGTTCTAGTCCCAGCGATAGGTCGGGGTCGGGCATCGGGATGTGCGGGAGTGACTGGGGTAATAGAGGCACTGCATCAGATGTTACGGGGAGGACAGTCACGGGCACTTGCCTTCCGCCAAGGGGCGGAGACAGACCCCGAGCATGAAGCTCGTTGACTGCCCCCCCTCGCTTTCCACGGGCGCCGCTGCTATCCAAGTCAGCGCGCGGATCCGTCGTAACATCAGTGGGAGAGCGTGTATTGCGTCGTTTACGGATGCGTGCACCTCGGGGTGGGACATTCGTTGGCCACCGGACTTCGGGAAGACGTTCTACGAAGTGGAGGGCTGAAGCTCGGTGAGCATTCTTTGGTGCATGGGTAAGGGCATCTTGGATAAGCGGTACGATACCGTGGGATGGTGGAAGGCATAAGACCTTCAGAGGGGACGACGGTAGCGATGGCAAATCCAATAAGTAGTGCTGCTGCAGTTGAGAGGAGGGCGAACGATCTCATTGTATGAAATGGGTTGGGATTCAGTGGGGATTCAGTGAGGATTCAGTGAGAGCAGTCTGGCATCCAATTTATGGAACCCCGTTGGCGCTGAAACCAAAAAGGCCAGAAGGTTGTCAGAAGGTCACCCGACAAACAAGGCAGTTTACGTTGGAGTAGAGGTGGAGTAGATTCGGCCGCTGATGTTAATTTCGAGCTTCTGGCCTCAGGTGGTCAATTTTCGGGCAGAGAAAGACTAATTCAAGATCCGAAAAGATCAAGAGAAGCATCGGAAATCAAGGGAAAAGTACACCAGACGCCGGACTGCTTGAAAACTAAGAACCTGGTTAACTTTTGTGGATAAGTCAGGATAATATATTATATTATACTCAGCTAGGTCCCCTTTCGGAATATAATCAACTCGGCATGTTCTGAAAGGGATCGCGCTGATAATTTTATCCTGAGTCTTATCCACCATTTCGCGAGCAACACGACTTTGCGCTGATAGAAAATTGATACTTCTTCTTGAACTTTCAATGGTTTAAAGTTCTCATGATCAAGCTTCAAGCATGAGAACAATCTCTACCGAATTATTCAGAAGGACCACCCAAGTTCTGCTGTTCTCGGAATTCGTTAGGGCAATATTATCGACGCTGAGGCCCAGATCAGAACGGCCGGTGTATACGAGGGATAAAACTTATAGTGTGTACGTAGGTCACCTGCGCCATAGTCTATATCAATTCCGGTCATCTGCTTGGTTTTTACCTCCTATGTGGCCTACATATCTCCTTGTTCAGGTGTCTTCCTGTATATTCTTGTCCCTCGACCTTTATTTTGATGAAGACTTGGCCGCGTTCCTATTTCATCCGAATCATTCCGACTGGTTTGAGCAACTCATTTTCGCTTTCAACAGGATTACCGCGCCTTAATCAAGTTTTTACCTCGGGCCAACACTATCTTTAAAATAGGAATGGATGACGCGACCACGACGCGACTGATCACGTGACGGGAAATGTCACATGGCGTGGTTCAAAAAAAAAAAGCATCTCAAACTGTCCCGGTCTTGGACTCATTCAACCAGCTAAGAACAATATTGCCATAAAATATTGGACGAATTCCGGCCGAGTCTTCACCACTCGCCTGAATATGATGAAACTGGACATTTCTACCTGTCTCTCATACAGACGCTTCAACCGTTGGCGCTCTCGAATGTTGAATAGTTTCACTGTCCGCCTCTCATAAAAAAATCAGCATCGTACCGCAATGTACCCACGAGGTCTTTGCTGGGGAGACGATTTGAAGAAACTGAGCATTAAATTTATATTCTTCTCCGAAGTTCGATAGTGAACGTGAAGCGTATATCGAATACTTGGAGAAGTGAGCGACTGGAACTTTCTGATGCTTATCATTGGATGTTCTGAATGATTCACGTGGGAGAAAGATTCGAGCGAGTTGCACGGCGGTATTATATTTTTCTTGTAGCCACAGAGAAATTGCGCCAACTATTTCTTATCAAAACTAGAGGATGCGCCGTTGTTTACAGCCAATGATGACCACTGTGGTGACTATGCCCCAACAATTGACGAATTGAATTTCGCGTCTTCATCCTGTTGGTGTTATCAATTGGGTTGACCTCGCCCTCTGATCCTGTCGGGCTGAAAAGTATGGATACTGTCACCTCGAATGCTCAACACCAGATATCAAAGATTTTGTTTCTTCAAATCGACGGCATTGACAATCCTTGACATACATTGACAATCCTTGACATACTTCAGATTCACCCGTTGCTCTCTGCGGTGTCAAATCACTCAAAGTAATGGGAGCTTTATGTCCGCAGCGCAAGTTGTCTCCTTGGGCTCGGGGTTTTTATGACAAAGAAAATTAAAATATGTTTGTGATTTGGGCACGATTCTTGGATCCTCAGGGCAACTGAAACGAAGCAACTCATCTTGTATGTCACACGGCTGTACCGAGAATGGAAGGGTGCTGCTATAGAAAGATAACGTAGAAGAAAATAATGTGCAAGCTCCCCAAGTACTGACTGGATCATCAAGGTGTCTTCAAACTTGCCGAAAACAACCATTCGCCGTGTTGTGGGAGACTACGCATCTTCTCGCTTGATGGACTCAGACGGTTCTATCTTTTTATAGCAAGAAATTCAAACAATCGAGATTCACCATTCAGTTCGATGCCGTGACTGTCTTTTTTTATTTTACTTAGGACCATCCAACAATAGAAACAAACGTGCTATCCAGCTGAGTGCCGTGACGGGTATTTTGGGAGTGACGAGCGCAAGCTAGGCCTTCTGCGGGGAATTCTTTGATCCTGCTGTACCCGCGAAGTTGAACTTCTAACGGTTCGCCAAATTACGCAGCTACAATTTTCATTGCATTAACAGAGGCTACAGTTACATTCACATTGCAATAACGAGTGGATAGCAAGTGGAAAACTTCGCTAATAACTGTTCGAAATCGAGAATCAAACACAAGTCCGTCGAACTGTACCCATCCACACCTGGGCTCATTCGCTTCATAATAACTTCCGCCTTACTGCGCGGCCTTGATGAGGTCCGCCGCCTTCTCCGCAACACCGTACAACGTCGAGCTCAAATGCGCGCTGATCTGGAGGGGCAAGATCGAGGCATCCACGACCCGCACATTGGAGGTGTCGTACACCTTCAGCTGCGCGTTGACGACGCCACCAAGCGAGCGCTTCATCATTGCGGCGGTTCCAATCGGGTGCGCGACGGACGCAAAGCCATTCTTGATCCAGGTCTGCCACGCCGCGTCGGTACCGCGCTGTGAGTTGTCGGGCACCTGATTGCCTGGGACGGTCTCGCCCGTCGAAAGGGAACTGTTTGCCGCGCGTTCAGTCAAACTCCGGTCGAAGACAGAATGAAGAACGAACCTGAGGGGCGGGCTGGTGAGGATACGCCGCGAGAGTCGCGCACCAGCGACCTGGATATCGAGGTCCATTCCGACGCTGAAGTAGTTAACCTTGATGGTGGGATATGTGAACGGGTCTGTTGACTGCATCAATAGATTAATGAGCGTCCGCAGGGAAATGACGGGGGGACCAACCTTGATTTTGACGCTCCCACGGCTCCAGGGAAGCAGCTGCCACATGTCGATTCCAAGGTCACTATAACCGTGCTTGTAAATATAAGAAGCAAGACAAAACGGTATAAACGCACTCGGGGAAACCAGTATCGTAGAACAGCTCAACAACCGGAGCTGCATGTGCACACGTCAGCAGTGTTCACAGAAAATAACAAAGGCGCCGACCATTCTGGTTGATGATGAGGTCGGCCTGGACTTGGTATATTTGCTGCAGAGCAGACGCAGACAATGCCGACGCAGCTTGCGAAGTTGCCCATGCAGAGAGGTTGCCTTGGATTTGCGAAACCTTCGTGCTCGCCTGAGTGCCAAAGAGCTGGTAGATGTTCGGGTAGGCGATCGCGTCCGAGGGACCATCGCCACCGCGATCGAAACCATTGCCGTTTGCGCCGAGGGAGTTCATAGTCTGTGTAGTTCGGTTAGTGTCGGTTGATTGAAATAAAGCGAAGGGAATGGAATTACCTGTTCCTGCAAATTCTTACCGACCGTCTTGAGATCGATGCGGGTCGTAATTCCCAGAGGCCCAAGCAGGGCAGAGTCACCGATGCCAGAAAGTTGGAGGAGGGCGGGCGACTGGCGGGGCTGTTAGTACTGCACCACGCCTGGAGAAAGGTAAAAGTGAGCGGACCTGGATAGCGCCGGCAGCGATGATGACCTCGCGGCGGGCGTGCGCGAAGTAGCGCGTCGTGCTATTTGTCCAGTATGCGTATTCGACGCCAGAAGCGGTGAGGGGGATGCTTCCTGGGTTCGACCATTGGATTTTTGTAACCTGGCTTCAAGTAAGAACGTACGCAGGCAAAAAGAAAGAAAGAAAAACACACGATATGCTTTCCCAAGGTGACCCAGTTGGTGCGCGCACTCTCGACAGGTGTAAGATATGCTTCGACCGACGACGAGCGGTGGTCTGATCGGTGCCAGTCGATGCTCTGTGAGTCAAATTCTCAATTTCATCAGATGGAGACGGGACAGAAGAACGCACGCAAGGAGTGATGGACACGCAGTTGGGTGTCCCACCGTTGAGATCTTTGAAATGGCTAATACCTACATACAATTTAAATATTCAGAGGCCAAAGTTGAGTGAAAAATATAGGGACGCACCGGTGAGGTTGACGATGGTATTGACGAAGGCAGTTTGTTGCGGACCGCCGTACATCGCATCTGGGTAGGTTACTTGTACAGGTCCAGAAGTTCCATGATACGATGCGATGGACTGTGCGCCTTTTGCAGCTTGTTGCGCATTGGGAGCAGAGAATGTCTCAGCCTAATGAAAAAGGTCATTCAGCCAAGCTGTGGATTAAACAAGAAGCTACGCACCTTCTTCATGTAATTGAACATCCCTGCCCAGTTCCACCCCACACTGGATTCATTAGCCTCCAGCAACGTCGACCATGCATCGTATTGGGCATTCAGTCCCCGGGTCCAGGCCGCGCCATTGATGGAGGTACTTCCGCCCAGGGTTTTCCCCCTAATTGAAGTAAAGTATGAGAAAAAATCGCGGTAGCCAAGTACGGCACATACCCGTGGATAACTTTTCCCTGCTCTGCTGTCCATGCCCAGTCCATAGGTCCATTGAAGGCATCGCTGTACTCGTAGATGTCGTAGATTTGTGAGTTTGAACGATCGTCCTCGCCAGCCTCGATGAGGAGAACGGTTATGGCGGGGTTCTCCGACAACCGTGATGCAACAGTCATGCCAGCCAACCCTCCCCCGACGATAATGTAGTCAAAGGTGCTGCCATTGATACCTGTCGAGGAATATGTCACGCCAGATACACGTTTCTCGAGGTTCGGGGACGCATAAGACGAAGAGGCAAGCGCGAGGAGTGCAAACGATATTAGGGAAGTCATAAAAAGCGAAGGAGAAAGAAAGTATGGAGGCCAGACACATAGGTACGCCCATTTATACGAGTTTCATTGAGTACACTGCCGCGGTCTGCACGGTGATGGTGTTTCATCCCGAAGAGTATGGCGATCATTACCAATGCCGATCCCGATTCCCGACTCCCGACGGCCCGGCGCGGGAGTAAACCCAGAATGTAGGCGACGAGTCAAGAATACAGGCTTGGTCAGTTCTTTCACCCAGACGTTCAGGTAGGCCCACCGACATTTTGCGCTTTTGATGCGACCGCCACAATTTTTCAAATGTCAAATTATTGTCAAGGCAATGATGCTTACATAAGCAAGGCCATAAAACCCCGTCGGTTTGGCATAGCTCCGGCTCCCGACTGCTCCGACTTGGCTCCGACTAACTCTTAATTAAATCAAGTTTCGACTCGCGGTTGTCGCGGCACTCGTGGTCATTGGCAGTGTCGACGCGCGAGACCATGCAGCGAAAACACGGCCAACTGTGACCGCCCAGCGTTCGTCGGTCGGCCGCCGGATGCTCGACAACTGAAGGCTCATTTGTTCGACGAGACATTGCCATCGTCGGAGAAAGCCGTAGCCGGCTCTTGAAATTTAACAATGTGAGCGCTGCATCAGATGCTACTCGGGGTCGTGTCCATGAGGTAAGTTACCTGAGGTAGATCATTATAAATTTACCGGAAGTGGATGATCTGCACGCCGTCCAACAAAGGGACAAGGTAGGCTCTCAATTGGTCTCTATTTCCATGCTTTTCGATTTCCGGACCATCGTGTACAGGTTTAATCTTGCAATGTGTCCGCTGGACGACAATTACTCTCGGAACATGGCGGTGATTGTGGGTGATTAGTACAAGTCTATGTATGTTATCGCCAAGTCAGCGCAGAAGAGAGCGGGAGGCCACGCGCGCCCTACTTTCAAAAATAAAACACGTTCCGACAAGCGGCCTGTTTTGAAGACTAAACTTAATTTTTAGCGGTTCGAACTCGAATCATTCGATGCCATACCATTAAGACTGTGCACCGTGTACGAGCAGGAAAAAATGCACGCACACCTGGGTATCCCTCTGGTTCTTGCTGACCGCCCAGACGGCCTACCCCACGGCCACAGTTTTGAAACCTGTTAAAAGGCAAACAGATGTGTGTGAGCATAGCTGCCATTGTATATTTCCGCTGTGGTGAATGCTGTCCACTTCCATTGGTATTGCAGTTATGTGCGCCCATAGTTCGGAGCACGAATGAAGGAGGATTTCCGTCGTTAATATGAAAGCGGGCAATCAGTGTATTGGTACCTGAGAAGTTTCCTCACTTCCAGAAGCCGGATTTGGATTCTTGAAGCAGACCCAAGTATGGAAGCAAGGGATCCGAAGCAAGATCTGGAATCACGGAGAGCGGGAGAAAGAGCACGAGCGAACCCAGAACATCTTCCTAATTCTTCCCAAACGTTTGGACTCTATTAACCTTTTTCTCGGATATTAACCCATTAACCCTTTAAGAAACGGCGATGTGGTTGGGCTGAAGCGACAGAATGTGGTGTATAAAGTGCGATCACCCTCCGGCAAGGCTGGGCCAGAGGCAAGACCAGCACTGGGATCTATTCCGTGCAATCGGGCCGCGTGTTCAAGAAGTTTTGGAGCCCAGTGAGCAACTCATTACGTCCAGAACCGGATCTCCCATACTTCCATACTTTTTGGTGTGGTAATTAAAATATCTGGGGCGTTTTAACGCGTCTCTCAAAACATGAGAAGATTGTTGAATATCTCAGGCAGGCCAGTGTCGAATCAAACAGTAAGTCCAGCAAAGATTCGGGTAAAGGCCGAACCACTCCTTCCTTTCAGAATTTCTAGATGGGCTTCCTGTAAGCTTCCTGGATCCGTATTGCTGTCACCCGTTGTGCAGAATCGCCGTGCGCCGTCGGACTACAGTCTGAGAATCCAGTGCAAAGAAGACTCGTTCAAAGCCGACGAGCTAATGACACTTACTTGATGTCGACGTCCACCGTTAGGGCTTCATGACCTCGGATTATAATTCCAACGGACCGTATAAGAACGCCGCCTACATCAAAAATAAGAACTGGGGGCCCGAAGAGGTGGGAAACCCGTGTCATTTTCGTGGAGGGTAGAAACCTTATCATCGCCGAATCGGAAGCAAACAAGGAGCCGAAAAGAGTCGCCCCTTCCGGAAGTAGATTTGTCATTTTTGAAGCCTCTGAAGATGCGTCAAGATGATAGACCGCGATAGTTCACGGATTGAGAACCAGTTGAACAGAATTTGGCATCCTACACAGAAGCCGTGAGATGGCAGTCCTAAAGTTGAGAACGGAAGTCGGCGAGGGGTAATGTACAATGAAGTAATGTGCCATCGAAAGCTTGTGAAGCGGGGTCCCAAAAGTATGTGTCAAGAGGCTTGGATACCGTCCTTTGAAACTTGAAGCTTCACGCTCGGTTGTCCGCACTCTTGAGACCGCCGTCACAGTTTGCTGAGAGCCCAAAGGTTCTACAGTTGTTTCAGAAAAAATGTACAGGTTTTCAGGTAGTGATATACACTCGTTTTTGTTGCCCTCTGCTTGCCGGCGAGTCTTCTTCCGCTCCACCCATCACTGGCATCAGTCCTAGTTCCGCAGGCCGAGTACAGAGGGAGACACCGCGTAGTGCTGTGGTGACGCATAAGTGCGGAGCAGAAGGGCAATCAGCCATATACAAAAAATGAGCGCACACCACTGCACCCGTACATTGTTTCTAAAACGGCTGTAACCAGTGAAAGTTACAGACATTCCAAATACTACTTGAAAGACAGGGTCGAAGACAGGGCCGTATATGTCATGAGAGTTCGGAAGAAAAGAACAGTCGGATTTCAAATTGACGACTCGGAGCACGAGCTTCGATCAAAAGTTTCACGTGGTCTACTTTTGCTTTTACCTCCTCCATTCCTCGAGCTTGCTTCGAGCAGAAACCTGTCGATACGCGAATTTACACTGGTGGATCTCTTCGAGGGACTCTCAGATGGAATAGTGCCACAGCCGTAGCGGAATCACGCCACGCGTACGGACATGTGTATTTATACCTTTCACAAGGAGCTTCCCAATTCCCCGTGGAAGACATCTGTCTTCTTCTGCGCACTCGGACCGATGGGGTATTAGGTTCACTTAAAGACGCGCTCATTCGTCACCCTCTCCCCGTCCTGCGATGTCGACTGCGAGCCACGAAAGCACTAGGGAGAGTGTTGAAGAGAGACAGTCGAAATCAGTCCGGGTCACACCTCCGGCCAATCCGAGTATTATTATTCCAGATGGTGGATTCCAGGCCTGGGCTACCGTAGCCGGCTCGTACGGCTCTGTCTTATCCGGTTATTCGATTCACTGACGCAGTCTCAGGTTTTTGATTCTGTTCTGCGGATTTGGGTGCGTCGCCTTCGATAAATTGCAAAGCTGCCTGGCTATAAATCCACCATAGATATGCCACCTCTTTTGGAGTCTACCAAGGTAGAGATTCTCTTTAAATCCCGATATTTTCATCGTTCATAGACCCATGCAGACTTTTATGTCCGTACATATCTTCTTCACTCTTCGGCATCCGCGATATCGTATGTTGATTGACGTCCTATAATCCTCGTCATAATAATCTCGTTCGACAGATGGATCGGGAGCGTCAACATATTTATTGTGTTATCTGGCGGATTTATCGCTGGGAGACTTCACGACCGTGGATATTTGTGCGGAAATATTCTTCGAGTGAACTCTATCTAATCTCTTTCAGTTATGCCTTGATGTATGGCGGATCATTCCTCATGGCGCTCTCTCTCTTCTTGCTATCGCTAGCGCGGCCCAATCAATTCTATCAGGTGAGCAGCATTCACCTGAATTGGCTCTTTGGTTTATGTCGATAGGTCTTCCTCGCGCAAGGAATTGCGAACGGAATTGGCGCAGGGATGACATACGTCCCATGTGTGGCTGTAATATCGCACCATTTCCAGAAGCGACGTGCTCTCGCGATGACCATTGTAGCCTCCGGCTCATCTCTAGGGGCGGTCGTCCATCCGATCATGCTCAACCATATACTTCACAGTGGCCTTGGATTTAGTAACGCTGTCCGCGCAAGTGCAGGGCTTATCGCTGGACTACTGCTAATCGCCTGCTTCCTGGTGCGCACACGACTTCCGCCGCCGAAGCAGCCCTTGCATTTCGGCCAAATTCTTCGCAAATTTGCCGGCGACAAGCCATATACAGTCGCGACGATAGGGTACTATTTCTTTCCCGTCAGACTTTCCATGCTCACCTGCTCCAGATTCACAATATTCACGATAGGATTCTACTACCCTCTGTTTTACCTCCAGCTCGATGCCATTCAGCACGGCATTGACCCAACATTTGCCTTCTACGCTGTATGTTGTACTTTTATCCACATTAACGACGCTGATTGTCCCTGGCCAGCTCGTCATCATGAACGCCTCCAGCTTCGTCGGGCGGCTCTTCCCTGGGCTTGTCTTGCATCGCTTGGGAGTCAAACCGATGATAGTTGTAGCGTTGGGCTGCGGAGCGGTCCTGATTCTCGCAATGATTGCTATCCACAATATCGCCAGCGTCGTTACCATCGGCGTACTTTACGGTTTCTCTGCAGGCTGCAGTGAGTTCGTACTCTTGGTTCGCGACGTGGTCTCACAGAGTTCAGTTGTTACTCTCATGGGTCCGTTGATTGCAGTTCTGACAGACGACATGTCCGAACTAGGGTGCGCTACTTTCTCGCTGTTCTGTTTGGTTTGAATCGAGACATTCCCAGAACACGCATCGGTATATCGTTTGCCTTCAGCGGTATGTTTTCTTGCGTTTCATTCTCGCCTTCTAAAATACTCAACTTGTTGGCAGGAATCGGAATCCTCGTCGGTACGCGCTCTATTTTTTTTGGCGATCAGTGTTGCTCAGCAGCTGATTCAACTCGATAGGCCCTCCCCTCGATGGCCTGCTCCTTACGAGTCACTTCATATGGTGGCGGCCAGCTTTATTCAGCGGGGTACGCCTTTCTTTGTTCTAAACTCCATTTCCTCACCTCATTCGCCCCGCAGCTGATGGCGGTGGTTGGATTTTGCTGCATGCTCGCGATGTTGGTTCTTCATAGGCGCAAGAGCATTGTCCCTGTAGTAGTTGAACTGGCCCTTGACCCATAGATCCACTACTAGAGCGAACAATATTTATCGGACATTTGAATCCTTCCGGTACCGGCCCCAATCGAGTCCCTGGGTCTATGCTGAGTCGACCAAAACTTGAGAGCGGCTACATATGGAAACTTGAATCTCCCCCGTCTTCTGGTATTTTCTCGCCGTCAGCGAACCCGACATGAGTGATTTTTCTTGATAAGTACGTCGGACAGGACTTGTGAGTTCAGTTTGACGCTATGTGTATCATTATTGGCGACAGTGGGTTATGATTACTACAGGTCTAACGAAACTAAGCTGCATTCAGTACGAGGTAACGACGGGGGTTCTGCCGACTAACCTTGAGAAGATGGCGGGGAAAAAGATCGTGTGGTTGGGTTTCCTCTATATTCAGAATATCGAAGAGCTAGATTGATGAAGGTTGACGCTCTAGTTTATCAATCTCCAGAGTCGAGTGTGGGTCCCAGTCGAGTACTTACGGTGAAGAGACGCGTGCCGCTGGCCGGAACAAGCATTTGCGGCGAGTGCAAGGTGGGTCCGTTGATATTGATAATATCGGAAGAGGACTCCGGGGCCGCTAAAAAGCGTGTATCTCGTCGCAGGGGCCCAAGTGATGGGAAGGCCTGCGCGGGCCCACGGCGACGAATAGTAGTCTTGTTTGAGGTATGCATTGATGCGAGAGGTATATGTCGACTTACTCTTGATTGATTGTGAAAGTTGAGGAAGCTCCGGGCCCGCCTGGCATTGCGGCTGTGATTCATTCAGTGTTCTGGTGTTCGAGGATGTGGATGGGGAAGAGGATGACGAGGACGAGGACGATGAGGAGGAAGAGAGGAGGAGGAAGATCATGATACTAATAAAATTAATTAGTAAAGCCACAGAAACAAAGCCGAAATGGCTGACCGTTGATTTTTTGCTGTGAAATAGCATGTCACAAATTGTCCGAGTCCTACAATGTGACGCGAAGGGGGACAGTCAGACGAGCAAGACGAGATACTTGCTGAAATTCATCGCATAAAATAAATATCTCGCATTGGTACATGTAGAACAGTTCTGTAATTAAAGTCAGTACTCGGCAATGTCCAAAATTCAACAATAAACACCATTCAGAGTTGAACAGGAGCGACCCTGTCCTTTGGCCGGACTGGGATCGAAAGGTAGTGTTCTTTGATTACCTGCCCATGGCTATCCGACTCCTCGATTTGGAGGGTCGCCCCTTCTTGAATCAGATATTTTTCGTCCACCCTGCGGGTTGATCCTATGCCACTCTCCATCGTCCACAGCTCGATTCGACGGGACCAATCAATGGTGTCGGGACGTTCCACGCAGCCTTGGGCAAGGGAGGCGGGGCCAAAGACCTTGAGACTGGGGGGCCCGTCGACAGCCTTGCCGTCGTTGTCGACGAAGTCGAAGCAGAAGCGGTGAATAAACTCCATTCCTTTGCCCCATACTCTTATCGAGAGTGTATCGTTCAAACGATGGATGATGGTGGGATCGCCTGGTCGTGGCTTGGCCTATCGTAACGCAAGAACATCAATATGCCACCCTCACATTTCAACAAAACACGGACACCAACAACAGGTATCTCTCCACTTTCCGCCTGGCGCTTAAGCTCGAGGTGTAGTTGGCGACCTCTCTCGACAGAACCATACAGATGAGTAAATATCAGCGCCTCCTGGTCTTGAGGAATTTCTTGCCCAGTCCGGGCATCTACCAGGGGAGTCCAGATTGTATTCGGGGTCGACATATGGAAGGAGGTTTTGGTGTAGAACGCGGTTTGAATGTCTTGTATGCAGACTGAATCAAGTCAGGAGAGCGTTTGTTTGGGAGACTTTGACGGCATCACCATCGGTGTCCCAATTGGGAAACCCATTTTGATGTCGGACGACATCTGGTCTCATCGTCTTTTTTTCCTCATGGCCCAGAGGCCGGACAACATGGCCCATTCAAACTCCTTTTGTGACACGATAGTGCGTGCGTATCCGTGAACATCCGAGTCGACAAACTGTCCGACGATGATAGTATGAAACAGTCTCCTTCACCACCCAATGGTCCTAGTCTTCACGGCAGGCTTCGCCGTCGCGTCCACCCCACTCGATGATGATGATGATGATATTACTTTTCAGTGATAAGCCCGGTGTGTTTCATTCATCCTCCGCCTAAACCGCTGTCCTCACGCCGAACGTTAGCCTGTTTGCTGTTCTTTTACACTCATGGGTGCGTCTGCGCACTAACCAATCTCTGCAACTTCCTGGTGGGAATTTCCCAGTCTATTACCACAGCAACAAATGCGCCGGGGTACTTCCGTCGCCTTCCACGGCGACTATCAGACCGCCGGAAATTATGTGTCCGTCCACGCTTCTCTTGGCCGCATGCAAATAACCCCAATAGCTATAGAGCCGCCGCCGGCACAGCGAGGACATGGATCTAACTTCTAGTGTTGCGAAACCACCGGCGGACGCCGACTGATGTGCAACATCCTATTATGCAATTACAGCTGCGGTGGACCAGCTCAGGATAGGATGGATTCTATTGCTTCTTGGTTCCCATTCCACAATCAGGATCAGGAATGAGAACGAACACGACGCCTCGGACTCCTCCAATGAATCATGCGATGCTCATTCGACGTTAATCGTTATGTGACGGAAAATTCTGAGCATATTTTTGTGCAGGCGGTTCTAGATTCTGACAAACCTTGACAAAGACAGCGGTTTTGGGTCTAGGTGAACCAAGGGATCCACTATATCCAACTCGAATACATAATTTTCGCATCGGCATTTCCTGGTTTGGAAGGCGGGAACTGTGCGCTCTTTCACGTGTTTCCCTGACTTCGACATGACTTTGGTTCAACTTTTCGTTCTGAGTATCAATGTTCAAGCCGAGTATCGTTCAAACCCTCGTGAAAATGTATGTCCATTATGCCTTGATTTTGTCTTTCTTGGGATTGTGTCCACTTGTTTCCACTTGTTTCTGGTGTCCATAAGTCTTTTTTGGCTTTTCTACAATTCCAAGTTTCACCTTGGGTGTCCTGCCAGTCGATCTCCATGAGCTATATGAGGCTATATGCTATCCCCTACTGACTCGGACTGGGGTAGAAACGGTCGGTGAAAGCCGGGTGCCGGGTTCATCGGATCGGGTGAAGACGGAGGTATGCATATATAATGGGACCCAGAGCCCAGATCGATATCACCTCCTCACAACAATGCTTCGAACTTCTTTCATCCATTTTGTTCCTTCACAGCGCAATGCCGCGCTTCGTATCGCAAGCGCGTCCATCCTCCGCTCCCGCCCCAGATGCGCCTATATGTCAACAACACCTCCGCCTGCCAGTGCTACCAAGTCTCCTGTTCAAGGTAGAAATACTTTTTTTTTTCACAAAGACGTCTACTCACTGCTACGAATAACCAGAACAACCCATTGCCTCATCCTCGCAGCTCACCAAGGCCGACGCCGTGAGCACCGTGCCAACGATGGTCCGCGGTGACTGGGTGCTCTTCCATCCGGTGTACACGCCCGAAGAAATGCGGGCAGTCCAAGTACGTCCATAAATAAACACCTTCCGTGAACATCGCTCATCTCTCCCAAGGTGCTCCACAGAGACGCAAAAACCGTCCCCGACAAACTCGCGTACGGACTCGTGAGACTTGCAAGGTGCCCTCGCTCAGTCCATTGCGCGTTGAATATCAGATTCACCTTTCTATCGCATTGCAGATATGGGTTCGATGTGGTCTCTCGCTACAAGCACAAGGAGACGCCACCCAGTAGCACGATGACTCTCGAGCAACTCCGCAAGGAAGGGTATTTATTGGACGAAAAAGCGTGGTTGAATGTAAGCCGACCGTGCTTTTAATTTTTTAATATATATATACAGTACGTCGAACTCAATGCTCCGATTTCACAGCGCATTTTGTTCCTCGAGACGATTGCGGGTGTTCCCGGAATGGTTGCCGCGACCCTGCGTCATCTCACTAGTTTGCGTTTGATGGTATGTTTCATTCTATTGTTGTTACATATTGTTCCGAGGCTCATGGAACCAAAAGCGCCGAGACAGCGGATGGTATGGTGGTGTCTCCTATTCTTGTTGAGCGCCCATTCTAATGCATGCAAACCCAGGATTCATACATGTCTGGAGGAAGCCGAAAACGAGCGGATGCATCTCATGTAATTCAACCCAACCTTTTTTCTTCTTCTTTCAATTATTCTTATTCACTCGCAATAATTCGCAGGACATTCATGACGCTGCGAAAATCTTCCATCTTCTTCCGAGCCCTCATTCTCGGCGCCCAGGGCGTGTTCTACAACCTTTTCTGTGCGAACTTCCACTCTTGGTTGAAATTTGAATGACCATTGACTGATATTTGTACAGTCTTAATGTATATGATTTCGCCTCGTGCATGCCATCGCTTTGTTGGGTATCTTGAGGAGGAGGCGGTCTTGACATAGTACGTGTCAATTTTCAACCATAGATGATTAATTATTCAACTAACGGACCTCGTCTTTAGCACTCGCTGCATAGCCGATCTCGAGGCTGGTAAAATCCCCGAGTGGTCCGTGTTCTTTCACCTCCACTTGCGACGCGTACTGACGATTTTTTTATTTTTTTTCAGGACCAACAAACCCGCGCCAGAAATCGCCATTGACTACTGGTATGTTCAATCCCCCCATTCCTCGTAATATATAATATATATTTATCCATTCATCCCTTCGCAGGCGCCTGCCCGCCGACGCCAAACTGCTCGACGTGATCTACGCCGTCCGGTCCGACGAGACGACGCACAGATTCGTGAACCACAGCCTCGCCAACCTGGATACCGCGACGGACGTGAATCCGTTCGCGCTCCGCGAGCCGGATATGTACACCAAGGGTCAGAAGATCGCGTGAGTATACTAATACTTACTACCTCTCTGGTTTTCGCATTAGGTTCGACTCGGATACTCATTTCTTTTTGCAGGTTTGATAGATCTGAGGCGGAAAGCTACGTCAAGGAGTCGCATGCCATCATGAGGGAGAAGAAGGAGGCATGATTTTCTCGAGGTTTTTACGTTTCCTCTAGACTCCGGGTATATTTATTGTCCCAAGAACCCCAGCCTACTACCCAGCGATTTTATTACAAGTATAATTGTCTCGTATCGTATTCTTCCGTCGTACTATTTAATGCGGTTCCTAATGAATTTGTGCAGTAAATATCCGCGATAGAAGTATCCGGACTGTACATGGACGCGTTCTTCAAGTCCTGGCTAAACTGTCAGTGATCAAATAATGCAGCGAATGCTTAAAGTCTGTCGAGTCGGGAAAAGGTATAGAGAAGATGAGAGGAGTACCGAAGCAGCGCGTGCAGTGGGTTCGCGCCATTTCCGATCCTACTCATCCCCGTCCACCCGACAGCCACGCGCACGCAATCGCGTCCACTCAGGCCACCCTGCATGCGCTTTCGCGCATCCCCACCCAGGTCCCTCCAAAACGACGCGCTCCAGCGCGCCAAACGCGGGCCCGCACAGCACCACAACGTGCGCTTGGTCCGGCACGCCAAGCACCAGCGGCCCGTCGCACCGCAGGCGCACACACGCGAGCGCGTGCGCCACCTGGGCCTCCACTGGCGGGGTCGCCTGGCTGCGGGCGTCGTACCGCAGCTCGTGCAGATTCGGGCAGCGCGCGAGGATGGCGGGGAAGGGTACGGTGGTTGGGGTCGGGGCGGGCGGCGCGACGAGCGCGAGCGTGTGGAGGGCGGGGAGCGCGTCGGGAGCGCAGGCGAGGTGCACGGGGTCGATGGTGAGGCGGGTGAGGCGGGTGAGGTCGGTGCCCAGCATCGCGCGCGCGGACGGCTCACCGAGGCGTCGGAGCGCGAGCGATTTCAGGCGGAGGGTATGAGATGCGGCCTTGGGGACGAAGCCGGACGAACAGGATAGAGACAGGTGCTCGAGGTTCGGTGCGACGGAGAGAACGCTCCGCAAGAGCCCTAGCGACCACCACGACTTGATCCAGTAGAGGCGCCTGAGGGAAGGCAGCGGGGGCAGCGGGGCCCACCTGACGGCGTACATCCGCGATACGTTCGGTAACTCGGGCTGGACAAGCACCTGGACTTGGGTGCATCGCTGCAGGACAATGGCATTGTGATCGAAGCGCGTCGTCGAAAGGTGTATACTGCGCACCAGCCGTGCGATATTTGGTTGCTCGAGGGCAGTGAAAAGCGAAGGCCACCGCCTATCGTCACCCACGCACACGTTCTCGTACAGCAGTTCCTGCGCTAGCTCGTTCCAAAGCCTGCAGACGTGCCTCAGAGAAGCTGCAGCCTATCTCCTGAGTCAGGGAGACGTTGACGAGGGAGCATTGCGTGCATACCTTCCAGAGCTGAAGTTCCCGGTCATCTGCTGTCGCGCTATTCTCAACAACATCGTCTTCAGTGTATGCTGCAGGAGGCTCAGGCGATATATCCAATGTCACCAGCTGGTAGATACAAATCCAAAGCTCTAGCGGAAGGGACGCCTTCAAGACGCGGTGGTCAGACATGGGAGGAGAGAACAAGAAGACACGGAACACAGACTGAGGCAAAAGGAAGCAATAACAGGTTGCGTAGGCGAGTGCGCTCGAAAGAGTCACCAACGAGCCATTGACGTCGGTGGAGTTTACGCACGTTCTCCGAGCTGTCATTGTCAACCTCTGTCAATCTGCCTATGACATAATAGCCACGCGCTTGTTCTTGTTTAGGATTCGCCCAAATATAGCCAGGCACCTTCCTCTTTCGTACCGTCGTCATGTTCTCTCCCTTTGATCTTCCGTCCGGTGTCCTGCTGCTCGTCACAGACCAGCTGTCCTCTCCAGCAGATTTTTTACTGCATCGCAGTCTTATCGACCATCTCAAAAGGGCGAAATCTGACAATCCCAACAAAACTATCGTGCTCTCCGTTTCTGAGGATCTCGCCAGATGGAAATCCATTGCTGCAAAATCTGTATGTTCTTTCCGGCGAACGCCATCGAGACCCCGGTTTGACGCGTTCAGAATCTGCATCTCGACCAAAAAATGTCCTCGGGTGCCTTTATCTTTGTCGACGTTCTCGAACGCGTCCGTCCTTCGGATATTGACTCTCCCGCACCTACCTTGCGCCCGATCCTGAATGCGGTGCTATCTGCACTTGATCCCAACGAAGGGCCAAATACGCTAGTCATCATGGACGATCTGGCCACGCTCGACTGGCTCGGGTTCTCTGTCCTAGACATCACCCGCTTCTGCCGCGCCCTTGCTGCCGCGTGTCGCAAGGTCTCATTTGTTTTTCTGGACACGTTCCCATAACTGGAATGAATGCATCTCACCGTAGGTAAACGCGACGCTGCTCATCCGGCAGCACGTCCTCACGCAGTCCACTGCGGAGCCGGTGCTGGACGACCTGTTCCGGGTGCTGCACCAGATGTGCACGTACCACATTGAGGTGCTCCCGCTCGCAAGCGGACGTAGTGGCGCCGTCAGCGGGCAGGTGAGTCTCAGCGCCTCTCACATAATATGCATGCAAGGTACTAAATGGTTAAGGTGGCGTTACATGCGGGCCCTGGGACGCCGCGGGGTGGAGTAAGGTTGCTTGGCCGGAGCTCAGCGCTGCAGTACAAGTTCACGGACGGGGGCGCGGTCTTTTTCGAACGCGGGACGGGAGCCGGCGTTTTATAGGCAGCAACAGCATTAAATAAACGAAGACGAAGAACGCACGGCTATTCAGGACGAAGCTACATAAGCGAGCATAGCAGTAGGTGAAGGTAAACATTTAAAAAAGTTACACGGCACGGCGAGCCTCCTTGAGCTCCATTCTGACGACCGACTGCCAGAGGACCCCGGCAGTGATCCTGGATGCGGTGGTATCTGCGCTCGATCCCAACGAAGGGCCAAATACCCCGGTTATCATGGACGATCTGGTCACGCTCGACTGGCTCGGGTTCTCCGTCCTGGACGTCACCCGCTTCTGTTGCGCCCTTGCTGCCGCGTGTCGCAAGGTCTCGTTTTTTCTTTCTCGGACACGTTCCCATAACTAGAATGAATGCATCTCACCGCATGTAAACGCAATGCTGCTCCACCGCAGAACCGGCGCTGGACGACCTGTTCCGGGCGCTGCACCAGATGTGCGCGTACCACATTGAGGTGCTTCCGCTCGCAAGCGGACGTAGTGGCGCCGTCAGCGGGCAGGTGAGTCTCAGTGCCTCTCACATGTTATATGTATGCAAGGTGCTAAATGATTAAGGTGGCGTTACATGCGGGCCCTGGGACGCCGCGGGGTGGAGTAAGGTTGCTTGGCCGGAGCTCAGCGCTGCAGTACAAACTCACGGACGGCGGCGCGGTCTTTTTCGAACGCGGGACGGGAGCCGGCGTTTTATAGGCAACAACAGCATTAAATAAACGAAGAACGCGTGGCTATTCAGAACGAAGCTACATAAGCGAGCATAGCAGTAGGTGAAGGTAAACATTCAAAAAAGTTACACGGCACGGCGAGCCTCCTTGAGCTCCATATCCGGGCCTGGCGACCGACTGCCAGAGGACCCCGGCAGTGATCCTGGATGCGGTGGTATCTGCGCTCGATCCCAACGAAGGGCCAACTACCCCGGTTATCATGGACGATCTGGTCACGCTCGACTGGTTCGGGTTTTCCGTCCGTCCTAGACATCACCCGCTTCTGTCGCGCCCTTGCTGCCGCGTGTCGCAAGGTCTCGTTTTTTCTTTCTCGGACACGTTCCCATAACTGGAATGAATGCATCCCACCGTAGGTAAACGCACCGCTGCTCATCCGGCAGCACGTCCTCACGCCGTCCACTGCGGTGTTCCGGGCGCTGCACCAGATGTGCACATACCACATTGAGGTGCTTCCGCTCGCAAGCGGACGTAGTGGCGCCGTCAGCGGGCAGGTCAGTCTCAGCGCCTCTCACATGTTATGTATGCAAGGTGCTAAATGGTTAAGGTGGGGGTAGTAGCCTTCTTCGTCACTTCGTTACTTCGCTTATTTTCACGAAACCTCGTCACTTTGATCGCATTTAGGGAAAGTTCGTTACTTCCGATGATTTTCTGTGAAAGCTCGTCAGGTGAGTAAATTCTAATGAAAGTTCGTGAGCTCACAGTTCATCCGATGTTGAACATCACGTGGCACGTTCGACCTTTCCCTTCTACCACTACCACGACTTGACCACGACCATCCCGCCTGCGCAAGGGATCTGCGGGATCGCGACAACACGCGCCGACATCCAAGCCAGAGCTTTCATTGCCGTGGTGCGTGTATGACACTTCCTTCCGTGCTGCATATCTGACATGGACACAAAACTCGCACCGTGACAACAGCAGCATCGACATCTCCTTCACTCGGAATCATGCAGGAATAGGGCGGGCGGTTTTTTTTATTCAGCTTTCCGGTAAGCGGTTGTTTTGGTATTCCATGGCTTGCGTAATGCACGGCTCCGGGAAAACGCGGCGCGAGGCGCAGAAGGCTGGAACTGGATGTGTGGACCACGCGCGCCGGAGGCGCGCTTGATACAATAGCTTCTGCGCATCGCATCGCACCGCGTTGCGGCCGGAGACTCCGTCGCGCCGCAGCGGCTTGGCAACGGCGCACGTCGGGGAGCCGTCTTCTACTCCGCGTAGGAGTGCTTTCTCCTCGGCACCGTCGCTGATTAACGGCCGCCGTAGCATCCACACTAAGTAATCATAATCATGTACTCACACACCTTACATATTTTTGCACCTACATGTATTTCAGCGCTGCAATTGCATATCCGTTAGACCGTTGTATTCTCATGGAGAACATGAACTTTATCTAACCCCCCCGTGGTAGTTTATGGTACAGTGGTAGGAGGAGTTTCAATGTACATAAAGTGACGAAATTTCAATGGGCTAGCGAGAAGTGACGAGCTTTGGCTGAATTTTTGCTGAACTCACGAGCATTCATTGAATGCCATCAAACTGACGAACTTACACGAATTTAACCGAAGTAACGAAGTGACGAGTTTGGCGCGGACTCTTAAGGTGGCGTTACATGCGGGCCCTGGGACGCCGCGGGGTGGAGTAAGGTTGCTTGGCCGGAGCTCAGCGCTACAGTACAAGCTCACCGACGGCGGCGCGGTCTTTTTCGAACGCGGGACGGGAGCCGGCGTTTTATAGGCAGCAACAGCATTAAATAAACGAAGACGAAGAACGCACGGCTATTCAGGACGAAGCTACATAAGCGAGCATAGCAGTAGGTAAAGGTAAAGGCAGTCTCAATTTCAAAAGATTACACCCCGTGGCGAGCCTCCTTGAGCTCCACATCCGGGTCTGACGACCGACTGCCAGAGGACCCCGGCAGTGCGGCGACGTGGAAGCTGTTGATATTCGTCCGGTTGGACCCGCTCTTGAACTGGATCGCGGTCTGGGTTGACAGCATGTCTTTCTTCCAGGCGCTCCCATCTGCCAGCCGGTAGATGATGAGAAGGTTCGCGATTTGCTGCCACGGTCCGTGAGTCAATGGCTAGCGGGCCAGCGGACAAAAAAGGAAGGCGCACCTGGCAGGCAGACGCAACGGCGAGCCAAACCTGATTCGTCGGGTTGTTGACCGCGTACGTGATGAGGAACAGGATGGCGAAGACGCTGTAGAGCGCGGCGGATTCGATGATGACAGCCGCGAGGGAGATGTAGTGGTTCGCGGACTCGGCGGGGAGGCTTTGAATGAGGGTGCGCCGGTAGGAGACAAGGCGCCCGATAATGAGCAGCGTCAGGATGATGTTAGCGCTCAGGGAGATGGCGTAGTAAGAGGTCCCGTATGCCAAGGGCAGGGCGCTGTACATGGAAAGGGTGGGCTGGGAGGACTCGAGCGTCCAGAGGGTGCCCATCCCTAATGTGCGTAAGGGAAGATGCGAACAAAATTCGCCGCCACTGCTCACCGAAGGAAGCCAGTAAGAGAATAATGGGAAACGTGATGACACCCCAGGCAAGCTTGGTGCTGCCTGACGCAGACCATATCACCCAACACCGCCATAACTGGAGGACATTTAAGAAATTATATGTTCAGGAGGCACTTTTACCCACCACGAGTAGATCGGAGAGGAAAGTGAGAAGAAAGAGGGTGGCAAAGAAAATAACGTCGACAGCGGCCGACTGCGTGTCCAAGAAAAACTGCCATGGTCCTCCTAAAGCCAGTGTAAGCTGATACCGGAAATAAAATATTTTTGAAGCTTTGGTTACCAGGGTAGTTTCGGTTGTCGATATAGATCATTTGGATAGTGCGGGACTGCACCGCGATGAAGAGGGACTCGATGAGGAGCATCAAGGTCATGTAAAACATAAGGATCATAGGCTGTCGACCGAGCTTCCTCCGCTTCCAGAGAAAGAGCATGCAGTTGGCCCATAACACCAACTGGATGCCATAGCCTGTCCCAGCGACGACATCGCCTGCTATCTGCAGTTCATATATTAAACGGGGGTGTCAAGTATTCAGTTTCAGCACCCACAAAGTTACGCTCATATTCGATCGTCGCGCTGTCCTCGTCGGGGCCATAGTATGGGGACATTTGTGGACTGTGTCGAGTGTCGTCGGTCCTTATGAAAGAATCTCTGGCAGGGGGGACAATTTGAGGTGTCGAACTGCAATACCCGTTGAGGTGGGGATTATAAGTAAACGCTCCTGATGCTCCGGTATCTCCAATACTTCGAAGAACCTGTTGAAGAACCTGTGTTGTATGACAGAAACCTGTTGGAAGTCGTCATTTGAAGGAAAACACGGAATTAGATGCCCCGTTTGGAAACGCCGACGGAATGTCACAGGCACATTTATTTCATGCTCTCCATGCCCCCGTCCCGCAGTCGCGTAGGGATTGTCACCTCAACAACAAGAAGGGTCGTGCGGGGCGGAAGAAGATCATTTCGGGCGAGGAGATGGCAGTACTCTTGAGCTCGTTGATCAAGCGCGGGGCCCAAAGAATCATGCAAAACATATGAACCAGTCTCCACGACTGTTCACGATCCCTCAGAGTCCTGACAGGCTTGAATGATAATTAGAGCATACGTGGGGTTACCAGTACCGAATAGAGGATATGTGGATTCATCTGGGCCTGTTGCCAGTGAGTCGGACCCGAGGCAGAGGTCTGGTAGACCAGGGACCACAGACTTCTTGATGAATGGATCTTAACCAGGGAAAGTATTTCTCTTGCGGGCAGGCCCAAGAATCCTACAACTGCTTCTATCTGAAGTCCCGGAACCAGAATCACCTTGAAGCATTCGACATGCGTGCATACCTTCCATCGCTGCAGTTCCTGGCCGTTCGGTCGCGCTGTTGTCAATGACATTGTTTTCCGTGCATGCTTTCCAATGTCAGGCGCCGGTACCGAGTAGTAGTAAATGGAAATCCAAGCTCTCGGAAGAGACGGCGTGGAGACGGTTGTCTGACGTTGGGCGAGCAGGAGTGGGAGAGAGAAAGGGCTTTAAATAGACACGACTAGAACAACTGTCGTTGATAAGTATCTCGAATGAGATGCAATACCACGACCTGACTCGACAATGACTTGAACTTGATCAATTGATTCTGTTTGATGATCGACGCGGTCAGAAGCTTAAAAGCTAACTTTATGTCAGACTTCAAATTAAAATTCAATCTTGGCTCGAAAAAAGGAGATGTATTTACAAAGTGTGCCGTCCAGTCCTTGAAGACAGGAGGAGGATGTTCAAGTTTAACCGCGTGAGGAACTTATGGGTACTATTGAGCCCAACAAAAAATTCGATAGTCGGGATTTTGATCCAAGGGGCTCCTCATCCGTACGTCCAACATATGTCAGTATCCTTCTGGATCCTTGGCTCGAATGCACGCTTACCGGTTTTCCTTCACACCTTGGCAACTTCCATGGAAGTCCGAACACCGAGGGTTTCTTTTTTGGTGGTACGAGATCAGATACAGAACATCTAACAGAGGTTAGACTCCAGTACTGCGTAAGGGACGGGGGTTCGCGACCCCCCGAGACAAGTGAAAACAAGTTCACCCCACCCAGGAGTATTGCTTTCATTATAGCGTCTACAGATACACCGCCTTGAAGCATATTATCGGAGTCAGTGGGTGATGGACCTTGTAACGAGCCTATTCAAGCTCGGGAGCGCGAGCAAGAAATCCCAGCCCGTCCGTGAGCACCGTCAGTGAATATAGAAGCACAGGCGCGTCCCGCGTCAGAGCAATCCAGCTCCCTTTCGTCTGCGACGAAAGGCCTCTGCACAGCAGTGCCACCGGCCACATCAAGGAAACAAATGCTGAGACTGAAGTCGTTATCTTCGCCAGCCGGCTCAAGCTCAGCTTGGTCTCCTCTTCTCGGTCTCCTCTTCTCCAGCCATCTCACACCCGGCTTGTCAATGGGCGTCCGCTTCGCAAGCCTCGCCTCGGGAGGCCTCTTTGCCAGCCGCCTCAGAATCTACTGATACCACCGGGAAAGCAAAGACATCCTCCAGTTCCATGTCCAAGTCGACGTCGGCGGCACAAGCACCAGACTAGGAGTAACTAGAGACGCAGGCAGCTTCGATGGAAAGAACAGGATACGCTACAGAAACTGCCCGCTCGGCGTTCTCCCCACGCCATCGCTCGACGCTTTCTGCTTGCCTTCGCCTTCGCGGACTGCAGGGCGAAGGTGTCAAAAGAGACGAGGACGAGCAGCAGCGCAGAATCAAGTCGACGAGGTAAGTTACGCGTCAAAGGATACGATTTCGACGGCATAGGCAGCAGTAGTTCGCCTTCGGTTTCGTTCTCGAGAGAGCCCAGGTGCAAATCGAGGCTCATCCATTGGAGCGTGTGATGCAGCGTCCACGATTTCTGCCTCCGCTGCGCCGGCGATCGCTCCCCAAAGTCGCCGCTGCGTCGACCATCACCGAAGCACCTCGCGCCACGCACCCGTACCTGCTCATTTTCTTCCTCGCCGCCTTCGTGCAGGGCAATGCCGACACACACGACGCGGAAGTAAACGGAGCCGCAGCCCTGAGGCCAGGGACTCAGCGCCACGCAAGCCACGACTGTAATGTTGACCCGCAGGCGCGGTGAGTCGCCCACCCACGCAGCGCCGCCGCCGCACAGGAACGGGCGAGATGTTCCCCTCGTCTCGGGCTGCCGCGGCACCATCCACCCGTCTGTGGTCATGCTCGTCTCGTGGCCAGGACGAGTCGCTCTGAGTCTTTGGGGGCTTCGTCGTCTTCGCCGGCTCCCCAGCTCCTCCAACCATCCTCGCACCCTCGGCGCGCTCGCTTCTCCCTCGCCTCTCCGTGCACAGGTTCTCGTTTCCCCCTTCACCCCACACCGTCCGCGCGCTCGCACCGCCCCGCTGCCTCCCCACCGGAATCGCCAGACAACCTGTCCCCCTCGTGTGCGACATGCCTACCCCCGCCCGCGCCCAGCCACCCCCGCCCCTTCCCGGCCGTTCGTCTTCCAGTCGGACGCTTCTCGCTCGTCGGATTCGTGCTTGTCCACTAAAACCGCTGCCACGCTCACGGTGTCTCCTTTGCTCGAGCTCGCCGGTCGTGGACGCTCACACCGCTCCGCTGCACCCCTTCGCGCGTTCGCCCCGCGCGCGCGTCCGCCCCATACACCACACCAGGCTCTCTCATCCTCCGCCTTCCCGCGCGCGCCAATACCGGGTTCCGTTCTGGCGTCTATAGCACCTGGCGCTTGCGTTCCGGGGACTGCAGCGTCTCCCACTTTCCACGCCTCGCAGCGCCTCCCTGCTCCACGTCCGTCCGTATGCGGCATCTGGTATGTCAAGCTCCCCTCGCGCGCGCCCCGCCTCGGGTACGACCTTCCCGACCCATCCCCGGGCACGATCCGTAATGCGGGGTCCATCCACAGGAAGCAGGACAAAGGCGAAGGCGACCGGGTCCTGCCCAAGACAGCTCATCTCGCGAGGCAATGCCTTATTGACTGGGAGAGCAAGAGCGTGAAGAGCAGACGTCTTCCGCCTCCCATGTTCCCTGCGAGCGAGAGAGGGAGGCGAGAGGGAGCGCGAGAGGGAGCGCGAGAGGGAGCGTGACAGTGGGGATGATCGCGTCGTAGGGCTCGAGCTCGGACTCGAGTCGGGCTCGGGCGAGAGGAGATGACGAGCCGTCCATTGCTCCGAAACGAAGAATAAGCGTACCGAGCATGCCAAACACCGGCGCGCGGCCTGCAAATTTGGTATCAGCACCGCAGAATAATGAAATAAATAGAAAAACAAGGCGATGTACCTTCTTTGTAGTGCGCGACGTGGCCGTGAGACCGTAGACGGTGACTCGTAGAATGGTAAGCTCGTCCGTGGGTGCATGTAGTAGTCATATTCGTGTTTTTGCGCCTCCTGATACCGTCCCTGGTGCCGTTCTAGAGGAACGCGTCAGCGACGAATAAGCGAGGGTGGGATATGAGAGAAGGAGAAAAGAAAGAATGGGCAGGCGAGGGGATCGAGGGCTGGAAGAACCGAAGAAGAGAAACGAGGAGAGCGGCGCCGAGAGGGGAGGGGAGTGGAGGGGATAACAGGGGCTGGGCGGGCACACGGAGGAATGAGCGATGCGCGTAGGCAGAGAACAAAGTAGATTCCATTCAAAATCAAAATCAAATCGCCTCTAGCCTTAGGGTGCGTCGCAGCCGACGCCGAGAATCCAGCACCTCGTACGCGTCCTCCGAGAAATCGGAGAGAATAACGAAGGGAAGGGAAACAGTACGCGCAGTAAAACCTCTTCCCGATAATCATAAAGATCGCCAAACGCTGACCTCAAAAGAAAAAGAGAAGAGAAGAGAAGAGAAAGAAAGACTTACCTCGCCATACCCGCCTACACCACTCCAGCAACCCAGGCCCTCAGCACTACGGTGACGACCACACCACAATCCGCCTCCGCAGACCCGTGTGCGCGGCGTTAAAGCCATCATTGAGACTCGCTGGCAGCACCTGAAGCCGATGGATGGATTGCTGGTGCCCGAAGAGGACCATGAATTCGATGCTTTGGGTGCCCATTTTGACACCTAAGTCTGAAGATGGATGGATGGATGGATTTCCGATGCGGCACTTGCTGCGCTTGCAATGCGGAGGACTGCACCTGGCTGGCTGAAGGGTCAAGGAGCTGTTGGTACCTGCACTGGGCTGCGGAACGCTCAGGCTGGACCTGGAGACGGACTGGGCGCGCGAAGAGCTAGTGCAGACAAAGTGGGTGTCGAGATCCTAGAAGGGCATGACAGGGAAAAAATCTGAGGCCAAAGTGCACGGCATGGAAAGAACGCGCGTGGGCGAGTAGAGTCTGGGTGTGCGTCAGTGTCGCGGTCAAAGAAAAGGGAAAGGGGATCGGCATAAGATGGGAAGGGGACGTACCGTCAGTGACCTGTATTGCAGCACTCATACTTCACTTGGGAGCAGCGCTAGTGGCATGCTCAAAGACGCGAGTCTCGGATTCGCTTGCAGGGACCAGGGAACCTACCCTCCGTGGTCAACCAAAACCATCACGTCCACAGGGACTTCGAAGCGGACGTGCCTCTAATTGACCGTCTACGGCCTCCGCCACAAGAATAGCATGGCGCGCAGACACTTGGTTGACTCCGAGACATAGATTCGCGTCCTTCGACAAGAAATAGCTGGCGGTAGTCGGAAAATCGACGCGGGGGAATTGCTATGTTGTTGGATTATTTGAAACCGGGATTGGAACCGGCGGTGGTCTTCTCTTTGCAGTGCCTCTCAACAGACGAGTCGGCAAAGTGGTGAAGTTGGTTTTGCGTTGTTCTTTGTTTCTGTGTTTCTGTTTATCTCACGTCCGGATTTGGATGCGCCCCTCTTTCCAACGAACGACATCAATCCAGACTCCAGTGTACTCCATTTGCTTGGGCTCTGGGCTCGCGATGCTTGCGACGTTTTATGGATGCTTTACTTCTAATCAAGCCGCGTTCGTTGGCCACCTATATTTTTCGCCAGCGGCTTACGTGTCCTCGCAGGTACAAACATGAATCGGATACCACGCAATACTAGAGGCGTCTCAACTCCTAGTTCATAAAAGAATTGCACCTTCATTTTACTTTCAGCCTGAGAAACTAACTCGGATATGGTGTACGGTACACTGCCTTTCCTCATAGAGTAGTTCTGGTGCAACCTGGATTCAGAGGCAACCCGGGGTTCGACTCCTCGTGTCCGAATGGTACGGTACACCGCCTCTCTTCTTGCGTTGTCGAAATTACCGAGAATTGAAGCAGGGTTCGACTCCCTGTGTCCGGATGACACGCAACTCGCCTATTTTTTGAACCCACTCGCAGAAAACTGCACACTCATCTAACTTCGCAAGTGAAGAAAATCATCGGACATGGTGTACGGTACACCGCCTCTCTTCTTACGTCGTGGCAAAAATTAACAAGAATTGAAGAGGCAGCACGGGGTTCGACTCCCTGTGTCCGAATGTCAATGTGCAAGTCGATCAGTTATTTTTTGAACCCAGCTCCAGAAAAATCCTCACTCATTAAACTTCGTAGGCCTAGAAAGAACTCGGACATGGTGCACGGTACACCGCCTCTTTTCTTATCTCGAGGGAAAATTTGAAGAGGCAGCGCGGGTTCGACTCCCCGTGTCCGAATGCGTGAGTAGATCAGTTATTTTTTGAACCCACTCGCAGAAAAATCCTCACTCATTAAACTTCGCAGATGAAGAAAATCATCGGACATGGTGTATGGTACACCGTCTCTCTTATTAGTTGGGGGGATATTCAAAAACATTTGAAGAGGCAGCTCGGGGTTCGACTCCCTATGTTCGAATTCGATGGCGCGTCAGTTGTTTTCTTTGAACCCAGCTCCAGAAAAATCCTCACTCATTAAACTTCGTAGGCCTAGAAAGAACTCGGACATGGTGTATGGCACGCCGCCTCTGTTCTTTCGTCCAACGAATTGACAAAATTGAAGAGGCAGCGCGGGGTTCGACTCCCGTGTCCGAATGCAATGGCAACCGTTGTTTCTGAACACAGCTCGCAGAAAAATCCTCACTCATTAAACTTCGCGGGTGAAGGAATCATCGGACATGGTGTACGGTACACCGCCTCTGTTCTTTCGTCCAGCGAATTGACAAGAATTGAAGAGGCAGCTCGGGGTTCGAGACTCCCCGTGTCCGATTCGAATGTGCGAGTCGTTCAGTTATTTTTTGAACACAGCTCGCAGAAAAATGCAGACCCATCTAACTTCACAAGTGAAGAAAATCATCGGACATGGTGTACGGTACACCGCCTCTTTTCTTATCTCGAGGGAAAAATTGAAGAGGCAGCTCGGGGTTCGACTCCCTGTGTTCGAATCCGATGACAAGTTAGCTGTTTTTTTTTTGAACCCAGCTCCAGAAAAATCCTCTCATTAAGCTTCATAGGCCTAGAAAGAACTCGGCCATGGTGTACGGCACACTGGCTCTGCTCTTTCGTCCAACGAATTGACAAAAATTGAAGAGTCAGCGCGGGGTTCGACTCCCCGTGTCCGAATGCGATTGTGGGACCGATTCAGCTTTTTGAAGCCAGCTCGCAAAAAAAAAGCACACCGATCCAACTTCACAAGTGAAAAAAAATTATCGGACATGGCGTACGGTACACCGCCTCTTTGCTTTAGTTGCTTGCTGGGAGATTAACAAGAATTGAAGAGGCAGCGCGGGTTCGACTCCCGGTGTCCGAAGGCGATTGTGGGACCGAATCAGTTTTTTGAAGCCAGCTCGCAAGAAAAAAAAACACATCGATCCAACTTCACAAGTGAAGAAATTATCGGACACGGTGTACGGTACACCGCCTCTCCTCATAGATAAGTCGGATATGATGAACGTTATAGGCATCCCGGGGTTCGACTCCCTGTGTCCGAATTAGCCGTATTGATTTCATGTTTTTTTTCCGGCAACTTCAAGCTCAAGAAAAATTGCTGACTTATCCGACTTTCGCCATCTTGCAGCTCGATAGGTTCGATATGACAAGCATTTCGGCGTAACTGGTGCGGTCAATTTATTGTCCTTGAACCGGATTCTCACCAAGCGGATTCTGGGACTCATTTTTGTCGGAAATTTTCCAGAGCCAAAAGAGACGTTATATAAATAGTAGTAGACATCGTATTCTATGACAGCATCTCAGCCTGTCAGGTTTCCCTCTGAGCAGAGGTTAGCGACCAGTTTGGGAAAACAGCCAACTGAGCTTACCTTCTCAGTGCGCGCCTACACCTCCCAGTCGTGACCACCGAAAAGGACGTCCGGCTCGGCCTTCAAACTGATGTCAACGCTTAACTTTCAAAATATTTTCCCGGCAGCCTACATTCTCAGTACGCGCCTTCACCTCCCAGTCGTGACCACCGAACAGGACGTCGGGGTTGGCCTTCAAATGGATGTCAAATGACCGACTTTCAAATAAATAGTTGAGCGGGCTTACCTCCTCAGCGCGGGCCTTCACCTCCCAGTCGTGACCACCGAATAGAACGTCGGGCTCGGCCTTCAACTAATGTCAACTGGATTTCGAAACGTTTTCCCGAGCTTACCTTCTCAGCGCGGGCGGCGACTATCCAGTCATGACCAGCAAATAGGACGTCTGGGTTGGCCTTCGAATGGATATCAACGACACCATCAGATAAATATTTTGGAGAACCTACCTTCTCAGCGCGTGCCTTCACGTTCCAGTCATGACCGCCGAATAGGACGTCCGGCTCGGCCTTCAAACTGATGTCAACAATGGACTTTCAAAATGTTGGGCGAGCATACCTTCTCAGCGCGGGCCTTCACCTCCCAATCGTGACCACCGAAAAGGACGTCGGGATTAGCCTTCCAACTAATGTTAACGATGAGCTTTTAAGTTTTTGCGCGAACTGACCTTCTCAGCGCGCGCTTTCACCTCCCAGTCGTGCCCACCGAATAAGACGTCGGGCTCGGCCTTCGAAGGGATATCAACGATAGATCTTCAGACAAATATTATGGAGAACCCACCTTCTCAGCGCGAGCGGCCACTGTCCAGTCGTAGGCGAATAGGGCGTCCGGCTCGGCCTTCGAACGGATATCAACGATAGATCTTCAGACAAATATTATGGAGAACCCACCTTCTCAGCGCGAGCGGCCACTGTCCAGTCGTGGCCGGCAAATAGGACGTCTGGCTCGGCCTTCGAACGGATATCAACGACACCATCAGATAAATATTTTGGAGAACCTACCTTCTCAGCGCGTGCCTTCACGTTCCAGTCATGACCGCCGAATAGGACGTCGGGCTCGGCCTTGGAACTGATGTCAACGCTTAACTTTCGACATGTTTTCCCGGCAGCTTACTTTCTCAGCGCGAACTGCCACTGTCCAATCGTGACCAGCGAATAAGACGTCGGGATTGGGCTTCGAACTGATGTCAACGAGAGGTTTTCGACTTTTTGCGCGAGCTTACCTTCTCAGTGCGCGCCTTCACCTCCCAGTCGTGACCACCGAAAAGGACGTCAGGATTGACCTTCAACTAATGTTAACTGGATTTCGAAACGTTTTCCCGAGCTTACCTTGTCAGCGCGGGCGGCGACTGTCCAGTCGTGACCAGCAAATAGAACGTCGGGATTGACCTTCGAAATAATGTCAACGACCGACTTCCAGAAATATTTGCGCGAGCTTACCTTGTCAAGAGCCGCTCCCGCACCTGGAGTAGGGATGGGACCAGCGATTGCAATGGCCACAAGAGTGAAGGCAAGAAGAGTAGAGAGCTTGATGTTCAACATGTTAGAATCAACAGAGGAAGGGTGAGGGTTCTGAATTATTCGTTTCATTCAAGCCAGCCTTTATACTTGCGTCCAGGCCACAACTGAAATCTCTCCACAAGCATCCGCAATCCTCGTCGCACATGGCTTCGTCTCCTCCTAGTAGATGTGGATCAATGAACGAACATCATTCTAGCGAAGTTCTTTTGTTCACCCACCGCGCACACCGGCCGAAAAACTCTTGGCCGTCAACGGCGATAGCGAGAGACCGACTGCATGCTTCAAGTTCAGAGAAAGTCCAGCGAACAAAGGCAGAAGTGGTGGTCATAAAGCTGTCGGCGCAACTTCACGGCCGCTCGTCGAAAGGGAATTTCTTCCGGGGTCCATACGACTCCGGAGTTTATAGAAATTGAAATGCTGTCCGTTGGATAATGGATGCGGCTTCGGCGGGTATTTTTCTAGTCAGTTTTGCATTAACAATGCAGGATCGTTTTCCCGCCTCAGGCTGTCTGCCACAGCGTCTTGGCCACCAACCCTGTCAAGCACGCCAACTCATGGAGGTGTCTCGGTCAGGGCAGAGACTAGCGCAGAGCGGGCTTGTACAGATTCTGATACAGAAATCACAGGATCGCGATGTCCGGCGAAGGCGGACTCGGATGGACATCATCGGAGCAAGCCGATGTGATCAGAGTACTTGTGCCAACTTGCCTAAACATGTTCGAGATTTTGCAACCCAGCGCTCTGATCTCTCCAGATCCCGACTTTTCAAGTATGGGGGATCAAGTTCCGCCTCGTGGTCCCGACTCGTTTGGTCTTTTCTTTTGGGTCTTTACAGCTTGAAGGTGCGTACCGTCATCAACACCGCAAAATCAACCCCTGCTCTATTCAAATTGTAGTCAGAGGTTTGGCTGGAGATGGGACTCGGAAGAGAAGTCGACTTATAACAGTGCTGCTTGGCATTGGCTTGGCCGGCGCCTTCAAGGTTCCGGAGTTTACGGCCAAGCCTAGTGCTCGTCTTGTCATCTCCAGGGGCGACCGACTCGGTTGGATTACACCCTTTGGGATGGTTGAAATCCACCAGCCCATGACAGAGGCAAACGTATTGGCTCGCAAGTATAACGACTCCGAGTCGGAGGATGGAGATCCATCATTCCTACGTATTGTGCATCGGATTGAACTTCTTGTCCTGGCACGGAAGTGCACCAACTTCCGTGGATCCCGGCGCTGATCAGAGGACGGGGCGAAATCGGACACCTCTGGGTGTGCCCATTCAAAAACAGTCCATTCTCATAGCCACAAATCCCTCACCATTTTCCCTCATGCCAAAGCGTTCAGAGTACTACCCGCTCAGTCCCAATGATCCAGCCGACGACGTCGAAGGTCTCCCTCTACCAGAGAAGTTCACATGGCCATTCAGCTTCTCCCGCACTCTTCTGGTCGTAATTATTGCCACCGAAACCCTTGCATTGGCGATCGCTATTGTCCTTCTGTTTGCACGGGCGCCCGCCACAACCTGTACTCTTCCACCGCATTCTCAACGCGTTCTTTACTGTAAGTGAACAGATTTAATTCAAACAAAGCTCTCATTCACCTTGATCTATGTAGCACCAGCCCATGAAGCCGTCGAACACGAGGTTCAAGTTTATAATCTAGGATTCCCAGGTCAGCCATGGGATCCTCCACATCGGACATGGCTCATGAGAAATAGGCGACTTGTCTCCATTCCAAATCCCATCGTCTCCCGCACTCGACGAAATGTGGAGCAACCTTTACAATCGTACGGAGATGTTTTTCTCGTACAGGATACTCATATAGATGTTCCTTCAGGTGGTATCTCTCGGATTACAAAAGAAGAGGCTGCTCGACTGCCAAACAAAACGCATCCGATCCCTGGTGACGACGACCACTATGTAAGCTGCCTTTTATATTTTCTCGACGCCGCACAGCTAACTTCATCTTCGTACCGTGAAGATTGTGGGATTGGGTGTTTTCCATGATCTGCACTGTCTGGTAGGCTCGTTCCATGCACAACCCAAACCTCAAAAACTGATACACCATAGAATAAAATCCGGATGGCGGTATGCATTTTGTGTATGTGGAGAGTGCAAAAGCTAACTTGTGGGGCTTGTAGCTTGATCCCGAATATTACCCGGACGCCCGTGTTTCCACCACCAACAATTGGATTCCTGCGCAGGAGGAAGCGACAGAG
Organism: Mycena leptocephala; assembly: GCA_029378395.1. NCBI lineage: Eukaryota > Fungi > Basidiomycota > Agaricomycetes > Agaricales > Mycenaceae > Mycena > Mycena leptocephala. The sequence continues at coordinate 441,019 of JARJLF010000057.1, forward strand.
CACGTCTGTAAGCAAATCCATTATTTCAGACGTCCGTAACCGATGGATCCATGCCCTTAGCGCACTGCATGGACTGGCTTCGTCGATCCATTATGTGCAACGGCGATACAAGTCTGATTGTGTACGATTTCCCAGCTTCTCGGACGAATCCCCACTCACGGTCTTGGCTCAGGTGGCAATGGCAGGAATTGAAGAATCGAACCATGCCGCAAGCTACAGTCGCCCACACGTGCCGGAAGTTCGACAAACTTCTAGACTGGGCGAATGCGCATGAGATGAAAGTCGACTATGATCCAACCATCCACATCGAGGACGATATCATAGTTCCTATTTTCCATAACGAAATTCCCTAATGTCCTTGTGAAATGAATAGTATGTTTCAAAGTTGTACCATACTTTGCATCGAGTTCTTTTATTTCCGCTTAGCAGCGGTGCCTTCTTTCTTGTAAGTATTCGATGGCCAAGGCAACGCGTATATCGCCAAAGAAAATGCAGACAAAAATACAAGCCGAGTAAATCATGTTGCGTTGGTGCTTCCGCCTGGGTCGCTTTCACGCTTAGTGTAATCAAACATATGACTTTGAATTACGCCAATGTCTGTCAGATTCTTGTTCTGGTTCGATATCGGCGCAACAGGGTCTGTTTGTGCCGGTGCTGTGCACGCCGATCCGGCACCGCTGCTCACCAGTTCCCTTTCAACTCATACTCTGGCTCCGCGCCTCTTATAATCATTGAAAGCTAACCCGACTGAACACCCAATTTGCTCACAGAATGAGGATGCCCAACTTGAAGCAGACCAGCTACGGCGTGGACTCGGACTTTCAGAGTTATGAGGAGGTAATTACCCCATGCGTACTCGCGCACTGGCAAATACTAACGACGAAGGCAGGCCCATGCGCGCGCCGTAGCGGGCGCCGTAGCGGGCGCCGTACCGACCTTCTCTGTGTGTGGCGCTGCGCTCCACAAAGACCACCACATCGTTCTCAAAGGCGCGTACATGTCCGAGGCACAGCCCTAATTTCCGGCTAACTATTCATGATATCCGCAGGCCGCCCCGTGCGCATCCTCTCCCTCACCCTCTCCATATCCAAGGTCCGTGGAATCTCGAGAAAGATGCACATCCTCAGCGTCGATGTGCGTCCTCCCAGTGCCTTTAACAATCCCACCAAATATCCTAATTCTTTGTCCAAAAAATAACCGACTGCAGATCTTCACCAACGAACAACTGGCGGGTGCCTTCCGTCCCTCCGTATTAAATTTATTGATTCAGGGACAAAGGAAGAGATCAGATACGTGAAAGATTTTATCGACGCCCCAGTGCTCACGCGGGCCAATTATACGCTTGTGTGTCCCTACCCCTTCCCCATTCCCCCTCACCTGTTTATTCGTTCAATGTCTACACTTCACAGGGTAGTATTGATGCTCCAATTCTCAACCTCCTGACCGACGACGGCGAGTCCAAGGACGACGTCAATCTCCCCAGAGGTCCCCTCGGCGAGCGCCTCGCGGCCGACTTTGCCTTGGGAAAGGATTTGACGGTGACAACACTGAGTGCGCTGGGTGAGAAAACAGGTACGGATTCCCATTAGGCTATCGAGATTTGAGACTCATCGGGAGCTCGCGCGCCGCAATTTTCAAGCTTTCTTCTCCGTTCAAGCTGGAATAATCAAGGATAATTCCACCCCTTCACATCTGTCTCCTCAAACATCTGCTTTTTAACTTGGTGGGTGCATAAAATTGAGTCGAGTTTAGAGAAGAAACTAAATCAAAAGGAGCTAAATGCGGATGTGCGTCATCGGTTGGTCATCGCTTCTGACCGGCCCCACTCAAGTCAAGACTAATTTCAAACTCCGCCCCAGCCCAATTGACAGCTCCGAGAAGTACCAGTCTGCCTACGGCAACAAGCCCGCCTTGTTAGAACAGCGTAGGCAGACTGGTTACGAGTCTAGATAACTCGTAGAGACTTTGAAGGACCTTTTGAAGTTCTCCCGTGACGGCGTTGACCCACTATGTATAGAGAACTTCGAGGATGTACGTCGGCCTACGCCTAGGGCATGAAATCGTCCGTATTACGGTGACGGCCTGAAAAAATGCGCCCGTAAGCGTAAAGGATTATCGCCAATACGGGCTGGGTGATTTGGACCCGTACCCGTACCGTACCCACCCATTACCGTCGTATCCCAATTCCCCTGGCTCGTCTGAGAAGTCTCAGCGATTTTATTGAGCTTAGAACTGATTCTCTGGGCTAGATTGACGCACCAATGAACATCGAAAACCTCCAGTGAAGCGCTAAGCATCACCCGTAAAAACCCGTCTAAAAACGGCCGTATTTTCGGATGAGAATTGGCCAGACGATATGCCGTAACCGTTTTTACTGCCCGTCTTCCCGTAAATTTACGGGGCGGTTTCATGCCCTACAGGCTACGCCTTCCCCTGCAGTTCAAGAATATTCTGTTCAGAGTACTATTTCGACCAAATTCCTGGTACCGACTTGAAACCAGGTCTCAAACATGTAATGTAAAACCGCTGTGGAAGTGCCAATAGGCACGCACGTTGCTCATGCAGATCATTGCATAGTGTCAGTGTTCCTTCCCGGGCGTTATCAGCCGTGGCTACCTATATTATCTCTCACTCTCTGAACACACTGAACGTCTTGTTTCCTCCCATCCCCTCTATTATTCAGATTTTTCGCACGAAGACTCCACCAACGTTCAAATATCCACGCCACGCACGCTAGACTCACGCATCAGAAAGTCAGGTGACCGTGTCCTCAAGATCAGTTCAAGCGCGCAACTGTGTTATACCCGTGTTGGAAGGATAGCTGGCAAGTTCTCGTTATATATATATATTCCGTCTCTTTTATGTCTTCCTATTTCTCGCCCCTCCCTCCTCCATCTCTTATTCCAACCTTTGCATCATTCTGACAGCGAAGCTTGTCCCGAGATCACGTCTGGCTCGGCGTGCGCTGGGGATTGACACGTCAGAGATCTGGGCAATCTCTTGACAACATTGTTCGGGGCATTGCGTCTCCCTATTACGTCTTTGCACACGTCCTGGTCAGTACGATGGTCGGAGGCGAAGTTAGCCTAGGCATCATTTCACTATTTTATTTCACCATGGACTCTTACTTACACATGTCATTTGTAACTGTTTGACCCGTATTTCATACGCGCTGGGCACTGGTGACACAAGAGTATGTGTGCAGCCACCCCGATCATGTAATAATTGCTGTCAATGCAACGGAAAGGGGATTCCCTTCTTCCCTTCTTACCACCACCATCTCCTGAGTCCTTGAGTTTTCTATCAAGTCAAAATGATCCTCCGAGTTGGACCAGGAGTATCAAGAGTTATCAAGTCGATTGTGTTCTACCGCTAAGTCTCATTTGTCTCATATTGGGGTGTATTCTACTCTACGGCTACTACACAGGCATACACATGACCCGCTGTGAGCCATCACTTTGTGATCGCTCTGGAACGGCACATACGAAGCGGAAACGGCATCGCCAAATAAGGACAGAGCACATTTCCGATCCGACGCCTTACACATTGGCACACACACAGACCGAACGCAGCAGGAAAAGCGAGCACCACAACGTGAATCGGCTACCAGCGAATGGACATCCGTCGCGCAAGAAAGCAACGTTCCGACCCCGTACACACCATAACAAATTAGCCAACCTAACAGGAAAAGGCGGCACGCGTAAATATTAATTATCTGCAACGCCGCTCGCCGATTTTGTGAACACTTAGCCAACTTAAAACGCACGCCCAGGAAAGAAAGCGAACGGTGCGCGTAAATATTGATTGGCATACAACGGCGGCTCGCCGATTTTGGAGTCTGTGCACCCTTCCGTTTTCCCTGCTCACACGCACGCCACCTTTTGTTTTCTGTGCGCTGCCCTGTGTTTTCCCGCTGCGTGCCCGACTTTGCGACTCTGCGTGCCCCTTTGGTTTTTCTGCTCGCACAAGCACAACACCCTCCGCCTCGCGCTTCCCCTCCGCCTCGCCTCGCTCCGCTTCGCCTTGCTCGCGCTGGCGACGCCGAGCCAGGCGCCGAACGAAATAAAATTGAGTAGGATATGGTTATGGAGCTCATGGAGCGGCCTTCAAGAAGGAATAGGTCATTCAAGTCGGGAAGAGTACCAACAAAACGAACGAGGAGAACAAGATCAAGGAAGAATGGCCAACCAAGACGAGATCTGAGGAACGGAAAACCCATGCATAGGTTCTGGAATATGGGACTAGGAGCGGAAACCGTTCCCGACACAAGGAGCATGTGTCCAAAGAGTGGAAAACCCACACACAGCCTCCAGGAACATAGAGCTGAGAGTGGAAATCCTTCCCGACTAAAGGAGCACGCGTTCGGCGAACGGAGAATTTGCGCACAGCTTCCAGGAATGAAGAATTGAGAGCGGAAACTGGAGCGCCATGCGTTCGTTGCATGCGCAGCACAGGAACGGAGCGGGAACCTCTTTCGAGTCACAAAGACAGACGGAACCAGTCAAAGAAGCATGTGGCGGTCCCAATTTAGGGAACGGGATGCGATGAGTCGGAGAAGGGCAAGAGGAACATGTAGAAGGCAGTGCTAGAGGGTCAATTTCCTATAAATACGAGACACTGCTACGAATAAAGACATCTAATTTTCCCATCTAAAACTACCAGCACATCTTAAGTGATACGCAAGTACCGCTCACCAGGGTATGCCGACTACGAAAACAAGGTCTCCAGGGCTGCGCCTGGCAGAACATCGAACCGCCTCCCTTGGATTGTCCGCCGCTGTACGGACCGCTCGACATAACAGCATTCTCAAGCACCACGCCAGTCATCGCTCGAGTTGTATAACTCCCCGACCGCTCACATCGAACGGAACGGGTATCAACCTTCATCGCAGCTCTCAAGAAGCCAACTCCGCTCGTTAGAACTTGCGAACGGAAAAAAGAAGACGATTTGTAGAGAATTTAGTAGGGAACGGACTTGGAAAGAACGGAACGGCAGACAGGAGCGGAGTCGTTGAAAACAAGTTTAGGGCCTCCCAGCGCACGAAGCACCCCAGAAGAGGTCGGAGGACCAAGGGTAGCTGTATACAAAAGAACCGAGAACGGCCCCATAGCGTTTATAACAACGGAAACCGCATCGCATCTAAACAGTCGTCCGCTCCTCGACAGGATTGTAGAACGGGACGTGTTACAAAATTCAGGGAAGGCTAGACTTTGGGCGGATTCTCCTCCATACATTAGAATAGCGAACCGTACAACCAGATATTCTCTGGGGCATATCAAAATCCTCTAAATAAACCACACACATTTTACTGCTACCTCAGTCTCGCGCAGCGACACCATTATCTCCCCCAAGGACGAACACTCTCTACTTGCCCTTACCACCACCACCTATCGGCACCTAGCAGAGGCGCAGTCAACATCACACCGCTTCACTCTGTTCCTCACCTGGGACAAACCAATCTTCTACACCGCCGATCAGCATTGATCATCCACTGAAATCAGGAAATTAATTAGTTAAATCTCCAAATAATGTTTCCTGGCCGAGTGTGTGTTTCTGGCTCAGAAAAATAAATAAATAAATAATAACTCCTGTCTTTGTACCCCTGTTTCCTGGCCGACGTCTCTCCCATTCCCCTCACCTCACTCTCCTCTATCCTCAATCTATCCCTCATCCTCAATGCTGGACACTCCTAAATCTTACCCATTCCTGACTTCAGGCTGCGCATTCAGTGCCCTAGATCCACTTCACCGACAAAATCTCATCCCTTTGGTACCTCGGGGTACTCTCGAGTCTCGCGCTATAAAGCCTATCATGGTGGCTGGTCCTGGGTCCCTAAATATCATGGACTGCATGGATGTCGATCCAGCTGCCGGAAAACCTTCCCTGTCATTATACCTTGTATGTCCCTTCATTTGTGTCCAGGAAAGAAACTCATTTTAACACAGTGGAGAATAGCCACAGACAGCCTGTCTGTAATTTTGGCCGAACTGATGCACATGGTGTCGGTGGTGCATCGAGTTCAGAGTTCACTATTCACCATACAGAGTCTGTCCATGAATTTGATGTTCACCGACCTGTGCATAATCATTTTGATGACACCTTGGAACGAACTCATGATGAGGTGCAAGATGCAACCAAACCTTTGGGCTGTCTGCTCTCCGGCATTAACTGCAGGGATCTGGGGCACAAAACCACAAATATTCAGAACTCTTTGCCAGCCGGTTCACGTGAGGTATGTTCTCATGAACTTGAACTCTGGTACACATTTGTCGGTGTTACGTCACAACCTCCACAGTTTTTGTCTGCCATACTAACTGTAGCCTGTCACAATCTATCTGCTTTCGTTCACTCATACCGCTTTCTAACGGCCCAGGATACTAGAACACTTGCAGAAGCTCATGCCGTGAGTACACAGGTTTCGTCACGCCAAGACTTACACCGCAGCTGCCTAAAGAATCATCAATGCAAAGAACATTTCCCTGGCTGGAATCTGTATATGCTATTCCATCAACTGAGGTATACTATCCCCCCCCACCGCTCCGGACAAACCTAGTACTCAGACAAACAAACATTTCTCGACCAATATTGGACCGTTTCCTGAGATTTCTGGCTCCACATGAACGTCAGTAGGTGCCCTAGAAATATAGCATTGAAAAGCTTTATAACAGTCCATCCTTCGAATATATATCATCTTGAAAAGCTGACAGCTTAGGCCATTTTCATTGATTTTGGGTATTTTATGGTTTTGGGCCCTCCACTTGAAGTCATATTACTTCATAAACACACCTAAAAGATACCTTGACATCGTAAGAGTACCCATATAAAATTTCAGAGGCATAGCTGTCTTGTAGCCCTCACAATAAACCGAACAATCATGGCATGCCTGCCAAACTGATTTCTCAACTGCCAAAAATGATGGCAAGAAATTTCATGCTGCCTGTCGACTACCATGGGTTTGCCTTGACCACTACTAAATGTGTGCTATAGTTCCTGTTGAGGTGCCCCACCCTATGAAGTTTGGAGGCGCTACGACCGCAAGGTGGTTAGCTATGAGGCCGGCGATCAGAATTTGACCCGTTACCTAGAACTCGGACACTTGACTACCGCCGAAAAAACGACGCCGTTTGCCCAATTCTTATCCGTTTCTCATGAAATAAATTTTGGAACCAAGGTAAAAGACAAATTGCCGACGATATATCCACTCAGAATGCATCTAGGACCACTGAATAAAATAATATCTACCGATCTTTCTTTGGTGTCCGAGTTCTAGGGGGGGGGATAGTAAAAGGCGGCTCAATAATACAGTAGATCCGATGACTCCACTGAATATTTTGTATTAGACAGGTTGCGCACGAGCCATTGGAGCCACCCAGTGGCTCTCGCACCGTGCGAAAACGGGTGGCTCCACCGCCAAAATATGACGTGAATGGCTGTGAGTGGCTTGTTGGAGCCACTCGCCTGCTATTTTTGCGCACGGTCCGAGAGCCACTGGGTGGCTCCAATGGCTCGTGCGCAACCTGTCTATTCACAGCACTATGAATCCCGAGAGCCAGGTGTCATCAGTTCTTTCGCTTTGAACAAAAACTTTCAATTCATACGGTGCACCTCAGTTGAAGAGCTGACAAAGGTTGCCAATTCTTTTGATAAAAATTATGTTCTGTGCCGCACCAGTGATATTTCTCCTTTCGTTCCAATGTTCTCTCCACTAGCAGTGACAGATTTGAGGGCCCTAGCAGTGTGCCACAATTTGTCAACGATGAATAGGAAGCTGGAGCTGTTACGGGCCTTGATGGAGCACTCATGCGAGTTAACCTGTGAGCTTGATTGTTTACTCTTCAAGCAGATCATTAGACCTCGCCCTGGTCCATTTATTGCCTCCAGTATTACTACAGCTCACATTGGACCAAGTCAACCAACTCCGCAATGGAGTGAAACAAACCCTCTATTTGCAAGATCATAAAGCCATTTGAATCCTCGTATGCCAACTCTCTATGGTATTTCACGGGGTGCTTTGATTCTATTCTCCTGCCTTTGACGAAGGGAAATGAAAGCAAGAACTCAACAGTCTAAGGGACAAGAGTACTTCAACTTATAGCATTGGGATAATCCTCGAAATCTGAGAAGTTCGTAATTCAACCATATAGTCTTCTATATATCAGTGGGCTCAACGTGAGGTTGTCAGCGCGCGCGTGAGCCGCAATCAGGTTTCATAAATCTGTATCATCAATTCCTCAACTAGGACATGCTACTCAGTAGACGACCGTCGGGCCATTCTTGGGCCATTCAGAATTTAAACTTTATATGTGAGGACTCAGGACTAAGCTCGGAACGATCGGCAGAACGACCGAGGTGCCTGGATTCTGGAACAGCGCCAGTACCAAGGTACCAGGGGTGCCCGGAGGGCCAATATATTGAAAAGTCCCCATCAACAAATCAATAACATAACAAAATAAATATTTAAATACTGTAAATAAAGAACTACTGTAAGTACTTGTATGTAGGCAACCAGCCTCCAGACCATGACACCCCAAACAGCTTTCAGCAACGCAACCAGACCCTTTGTTACTGTGACTGTTGCCAATTTGGACAACCACCAACCAAAGTGTTCAAAATCAGGAATGGGTGCTTGATGACACAGGCCACCTGGGATTCCATCCTCATCTCCAAGTCTACAAATTCCAGGCCGATGTGAGGTCCGAAGTAGCCAAATAAATTTAATTTGAATTTTCTCTGATTTCTTTTGGATGTAAGTAATGGTATTTTGAAGGCAACCAGCATGCCCGTTACCGTGACTGGGGAGGGTTTGGGCAACGCAACTGACCCCTCTGTTACCGTGGCGGTTGACTACATACAAGTATCTACAGTATAATAAATCCCGCAACGTTTCTCCTGTTGTCGCCGTCACCGCCCAGTTTTTGTGTTTGCCTCCTGGCTCCACACCGGTTCTTCTCTGTGATGCAATCATGTATATGTTGTCACCTTCCCACTGAATCTGAGATAATTACTGCATTGAAATCCAGATGGAACATGACATCCAGCATAGAGAGAATACACATCAAGTACAATATTTTTCAGCTCAATGGTCCCAATAAATATGCTAGGTACAATATCCCTAGCTCAATGTGAGCTGGTCGACGCTTGCGCGCACACGCAAGCGGTGACCGAGGGAATCTTTGAGCCATTTTCAAGTTCCTCAGAATATGCCCCTGAGTACATCATCCACGATGGAAGTAAAAGCAGGTCTGAGGAGAGGTACCAGGGGTGCCTGGAGGGCCTTGGTATGTTTAGGTGACAGGTAACAGAGGGTCGTGAACTGAACATTTTTGGCCTAGGTGGTGGTGACGTTGCGATTTCAAGTTTGAGTCCCAAATATGTCGAAACATCAAAATTTCGGACTACGTTTATAATAAGTTTCCCATAATTGCTGAGGAAACAGCCAAAAAAATGAACACTTTAGGTGACGGGTGACATGCAGTGAACATTTTGTCGAAATAGTACGGTACGTACACAAACCACCATAGTGAATACAGGTCGCGCTCGTGCAAATGCACAGACCTTCTCCGTGCACGCGGCGGCGCTACTTATGAACCATTATGTCGTCGTTGAGGGTTCCCCCCTCATAGACTCGTAACCAGTCTGCCTACGCCATTCTAACAAGGCAAGGTCGTAGGCAGACTGGTACTTCTCGGATATGTCAATTGGGCTGTCGCGGAGTTTGAAATTAAGTTGTTCATTGAGTGAGACCGATGACGCAATGAGCCGCGGCAATTCCGGAGATCACGGTCCGAAGTTGATTTCCACTAAAACTATCCTCAGGTTTTACGGCGTTCTGTACCATAAAGAGCAAATATAAGGTGGCCAAATGAAAGGGATAATTCTTTTATTTATTACCCCAGCTTCAACCGAAAAATAATCTTAAAAACCGAGTGCAAACGGAATAAGATTCTGAAAAGGTCACTTAAATTTCAAACTCCGCCCCAGCTCGATTGACATATTCGAGGAGTACCAGTCTGCCTACGGCAACAAGGCCTGCCTTGTTAGAACAGCGTAGGCAGACTGGTTACGAGTCTACCCCCCCTCGTAAATTGTCAAGTATTCGCTAACGAAATATTCGAATCCCCGTACGGGCATGAAGCTGTATCTCTCGTTATTCTTGGAAGTCTATTCGTGATTTTTGATAAATTAAAACAGCAATTCGCCCAGAAGAGAAATAACTTCGTCTCCACGAGGCGTTTCCGGAGCTGAATAATGTGATCTGTTGAAGTAGGATGTAGGATCTTCGTTCCCCCCGTCATCACTGCAGCGGGAGCTGTCAAATTTATTTTTCTCAGGATGAGTTAACAACCGTCTTCGTCTCCATGAGGCGTTTCCGGAGCTGGATAATGCGATCTGTTGAAGTAGGATGTAGGATCTTCGTTCCCCCCGTCATCACTGCAGCGGGAGCTGTCAAATTTACTTTTCTCAGGATGAGTTAACAACCGTCTTTTTGATCAGAGTCACTGATGTTTCCGCGCTGATAGGCAATAAGTTATATGGCCCGCAGCTGGGCCGGAAAGATGTACCAGACATGGCTGGATTTCAGTCGGCGGAGCCGCCTTCCTGGATGTTTTCGCAGCGTGTTCCGGAAGTCGAATATGGCAATGGCTGATCATATCCGAGAAGAATCACAACAGACGGTGCTCGTACCTCGCATGTTGAACACCAGTGCTTAGCCGGTGGGCCTGCTTGCAAAGATTCAACGATGCCTGTATTTTCCGCTACAGTTCAAGTTCATCATGGAACAGTTGATTGAAGTACTTTGCATCCAAAAAACCTACACCAAAAAATTTACTGATCGCTCTTGAATTTTATCCCCAAATGCGTGATGGCGGATTGAGGACAGTTCTATATCCACTATCATCGCAGATTCAGCTGTGATCGCTCTTGAATTTATCCCCAAATAGGTGGTGGCAGATTCAGCTACCCTGGCTTCATACCCACGAGGCGAACAGCCAAAGATATAAAATGTTTCCGGCAGCTACCTCTCATATTGTCCTCTCCTGTCCGACACCAGTTACACCATGCAATCCTCGTTTTTATTCTGGACAATATCCCTCATCCCAAGCAATATCTTCCACTACCTTACTCTGGGCGTCGTGTCCGCCTTATTTCTGGTGTACGCTGTGCACTGGAACCGCCCTTCTGCCAGACTCGCCCGACTCAACAATATGATCATCATCGCCGATGAAATCTTGTGCCGCGCGAAAGCGAAGTGTATGCGGGACCATTTCTTGCTCGTCGAAAGCGAGGCTCGATTTCTCCGGTTAGTGCCTGGCATCCACCTTTCACGGTTATACTTGCCGACGTTTTTGAATGCCCAGGGCCAAACTTTCTGCGTCCCGACTTCAGTCCCGTTTATTGGAGATGCACGAAATGCCGTGGAAATTTTATCTCCAGAACGTCAGGGCCATTTCGAGAAGCATTGCGGCGTGCGAACGCGAGGTGCGGGATACCGAGATTGCCGTGCTGGTCAGTCAACTCTTGTTGGCATCTATCTCTCTTACCACTCCCATATTCAGCTTCTCATCGAAGCTGCAAACCAACGCAAACTGGCAGAAGAGATCAACGAGAGCAGGGATATAATGGATGAGGTTCTGCACTCCCAACATGCCTGTACGTGGATATAGAAATGCTTTTGAACCTGACTCAACCTGTGTAAGGGCGCACTAGAGTGCATAATCGAACCGCGGTGGGGGGCTGTGACGTTTAAACTCAACATTTGAAGTTGTCTGAATTCAAGTTGTCCTGTCGCGTTGCTACCCGATTCTATTTTCTTGATCCTTCCTTCTGATGCCTGCTCGAATGACTATGTAAATCGTATGGACTATAAGGAATCAATGATATTTTGCCGAGGAATGTACTCTACGTATGACTTTGAATCACGCCAATATTATAATGTCTGTCAGATTCTTGTTCTTGTTCGATATCGGCGTCCAACTCTATTTATGCATATGCCGGCGCTGTGCTTTCGACTCATACTCTGACTCCACGCCCCTTATCACTGAAAGATAACTCGATTGAACATTCAATCTTTGCTCACAGATCGAGGATGCCCAATTTGCAGCACACCGACTACGGCGTAGACTCGGACTTTGAGAGGTAATTACTCCACGTGTACCCGCGCACTGGCAAATACTAACGACCAAGGCAGGCCCGCGCGCGCTCCGTAGTGGGCTCCGTGCCAACCTTCTCCGTATGCGGCGCCGCGCGCCACCACGCCGCCCTCAAAGGCGCGTCCATGTCCGAGGCTCAGCCCAAATTTACGGTTAACTATCCACGACATCCGCAGGCCGCCCCGTGCGCATCCGCTCCCTCACCGTTTCCATATCCCAGGTCCGTGAAATCTCGAGAAAGATGCACATCCTCAGCGTTGATGTGGTTCCTCCCAGTGCGTTTAACAATCCCGCTAGATATTTCATTAATTCTTTTTTTTTTTTTTTTTTCAAAAAACGACCGGCTGCAGATCTTCACCGACGAACAACTGGGATTCGAGACTCATCGGTTGTGCTTCAGGTCGAGTCATACAGGGAGGCCGTTGACGAAGGTCACGAATCAAGATGTAACTCGTCTGCCTAATTGTGACGAGCACGTTGCGTTGGAATCAAGGCTTGAGGGTGGTGTTCTAATTTTGAGAATTATTTCTACCGCCGCGTATCCTCCGCTCAACGTGCGTTGAAAAGCATTAATTCTGGTCTCTATGTACGGATTAAGTAGCAGACGATTACCCTATTTTCTTTTTTCAGCTGCCCAAACTTCCCTAAGAAAATGCACGATGTTTCAACGTTGTTCAAGTGATTCTGAACAGAATGATTTTTTCCCTCGCTAACGAATGCATCTGATTTCCTTTTAGCACCAAAGTTTGGTCGTGCTTGTCATTCCAACGTGACCGCGTTCAGTCTCGTGGTGATTTTGACCTCTTCTCTCCCATGGTGGCCAGTTTAAAATACAGCGGCGGGCTGAAGCAGTGAGCAACACTTCTTGTTTTTAAATCTTTCCCTCACTCTTTAGGTACGTTGTGAATGCCACGCGGCGGGTGCGAACGTTCGACGCACTGCGACTAACCGCGAAGGACCACATTGATGTCGACATTGCCTCGAACCTGCATCTGGACCTACCCGCCGAACGCCAGCCTCACGTACCCGGGCAGATCCTCAACAACATGTTCACCCTTGTCGATGTCCACTCCCGCTACAGTGTCAGCGCCGCGCGTCTGCGAGGCTTCCTCTACTACCACGTCCCTTACCCTTCTCAATTCCTCTCCGGCAGCCTCCGCTTCCGCTGCACGCCCAGCAGAGAGCCTAGCACATTTGACCAGGGACACGACCTCCCAAACCGCCACGACCTCCCGTGGAACATCCCACTTGTGCGCATGATCGGCCGGCTAAAGCTGGGGATTTTCGTCAATCAGCTTGTGCTCGACGGGCTGCTCACCGAGGAACAGGTGAGCAAGGCGCGCCGGCTGCTTGCGTACAACCCCGAGAAGGAGGATCATCCACGGCCGTCCTTTGTGCACGGGATCGGACAACCGTTCGCGATCGACTTGACTGTGCCCCTGCGCATCGCGGTGACGGGCCCGCACAAGGTGTTCAGCTCGACCATCTATCCCGCGGTAACGTTTCGCGGTGCGTGTCCTCGTTCTTTGTGTTGCGGTGGCCTGACGGAAACGCAGGCGGCGCGGTGGTGCGCTTCGAGCGTGACGATCCTGAGGCCCAAGAGCTGCGGCTACGCGTCGTGAAGTCGCTGCCTGACTTTCACGATCGCCTTCTGGCGACATATGGCGACCAGCGCGAGCTCCCCGACCCCGTTGTCGAGGACTATCTCCCTGAGTTTCGTCACCTCCCGCCCCTGCGCAACGGCGACCTCCTCCCGGTGCCGTATCGGAATGTCAGTGGCAGGCCGTGGGTATGGAAATACACGGTGGGTTTGTCTCTTCATTTTCATCCTTGCATTCCGTTTATTTTTCGTTTTGCATTCCCCTTTGTGTTACTTTGCATTGCTCTGACGATTTCCGCGCATAGGACCACGACGCCGTGTGTGACGCGGCACTCTACTGTCTCCTGAATCCTATTGAACACTTCCCCGCGACCGATCCGGCTGACTTCGCAGACACAGAACAGAGGACGATGCCTGAGGCGGTCGAGGATAAGGCGCTCTGGGGGCTGCAGCCAAAATCTGCGGACATTAAGAAGCGTCTGCAGCTCCCAATGGATGCCGATGGGTTAGGGGTGGATAGCAGGAGGCACAGCGTGGACTCCGTTGGATTTGGGCTCAGCGAGATGTACGATGATAGGTCTTCTCTGACTGACAACGTACCTTATTCGAGGCGTCCGGAGCCCCGAGCAAGCAACGCACCCACTGCAAGGAGTCCGCAGGCTCGAGCAAGCAACGCACTCTCTTCAAGGCCTTCAAGGCCTCCTTCAAACAGCGCACCGTATTCGAGACCTCCAGCAAGTGGCCACGTACCCTTCTCAAAGCCTCCTCCAGGAAACGGCAGCCTCTCTTCGAGACTCGCTCGGAGCGCAACAGCAAAACCTGAATCACCTAGACACGACGTGCGCCGGCGCTGACTATATCGCATACGCGGCATAGATTAAAAGTAGATTAAAAGTAATGTATAACTAGAATATAAAGGAGGAGTGTGGGGGTCAGGCGTGCGTCTTATTAAGCTCTCGGATGTACGAGATTCAAGGTATACCTAAGTACCTATCATACACTCGAAAATTAACTCGCGATCTGGTCTTCGTAGATCTTCCGGTTGCAGAAGCGAGACATCGAGTGCTTGGCGTTTATCGTGCCGGCAGAACACTACGGCCGCTGATCCCATGTTGATGAGTCGAGTTCAGGAAAGGCAATACCAGGTGATTCCAATGTTTTTCTTTCCAAAAAAAGCGAGCCTCCGCTATTATCCTATCTCATGCCTCACATTTGGACACAGAGAGTAGAATTCTGGGCTGCCTCGGTAATCAGCTAGAAATAAATGCTTTCCAAGCGGGGGAGGCACTCTCATGACCGACATCTTCGGTGTGTTGAACTTGAGGAAGCTAATTTTAGGACGGGATTGAACGTTTAACGAGCAGAGGGCATGGTACAAGAACTCTGGAATTCTGCATGGAGGTGAGTAGGGAGGTATCCGAGTGGGAATGCTGAGTTCAACGAGAGGCAATCTGTTCATTGCCTTGTAAATCAGAGTTTTGGATTTGGTTGAAACATTCAGGATATTCTACACGAAGAGTCGAGCCTGCTTGTCCAAACAGCATGTAAATTTTGAGATAAGGGGTATTCCCGATAGTCTACTTTTACCCATGGAATGACTCAGAGTCCGAGTCCGAGTCGCCGGTTCGAAAGTTGTCATAAGTTGAAGGGTTTGAGTTGAAGTCCCGGGCTATGTGGGCTGATATACTAAATACGAGCTGAAAATATTGCTAATCGTGGGTTGAAGTGTCTGCCTCGATGCAACCTACTAGTAGATGGGAAAAAACTTCAAAAAAGTTACAACGGAGTGTGAATGTGGCTGTGCTTCAGCTTGTCTCTGTTGATTTTTGTGTCTAAATTTGGACCTGACTCTGAATTCTGACCAGCGAACCGTTCATTCGCCACGGAAAGCCCAGCACCTGCTCGCTAGAACCGCCGCATTTTTTACCTCAACAATCGAATTGCGGCGATTACCTGTGCGGCAAGAGCAGCGGGATCGAAAATCTGCCGGGGGTTTCAAGCCTGTACCCGATTCCTATCTTGACGCGACATTGATCTTCAAGTTCCGGCAGGCGCACGCAGAGCAAGCCAGCCCACAGCGTTCAAACCCCACCAGGAAGTTGATTTCTCGCCTTAAAGCGACGTCACGACACTCGCTTGTGCACCCACAACAAGCGCGACATTCGAGGACACTGGATCATGTTTGCCATATGAGCTCAGTGAGAACTCTTTCTCCATGCTTCCCCTTGAATGGCACGCGATCAAGACGTGAATTCCTTTACCCCGCGAGGCGAAATTCTGTTCTTGCACACAATTAACTCGCGGCAGTTTCATCGACCATACCGGATAGTTGGTTAAAAAGTCTCCAAGTATGGCGGGATTCCTCGGCCACTCGCACACTCTTGATCGCCGCATCCTATACGAACTTGGGACCCAGGTGATTCATCCGTTAACACGGCGATCATTTGGCTTGCTAATATAGGTCGGGGTTTGGTCGGGCTCACAAAACTTCGTTACCTTGGACTGGGTTTACCAACTTATGCTATTCTTTGCGTCCGTTGTAGCCCGCGCTGTCACAGTTGCCTCATGTTGCCTATCCGTCTTTCCGTGGCTTCAATCATATCCTCGGTGGGCGCTTTCACTTATATCTCTCGTTGATTGCCTGACAAACTTGCGGAAAGACGGAAAGGATGCTCTAGTTAAAACGCTCCAGTAAACATGCAAAATGGTGAGCCATCCCTTCTATTACGATGTCAACCATCCAAACCCATCCAACGCAAGCTTTTGGATCGAAGCCTCTGGAAGAATCCCCACCGGGAAATTCTGGAGAGCTCGAAGCACAGATAAAAACGAAATCCACACCCAAAACTCGCGCCTTCTGGATGTGTTTTGTGGCGATTATGGTCTCGGTTTTTCTGAGCGCCTTAGACTTGACTGCAATTGCCACGCCTCTACCTACTATTGCAAACGCGTTGAATGATACCAAGGGTGATTACATCTGGGTAAGCGCAGGTCTTATTACACAGTATAATTGACATCATTGGATGGATCAGGTGGGCTCTGCGTATGCGCTTGACAGCACGGCCTTTATCCCCTTGAGCGGAAATCTGGCGGATGCCTTCGGAAGGTTTAATTCCCCTCATCCTGATTTTTTTCAGCAACCTGATTTTTTTCACAAGAAAACCCATTATCCTCGTTAGTATTGCCCTTTTCGCCGTCGGCAGTGCGTTGGCAGGGGCTTCTCAAAACATGGTCTGTCGGCATATTCACCTTGAAAAATCCATCTGACTTTGTTTATGGAATGTCAGTCGATGATGATTGCTGCCCGAGGTAAGCAATGCTGTTGGTGTGTTCCTATTGAAGAGCTGAAAGGAAGGTTTTCAGCTATCCAAGGTAGATACACTCTGTTAAACTGCGTTTCCCATGGACTTGACCACCACAGGCGTCGGTGGCGGCGGAATCCTAACCCTGACCCAGATCATTACGGCGGATCTTGTCCCTCTTGCAGAGCGTGGAATGTACCAAGGTCTTCTTAGTCTGATGTGGTGTCTGGCATCTGTAAGAGTATTCAGCCCTCCCTGATTATCCTTAACTCATTTTTTTCTTTTCAAGTTCATTGGACCGCCGATCGTAAAACTCTTGCTTTTGGTGATAGAACACCTTCTGACCACCTCTTTAAAGGGCGGAGCACTGGCGTCTCACAGCAATAAAACATGGCGCTGGCTCTTTTGTCAGTTATTTTCCTGTGCAATGTGAAAACAGAATTCAACTTGTGTCGCAGATCTCAACCTACCGCTCGCCGGAATCGCGTTTGCGTTGGTCGTCCGGTATCTCTCACTCCATCGACCAGAAGGATCAATCCGTTCAAAGCTGGCGGAGGTCGATTGGGTGTGAGTTTGGTGTCTTCTTATTTCAACTCGTTTTTACGAACTTCCGTAGGGGAAACGGAATTGTCATTGTTGGAGCCGGCCTAGCCGTCATTGGGCTGACCTGGTGGGTGTTCTTCTCTATGCTTTCTTAACGCAACATACTCACTCGAAGACTAGGGGAGGGATTCGTTATCCATGGTCCTCTGTCGAGGTCCTCGCCCCTTTGCTGATCGGCGTATCCCTTCTTGTGTTCTTCGCGGTCTACGAGACTAAGATTCCTGCCCGGCCAACTATCCCTCTGGATGTAGTGAGGAATCGTACGTCCCTCAGTGGGCAAGTGTTTTTCGATACTCTGCACCGTATTCGTGAGCTAACGCCCGTATAGCTTGCTGACTACTGCCGTTCACGGAATAACCAGTATAAGTAGGTCTTCAATCTTCTCGTTTCCACGGGTATCACTTACCATTATGTACGCTTCAGCAATGATATATTATCTACCAGGTCAGCGTCGCTTCCATTGATCTCACCCATAAACACTGACATACACCTCACAGTTTTCTTCCAGGCCTGTTTCGGTGCGTCACCAATCAGATCATCGGTCGATGCCTTGCCAGGATCACTTGTCACCACTCCCTTTGCGCTCTGCGCAGGCGTCATCATCTCTGTTATGAAGAAGTACCGCTTAGTGAACATAATTGGGTGGTCGTTCATGATAATCGGGTTTGGCCTCGTCAGCACCTTCCGAGAGAACACCTCCGTCGGCAAATGGGTTGGCTACCAGATGGTGGGGGCCGTTGGTGTCGGGCTAATTGTGAGGGATTTTTCCTTGGTCGCGAAACGAAATTAATTACTTATTGCATCCCACCTAGTTCTCCGCCCCGGTATACCCGCTCCTGGCGCCACTGCCCAACAACCGTACCGCAAGTGCGCTTGCGATGTTCACGTTCACTCGATCCTTTGCACAGGTGTGTTTTACTACGTCGTGTCCTGTGATTGATTGTTCACCTTTTCTACGTTAGACTTGGGGGATCACGATTTCTAGCACCATATTGCAGGTCGGTCTTATCAGAATACGTACACCCTCTTTAATGCTCCGTTCTGATACTGCGGATTCCAGAACGCGTTGAAGAAGAATCTCCCAGCCGCGTTCGTGGCACATTTCCCACCCGGCTTCGAGATTGCGTATGCTGCCATCCCGGTCATCCGAGGGCTAGAAGAGCCCCTGCGCACCCAGGTTCGGGCTGCGTTTGCGGACAGTATGGCGGTCATTTGGCAGACGATGATTGGCGTTGCGGGCTTGGGCCTACTATTCAGCTTTCTCATGGCGGAGGTGCCCATGGGTACCACTGTGGACAAGAGCTACACACTCAAAGAGGGCAAGACGAAGTTGGAGGCCGTCGAGATGCATTAGTGAGATGGGTGGACGCTGCCAGGTATCCGGGTTTAATACCAAATAATATTTCTTACGTCCCGTTAGACAAAACTAGATAGATCTCATACTGCCCTCCAACGTGAGTCTGTTTCATATGCTGAAACATTCATTGGTCATTTTCTACGCTTCGGTCCAGCAATGTCGATAAACGAATGTCAGGAGATCCTGAACGCGGTAGTTCATTCCTCAAGTGAGTCTGTTGAGTAATGGCGTGGAAGGCCTCGATACCTTATACATGTCAGTTTCGGCGCACCACAGACGGTACAATCAATTCAACGGGCTGATTTTGGAGACCAAATTGGAGTTGCTCGCGTATCCTGCAGGTGAGAGCTATACCGGACGCGTGATAATTCACTGACTCTGAGTGAGTGTGTGATGTATAGTATAAGGTTGCAATGTCTGGTTTAGTTCCATCCCATTATTTTTGTCACTTGTGATTTCTATGAACTCTTATGTTTCGCACTATTTGGCTGGAATTCCTTGTGCGCGTTGGTCACGTTGTATTGGTCGGATCAATCCGGAATATACTTTTTCCATTCTCTTACCTTTCACCACTCAGTGGCAGTGGCACTCACGACTGGCTCTTTGCTGACCGTCAAACCAAATAACTCACGGCTCTCCCTTCAGTTACAACTGAACCAGGCAATACTTTTGTACGAGTGCTGCTGAGTCTGAGCTGGGCTTGGCGACTCGACCTGGCTAAGGCTTCTACCGCTTCCACCCCACATGGAATTATCCCTGTCCCAAGATTTTTGAACTCTGATTTCGGTCCCCAGCACTTGATAATATCAAAATTAAGCTGTGGGAGCGAGGTAGATGCGCGCAATTGCGAGAGATCTGACTCATGCGGCGTCAGTACTTCAGAAAGAGGAGTACGGTCCACATTTTCGTCGCGTGAAACAACGAAACAACTTCCAGTTGCTCCCGTTTTTTCTCTGAAGAGCTGGTGCCAATCTAACTTTATCCTTCTGAGCCTGCCGCACGTCCGGCCAACAGCGAGGATCTAGTGCGTCTGGTGATACGCAGCCTCGTCTCGAGAGCCACAGTTCTTCTCCGCCCTTACTACGGCCACTGGGGCTCTTAGTCTAAAGGATCTAGTCACCTTCGGATGTCTGGTAAGGAAAAAAACCAATGCCCTTTCGATCACTCATCCGTCGCAGAAAACACGCAATGGCCATCTCCCGAGACAATTCTTGCGGCTACCGGCGGAAGAAGAGCCCAATTCCATTGTCATTGCCGAACCCATCGTTGCGCAGATAATCTCCTCTCAGCCCAACTTCCCACATTCGATGGAAAAGCCACCTGAGACCACATACGAGATTCGCGCAACCCAGAACATGGGCTTGGGCATGTTCGCAAAGCGGGCTCTTAAAGCAGGCGATCTTATCCTCTGTGAACGCCCCGCGCTCGTGTTTCCGAATCAATTGCGGTCCTCAAATCCAACCCTTTCCACGGATGCTGAAGCACTGGAAGCTGCCTTTTGTGTGGCGTTGGACCAAATGCGCGTGCCAAATCGCATCGCATATCGCAAGCTCGCCATCGGTCCAGACAAATTTTCCAAAGATGGCGATCTCATCCGAATCGCACGTGCGAACTGCTTCCAGTTTCCTCCTAATCCACCGGGCGGTCCAAATGAGCGGTGGACCATCGGGGAGTATAAAGCCGTATACTTGGATATCTCGCGCATCAACCACAGGTAAGTACGCAGGTGCTCGGATACTACGCTGTGGTTAACAACTGGTTCACGTAGTTGCTCCCCAAATACTATCGCTGAATTCGATTTCCCCTCCTTCTCGTTCGTTATTTGCGCTGTGCGGGATATCAAGGAGGGAGAGGAGATCTCCACACCGTACTATGCTTTGAACGTGCCGAAGTCGTATCGAAGGGCGCTTCTCGCGTTCTGCATGGACTCGTGCGGCTGCTCAGTTTGTACCAATTCTGCCACGGCGGATGCATCGGACGCACGTCGGCTGGGGATAGCAGCCTATTCGCCCGGGAGCGTCGTAATTCATCTGGAATTATCTATTGACACGCCGAAGAAACTTCTGGCTGATATGCTGCAATGTGTCCAGAATTTCGACGATGAAGGGTTACAGAATATCCTCCTTTATCCGATGTTCCTCGACTTGTCTGGACGACTGGCTAGCTTGGTCGGAAACAAGGTGCTAGCCGATACTTAGAAGGAGAGAGCGGAAATGTTCTATCACATGAGGGCCTGGTATACGCAGCACAAAAACTTTGTCAAGTGGCTGTTTGAACCGGAGGAAAGCATGCCCGAGCGTCTGCATTGGGCTGTGTCTCATTTCGAGGAGTTTGAACAAATGGTGAATGAATGGTAAACCTTGTCTCTGGCAGGCCTATTTGATTTCGCAGAAATTATGTTGGTGTTCGCAACCACAAATTGTACTGTAAATCTCATGTCGTGATATTCCCCCATTTTCATGTCTGATAATGCTTTTTTTGCTTAAATCGAATCCCCAAACGACCATTTCGAATTTGTCCGAATTATGTATGAGTGTGTGGGGCTTGTTTGACCTTGTTTCCAATGGCCGCCATCGGGTCGGGTAACAAACATATTTCTTCTCTCCGCACCCGCGCGGTCCTTACGCGTTTTCGGCCTTTGGATCGTCCCAAGACCAGGATAATCGGTTTCTGGTAGTTCTGGCTGTTTAATAGACGAGGTATTTTGCTTTATCTTTCCCGCATTTACGCCTCAGAATTTTTCTTTCGGATAGGGTATTTGTACTCAGTCGCACTTTTTCTTGGCGTCTTGCGCGGGATTTCACGAAGAAACTGTTTGAGAAAGCTCACTTCCGAAGAATATCGACCCCTGCGGTCGTAATCTATATGTTATGAACCTATGCTCAGTGCTCCGTCGCATATCCAGTAAACCCTACTTCAAGTCATGTCAATGGCCAGAAAACTCTCGGAGTGCTTCTCCTCAACGCGTCTCAACCGTGGGGAACTCATGCCTATGGAAAAAATGCGTAACATCGCGATCATTGCCCACGGTGCGCTGAACTTTGTATTTTTCTTGGTCGCTACTTACCGTGAACGCAGTCGATCACGGAAAAACCACGCTAGTTGACCAGCTCCTCCGCCAGTCCGGAACCCTCAAGCCACTTGCGCCCAGTTTGGCCGCGGGCGGAGATCCTGCGGTTCAGTCCCACACGGACAGAATGATGGACTCGAACGATCTGGAGCGCGAGCGCGGCATAACCATCCTCTCCAAATGCACTTCGGTCTTCTACACCCCGACTACGGACGCCGGCAGGCACCTAATCAATATCGTTGACACACCCGGACACGCGGATTTCGGCGGGGAGGTCGAACGTATATTGAGTATGGTCGATGGTGTAGCACTGGTTGTCGATGCGACCGAGGGACCATGACACAGACGCGTTTTGTGCTGTCGAAGGCTCTTAACCGAGGCTTAAAGTGCGTTTTCTGCCTATATCTACTTTGGTACACCCTCATCCTTCATCCAGACCGCTCGTTATCCTCAACAAATCCGACCGCCCCACGTCACGCCCCGTACAGGTCGAAGCGGACCTCTTCGACCTCTTCGCGACACTCGGCGCTTCGGATGAGCAAATGGACTACCCTGTTCTGTACGCCAGCGCGAAACAAGGCTGGGCCGTGACGGACCTCGCGGCGATGCCTGCTCAGGACACCGCGGAGGTGTCGTCGCACGACGGGATGAAGCCACTATTCGACATGATTTTGGAACACTGTCCGGCGCCGCGGCTTGCACGTACAGACGACGACCCGTTCTCGATGATCACGATCCAGATTGAGAGCGGTGCGTTTTTGCTACATCTCATCTGGACCCACATACCAACAAATGACAGATCCGTACGTTGGGACCCTCTACCTTGGACGTGTACACTCCGGTGTGCTTCGCCCTGGCGACGCGCTCGTCGCGATTGACCCCCAGGGCAACAAAGTGGGCGATGGCCGGGTGAAGAAGATCTATGTTCGCGTCGTGAGCATCCCCTTCCCTCTGCCGATGGAAAAACCATAAGCGCCATCCCCAGGGTATGGAACGCGTAGAGCGAGACGAGGCCGGCGCCGGAGAGATCATCAGCATCGCAGGCATCAAGGGCGGCGGCGTCAACGTCACCCTTCTCTCCGCAGACGAGAAGACTTGGCCCGACGGCGTCCCCCAGCCGCTCCCCGTGCGTATCCTCCCCCCTAGCTCCGCAACTACCCTCACACCCCCCCCAGTCCACCCCCATTGACCCGCCGACGATTTCCGTCGTCATCCACGCCAACTCTTCCCCGCTCGGGGGCACAGAGGGCACGAAGCTCACCTCGCAGATGATCAAGGAGCGTATCTACCGCGAGGCGCTCACCGACGTCGCACTGTCCGTCCTCCCCGGGCCGACGTCCGACTCGGTCGAGGTGCGCGGTCGCGGCGTGCTGCACCTCGGCATCCTGCTCGAGACCCTCCGCCGCGAGGGGTTCGAGCTGCTCGTCGGCCCGCCGAAGGCCGTGCTGCGCAAGGACCCCGACACGGGCGAGATGCTCGAGCCCGTGGAGGAGTGCACGATCGTCGTGCGCGAGGAGTACGCGGGCGGCGTGGTGCAGAAGCTGACGCAGCGTAAGGGCGAGATGCGCAGCTACGACGTGGTGGACGAGGACGTCGGCGCGGGTGCGGCGGGGGGCAGCGAGGGCGCGGCTTCGAGCGGCGGCGGGGCCGGCGGGTGGGTGCGCATCGAGATGGACGTCCCCGCTCGCGGGCTGATTGGGTACATGGCGGGCGAGTTCGGTAACGACGTGCACGGGCAGGGGTACGTCTGCGTCTTGCGCTTTCTTTCGCGCTCCTGTTGACGTTCGCGCATAGGTCGCTCAACCATACGTTCAAGGGGTACGAACCGTTCAAGGGCGAGATCGAGACGGGGCGCAACGGCAGTCTGATCTCGATGTCGCAGGGCGAGGCGTCCGCGTACTCGCTCGTCCCCTTACAGGCGCGCGGCGTCCTGTTCATCCACCCCACCACGCAAGGTGCGTGGTTCTTCCCACCCCGTTTGCCCACTCACACTCATTGGGCTCCGCCTTTCTTTGAAAAACAGTCTACGCGGGTATGGTCATCGGCGAGTCGTCCAAGTCGCTCGACCTATACGTGAACCCGTGCCTCAAGAAGCAGCTCACGAACATCCGCTCCGCGGGCGCAGACGAGAAGCTCGTCCTCGCGAGTCCCAAGATCATGACCATGGAGGTGCGTCTCCCTGTCCTTAATAAATACCGGGAGACGGTTTGACTGACGGTGGGCCGCACACGCAGGAGAACATCGCATACATGGCGGACGACGAGATGGTGGAGATCACGCCGAAGACGGTGCGTCTCCGGAAGACAGAGCTCAACATGGACAAGCGGATAAAGTCCACGCGGGGGAAGCAGGGGGGCAAAAAGTAGAGGCTGCAAGTCGTTCGTTCGTTCGACAGTTCGACGGGGAGCACATGTGCGTGCGGCGCACTCAAAATTACGCAGATATAGACCAAATATATAAGGACCTTAATTGTAATAGCCCTAGATCTAGAGCGCGGTATGTGTTGTACGCTAGACGTTGGCATAGATCACACCTCTCACACCGTACACCTTATGAAAAGACCTTAGCCCGCAAAATCTGCAGAGTGGTTGCTCTGACACATGCACCGGAGAACCCAAACTGCGATTGATTGACCATCCACCACGACAAAAATACAGCTAGCGCTAGTCGCGGCGCACAAGCGTTGAGATGAGGTCTGGCGCGTCGGGATTGCCGGTGATGCAAGGCCCAAGCGTCCCTGCACTGCCGTTACTACGACGAAACGCGCCTCCCACAGTGGAGTGGATGTAACTCGTCGTCGCATTGGCATTGGCGATGAATTCCAGAACAGCGGCGTCTTCGGCCCCGGGCTGCAGCCATACGGCGAAAATGCTGAGCGCGCTCGCTTGTCGTAGGATCGAGAGCGTTACCTGGAGGACGAGATGGGTGTCAGCCCGGAAAGACTACTCGTGCGGCCACGGAAGAATACGTACGGAAGGCGGTGTGACGACGGATATCGAAGTCCGGGCTGGGTCGGCGATTTCAGCGAGCGAGTCGAGGCAGGGTACGCCCTGGGATTCGGACGCAAACTGGTGCGGGTGTCAGACTCAAAATGAGTAAGGGTGGCGTCGGAGAGTGACTAACTGGATTGATTGGGACGACGTCCATCCCCTGCTCGAGCATCGTCTTGAAGACCTGGATTCAAGACGCTAGGTCAATGTTCATTCCTACATACAGCCAGAAGTTGGGCGTGCGCACGATGGTCCCGAATTTTGATTCGTCGTCTGAGGCGCCGACCACGGCGAACGACGGCGCGGAGAGGAACAACTCCTTCTTGCTGTCAACTAGCAAAGACGCGGTCGACGCTGAGCAGAGTCCCGAGGCTAGCAAAAGGAGAGCAAGCGCGGCGACGAGAGAAGGCATGCTGTAGAGGTCTCGAGGCGAGGTCGGAGCTGGGAGAGAAGCTAAGCTACGTCCTCGAGCTCGGCGACTGAAATACCCATCATCAGCGGAACTTGATCTGTGCCGAGAGTGTGGTTTCCGGGGAAGAACTTGGTGGCATTGTTCCATGCGGAGAGCAAAGGAATATAGTATGGGCATCGTGTGGCGACCGGAACTTCAGGTACCAGTCAGTTTTGGCGCTCGTCCGTTTTGCAAAGGGAACAAACTAGGCCAGAGTACTTGAGGCACCCCGTCACTCCGCGAGCCGCAAGGCATTATAGGGCTATAATGCTAGAATGGCCACCAACTTGATTCATCCCAGCTGTAGTGCTAGTGGCGTATCGGTTTGGCGTTGTATTTGGCTGGACGGAGAGTGGCTAGGTCCCCAAGTAACCATATATGCAATTAAATTCGTTTGGTGACATGGCGTCTCTTGTTCAAGACACTTGAGGACGAGGCAAGAGCCAACTTGAGGAGGAAGAGGACTTGAAGAATTACTCGGTCCGAAATCCCGAAGAAGATTCACATGACCGCGTTAATCCGATCAAAATTGTTGCCCCTATTTGAAGCGGGCGAGCATCACGACGATAGCCTCAAATCATCCGTAGGGCTTCCGTAGGATTCGTTCGGGATACTTTATAGGCCAGTAAGAACCTCTAACATGAACGCCAGGAAGGAACAAACTGTTCATTCCACCTTAAGTTCATCAGCATATTACATGCAGTGTCATGGCTTCCTATTCTTGATATACATAGGGCTCGCTCCTTTGTGGATTATATTCCAATCTATATCTTAATACAAGTCAGTTACAGCTCCGCATACTAGTCGCCGAAACAAAAAACAATTTGTGGCTCTTTCTCAAGTTCAAATTGTTCAAAAGAGATGATATGATTCTACATGTTTTCTTGTCCTGAGTGCTGCCTCTTGAAGTTCTTCCTTGCGACACATATAAATCTTGCATACAGAGTCCGTCCGAGGTTTCTTGTGCGGTGGTTGTCGTCGTGGGAGTCAAGAATCATAAAGAAGTTTGCGACCAAATGCACCCAAAATAGATCTCGCGACTTAAAAGTCGCGACACAGCCTTCCGAGTGGCTATGTCGTTGCTTGTCTTCATAACCGTGACAGATAGAGTCTGCTGTTTTCTCTGCCCAGCCTTGAAAGAGATTTCAGTCGAGTGGATTCTGGCCTGCCCCTAGAACCTGTATCTCCCAGACCCAGCCGCCCCCAAATGTTGGAACCGGCCCACTGGCAGTGACTTCAATGACTTTCCCAGCGTCGTCGATTCGGGTCGTCGCTTGATCACCACCTTGAAATTGCTTCCGCCTAGGTCGCGTGTCTTCTTGCCACTGCGGAGTCGAAGACGAATCGCCCGACAATCTCCCGCACCGGGAACACTGTTCAATTTTGGTATTTTTACCCTTCGCGAGGATATAAGAATGGCAACCTCTGTTTCTTGTCCAAGAGCCTCACCATGCTTCTCTCGTTCCTCACCCCTTACATTTTCCTCTGTGCTGTGTGGGCTAAAATCCTGTATGCTGGGGTGAACGAGGTAACGTTGCTTCCCAGGCAACCAGACGTGACAGAGCTCAGCATCTCACGTTTAGTCTGGAGGGGAATTTGGCGTCTTCTCCTCAAATGGGACGGTTGGGACCGGGTTGCCCGGGCGGTTCGGTGTGGACTATGCGTTCATAAACAAGGTTGATATTTCGGGTGTATTTCTCCCGGTCGTGACGCCGATGCAAATTGGACATGCTCCACTCCAGAGCACGGTGGATATTTTTGTCGACCAGGAGAAAATCAACTTCTTCCGTGTCACGTTCCTCATGGAACGAATGTGCCCGCTGTCTTTGGGTTAGGCGGACGCTTCAACGAGACAGTGAGTCTACTATTATTGCTATAAAGGGATATTCTGCTGATCTTGAAACTCGCGGCAACAGTATTTCGAAGAGTATGCTGATGCAATTAACCATATCACATTGACGAAGGGAGCATATGCTTTGCTCGACCCTCACAACTATATGCGGTACAAGTATGTGTTCTCCTTTTTCAGTGGTGATGATTAACGCCTGACCACAGTGATCCCTCGATGCAGCCTTTTAGTGGAAGCGTATGGCTCTTCTTCCATCTACCCCAAAGATGATACTGAACTCCTCAGGTTATCGGCAACACCTCCGACCCCACAGCTGCGACGACGCAGCAATTCGAACAATTCTGGCACCAACTCGCTCTGCGATTCGTCTCCAACCCAAAGGTCGTTTTTGGAATAAACAACGAACCACACGACATGGTATCCCTTCTGCAGTCCGTATTTGAAAATGGCATGCTCACAAGTTATTCAAGCCCACAGACTTGTTGCTGAAGAACAACCAGGCTGCGATAAATGGCATCCGCTCCGCAGGCGCACGCCAACTCATCCTGGCTCCGGAAACGGATTCACTGGCGGGCATGCCTGGACCCAGTTTACTGGGGCTGCGGGGGACGCGCCGTCGAGTGATTTTCTGAACAAGCTTGTTGACCCCGTCAAGAATACTGCGATGGATATCCATGAGGTGCGTGCAAGCCTTGGTTAGCTATTTTTTTTTGCTCATGGGCGGTAGTATTTGGGTTGGTCTCCATCTCGTAACGAAGTACTTCGACGATTCAACGTTACTGGCAGATATTGATTTCTCTGGTGGACACGCGGAGTGTACACAGCCCGGTTCGTCTTATTCGAATTGCGCCGCGTACGATGCAGCTCACGCATCCTTTCAGGTCCGTCCAATCTCGCTAATGCGACGCCTGGCTACGGGAGAACAATCTGAAGTAAGATGTATTGTTGGTCTCGCTTGGCATGCTGACTATTTCATGCAGAGCGTATGAGTGAATTTGGAGAGGTAACAATGAAAATTGTTTCGAGGTGCGTTCTTGTCATATGGTGGTATGGTGTCCCCAACTTTATGATAGCAAGTCGACGATCTCTGAAATACTTGGCCGCAAACGATGAGTGGATCGGGTGGACTATTTGGGCGGCTGGCCCGATTTGGGGTACCGCCTCACCTTGCTGTGGGAGTGATACTGGGAGTCTCGAGCCAGGGAACCTCAATATTTGGGCCAACCTGAGTAAGTTCAACGTCGGGGCTCGTTGGCATCCTTGTCTTAATTCTCCTCATTTAGTGCGTTCTCGACGGTCTGGGCGAATTCAATTCGCCAAACATCCCGAAAAGTAGGTCCCCATACTTGTTCTACTAGCGCTAATCTTCCGATGTCAGACCTAAAAAGAAGTGGTATTTCCAGCTTGAACTAGTTACCCCACGTGATATAGTCATGATGTTGAACTCACTCAGTGACAAAATTGGTTCGTCGGTCAATCTCCGAGAGAAGCGTCTATTACTTCTGCACATGATCAACATTACCGTGAATGCCCGGACCTGTGAGAGCAAACAAAACCTTCAAAATTCATTTATCGTTTATATTGAGAAATACGAGGCATGCGGAAGGTTATCACTTGAGGCTGAGTCTGATTCACCTCTGCTGCTGCTTAGCATTTCGAAATTGTGTGGATTCGTTGGATCCATTACATGGCGCTTGAGCGGTGCAAGTGTAAGCCACAGGGTTCTCACGGTGTTTAATTCGTCGGTCAGCCCCGCTCTGTCTCCTGAATTACTCATAGCCGAACGTCGCCCGAGATCTGGGTTGCTTTAAATAAGGCTCCCAAGCAATCTCATTGTCCATCAACCTACCTCCAACGCAATGCCTCTCCACCGCTTCTTTACACCCAAGGGAATGTACTCCCCCGAAGAGAAGGCTGCCATCTCTGCGGCCGTTACCGCCGTCTACGCCAGCCTCCCCAAGTTTTATGTCGTAGTGCTTTTCATCGAACTCGAGCCAGAGAACTTCTTCGTCGGCGGAAAGAGTACCAACAGATTCCTCCGGATCGCGGCAGAGCACTATGCACGCAATTTCTCTGAGTTGTCCAAATATATTCTGAAATCTAAACCTACATTGATAAATAATCTCAGCGATAAACATAAGCGCGCGTTTATGGACCGCTACGAGAAGGCTCTGGAGCCGTTCACGAAAGCACGCGGGATTGACTGGGAGGTGCAGATCACCGATGCCGATGTAAGGAATTTTACATATTCATATCTCTTTTAAGTTCTCACCTCTACATAAATTACAGCGCATTCTCTGGAACGAGAATGGCATGGCTCCGCCGCTCCCAGATACCGAAGAAGAACATATATGGAAGCGGGAAAACCGAGCGGTGTCCCCCGAGGAGATGGAAGTGCTGAAGAAAAAGGGGGTAGTTAGATCGGAGTCCGTTGTGCAGCTTTCAAAATCATTCTCACATTCCGTGTTGATTCCGGAACTGTCTGTTTTTAGTTGAGCATCGAAAATGGAATAGAATTTTTTGAGCCGCGCTGCACATGTCCCTTTCCCTGGACGTGGACGATGTATAAAACTCAGCACGTTCCATTATCCTGAAGTATCTAGCGTTGAATAGCCGAGAAATAACTTTGAGTGGTTGGTTGGAGTGTTTAAATTTGATTTCAACTGTTAGATGCAAAACACTGGCTTCCGCTTTTCCACAGCATAACTATCTACGAGATGTGATTCCAGTTGTCTCATTTTAGACATTGCAGAAGGTCATGGATACAAGGGTTCAACAAAGGGCGGTCTCGTAGTTTTTACAACCATGTTCATTATTGTTCGCAACCTTCTCTCACCGAGATGGCCGTGATTTTCTAACATCTCAGAAGAATCGGATAGGAGTCGGAACAGAACTCCATAAAATTATCAGGTCGGCAAGACTTGGAGACTGGTAGGCACCGACGGGCAGCTGCTACAAGTGTCGATCTCGTATGCAGCGTAGCACAACAACTGCACCCAACGGAGATGACATACGGGTCATCATGATTCAGTTAATTGGGTTACAACTCAGAAGTAAACGTCCGTTGAACAAGCATCAGTCGATCGCACAACGTCAAAGTTCACGCTGTCAGTTTTCAGCTTATATCAGGCCGGGTCCAATTTCCTCGTTGCGTGCACTGTCACTCCTTGGGGACGTCGCTGATTTCCAGGGCGCGACCGCGACTGGAGATAATATTAGAACAGACAACATACGCCGTATAAAAAATCGGTCGGATTTTGAACAATATCCCAAGGTTGATCCCTCACTTTGTTTCCCATTCCTCCTTCTTCTCTGCTCAAAGTCACTTTCCCATCCTCTTTCAATCCAATTCTTACATACCACTTCGTTGTATTTGCAACCATGATTAACACGTTCAGCCTCTTCATCGCTGCGCTCGCCGCCGGATCCGTCGCCACGCTCCCTCTGCCTACCAGTGATTTCGTACGTGCATTATCTTGCGGCTCGCAATTCAATGCTGACTTAGTGGTCTTGGTCAGGAACTGGTCGCTCGCGTGCCGGTTCAATTCGGCAACCCCGCGTTCCAAGAGGCTGCAGCCGAGGCGCAAATTGCGAGCGGCAACGCTGCGGCTATCCAGGCCTCGGAGGACCAGGTGACTGCTCAAGAGGCGGCGGATGGAAACTCGTTCTTCCGTCGCACACCAGTTCAATTCGGAAACCCCGCGTTCCAAGAGGCCGCAGCTGAGGCGCAGGCTGCTAGCGGCAATGCTGCCGCAATCCAGGCATCAGAGGACCAAGTGACTGCCAAGAGGCGGCGGATGGAAACTCGTTCTTCTGAGTGGATGCTAGGAGTGGTCGATACTGCATGTGGTATCAGCAATATTGTATTTTATGTGCGGTGAATTATCGTGCCAGATTGAGGGAAACTTGAGTTGCATACGCCCGCCGAATGAATAGCTCGGGACGGAGAGTCAAGTTCAACTCCGGAATGGTACATACGATTCAGGCGGTGGAGTTACACGGTAGCTTAACCATGGAGCGCGTGTGGTAGATGTATATATGGCAGCTAGACAAAATCTAGATGCGGGTCTAAGTTATTAATACATTCATTGCGAACGACAGAAACAACAGCTCGTTATTCACTTGCGACATGTTCAATCGTCGATGTCAAGAAAGCCTCTCAGTCCCATGCGCGGAAGAGAGTGGGTATCATGCCCTACGAGGCTAGGGTTTCTTGTCCTGCTGCGCTTGATATCGCACAAATAGCAGGAGCGTTCCAATAGTGACCAAGGACGAAAGTGCAATGTCCGATCGGTCGTTCCAAGAAATCGATATGCAGCGGATGCTGTCGTAGAGGACTGTGAAGGGAATTAATGCAACTCAGACAGAGAAAAGTGGGAACTTGCTCAAAATTCGGAAAGCGCTTCTTCGACGACTTTCCACCTGCGGTATGAAGCGATCACTTCGGCTTCCACTACGACGTCTTCATCGTCATCTTCATCATCCGTCCGATCGTCCAAAATTTCTTCATACAGCGTCTCTATGTCAGTTAATCGGGGAAATATGGCAGAGAGAAATTTGGCGACGCGTCGGGGTTTGCGGATGGGCGAGAGCGCGACACTGAGGACACTAAGTGTTGCTGCGACTTTCTTTTTTTGCCGTTGCGCCTTATTTTCGGGACGACAGTGGCATCAAAAGTCATTTCGAGTGTCTCCAGGTTCGGACAGTGTTTTGCAAAGGCACAGAGACCTTCCAGTGTGACCCTGGAGGGCATATGGCGTGGACGACCCTTGAGTGTCAAATATTTGATATGAGGCCATGTACGAGCCAACCGCAGGATGGTAGTATCGTCAAAATCGAATCCGAGGGGGTGAGAGAGTGATACTGAGACCAGATTTGAGAAAGAGAACAGAGGTTCAATGACACCGCCATCGATGGAATATATGTGGGGCTGATCCGCGTTTAGGGTGGCCGGTTGCCAATATCTCCAGCATCCCCAGCAATGAAAATTCTTTGGAGAGACGAATGCGAGCAATGCGTCGCAAGCGTGGAATAGAATTGTCGAGCAACATCCGTTGTGGGCCAAATTTTGTTGCACGGGATCGTGAACTTCTCCAAGGAACATCCCGATAATCTCGTAATCAGTGAAATGGCCGCGACCATCGTCGGTAGCGTAAGTCGAGTGAGAGCAGGAAAAGGAATAGACTCCGCTGGGGGTTGGAAAGAGGACGCGACTGGATGATGAGATCCGATGGTCAAGGTGTTCAGGCTCGGAAGCTGCGCGAGATGTGCAAGAGCCACATCATCTAGCGACGGCACGTCAAGCGATACGAGACAGGGTAAATCTTTGACAAAGCTGGATATGAGTGGGGTAGCTTTGTCCCAGGGACTGGGCGGGTCAATGGTCGAGGGGAAGTTATAGGGAATAATGACGTGTTTCAGCGATGGGTGTCTGCGGGCTAGGTGCGAAAGAATCGAGATATCTGTAATGGTTTCGATACCATCAAGCGAGAGTGTATGGATATAAGGTGCGAGGAACAACCGAACATGATGAAAGGCGGAGCCTAATCCGTCGTACGATTCCGGAGACCAAGTGAGCTCTTGAAGATTTGGAAATAAATAATCTCCGGGAAGAGATAAACTGAGCGCCTCGAAGAAATCTGAGGACTCGAAAGAAGCCTCCACACGCAGGGTCCTGACACGATTCAGATAAAAGAGTGGACGCTCCCAGTCTGTAGAGGTGATGATCCGCCGTAGAGACTAGGGTAATAAACAGCGTTAACTATGAGATCAACAAAGAACTTGAAATGAGTTTGGTTCTTACGATGTCAATATGATGATCAAACTGATAGACGGTACCGTATTCTGCTATATCCCATAAATCGTCTGGCATACACCTGAGTAGGTTACAAATCGTTTGCTGGTCCCTCCACAAAACATTCAGCGCTGGGTTGAGGAAAGATGTGCACGTCCTGGCCAAGGTCGCCAGATCTTTCCGGCCGCCACTGAGGATAGGCTGTCCGCCAACCTGGTCGCATATTGTCTCTACGATCTCGAGGAGCTCTAAAGCACGATGCATGGAAAGGAAAATGACCGATCGGTGGCGGTGTTGCCCTGATCTCTAACACAGCCAAAGTGAATTGGACAAAGAAGACCGAATCCGCGTCGGCCGCGGTATTTTGACCCGAAAAAGACTCCTTCCAGAATTTAGCTCACCCTGACGAGCCGAGAGGCGCTTGCGACTTTTTATAACTTCAAGAATGTGAACCGAACTCCAATGGCAGCCATTTTGAAGTTCAAACTCTCTAAAAAAGAGCGTATACCTACATATTCCGAGTTTCTCTCTATACCTGCGAGTTGATAGTTAGCAATTTTTCAAGCAGGCAAGAAAAAAGGTTCTTCTCAACATATTCGGACAACGACCCCAACTGCCTCAGTGAAGCGTATGGGAAATAATGATACGAAGAGGCGGTGTACCATACACCATGTCCGAGTTCTCTCTATCCTGCGAGGTTAATAGGCTAGTAATTTCCAGGTGGTTGCCAAAAAAGTGGCCATGATGCGAATTAGACACGTAAGTCGAACCTTCTGGTCAGGTATACATCATTACAAAAAAAAAAAATACGTACACATGTCGATCCTTAACCTGAGGGTCTTAGCCTTTTTTCAGTTGGGCAAAAGTTCAAAACGAACTGTCTTACTCGAACACGGAGAGTCGATCCTGCTCATAACGTATAGCGCTCTCATAGGATCTCGGATGAGCAGAGGCGGTGTACCTTACACCATGTCCGATTCCCTCCATACCTGCGAAGTCGAATAGGTTAGCATTATTTTCACAGTTGAGGCAAAAGTTCAAAACAAAACGAGCTCTTTGATTAGGACACGGGGAGTCGAACCCCGGACTGCCTCAGATGTGTTGAATACTCCCATGAGAAGAGGCGGTATACCGTACACCATGTCCGAGTTCCTTTAGATCTGCGAAGTTGGATAGGTTCGCAATTTCTCAGGTGGGTTGCCAAAAAGATTTGACCTGCATTATTCAGACACGGGGAGTCGAACCCCGGACTGCCTCAGCTGCAACCCACATCAAGCATATGAAATGGAGCGGCACCATGTCCGATTCTCTCTATCCTGCGAGTTGAATAGGTTAGCAAATTTCTCAAGCAGGGCAAGAAGAATCAATGTCCTTCTCACCTATTCGGACACGGGGAGTCGAACCCCAGAATGTCGAACGATGACACTTTTATGAGAAGAAGCGGTGTACCGTACACCATGTCCGACTTCTTTCTATACTTGCAAAGTTGAGTGAGTGACCAATTTCTGGCTGGAATTGGGAAAAATATTTCCACGCTAGCTGCGGTATTTGGACATGGGGATCGAACCCCGGCCAGCCTCAGATATGCCGAATGATTACGGCTAATGAGAAGAGGCGGTGTACCATACACCATGTCCGAGTTCTCTCTATATCTGCGAGGTTGAATAGGTAGCAATTTCTAGGTGAGTTGCCAAAAAAGCTGCAGGAACTTATTCGGACACGGGGAGTCGAACCCGAGCTGCCTCATAATATGTAGTCATCTCTGGTTGAGCAAGTTAGAGGCGGTGTACCGTAACCATGTCCGATTCTTCTCCATCTTACGAAGTTGAATAGATGAGAGTTTTTTGAGCGGGGTGCTGCGTGGGGGAAAGGGAAGAAACGGAACGGTTTGAATGCAGTGGAGAATGTAAAACGCGTCAGGCGACGGGAATCGCGAGGACTGGCAGGCTGGGCTGTGGGCGCCACCAAGCCACACGGCTAAATTACGGAGATCATTCGAGTCACATCGGGATTCATTCCGGATTTTCAGCAGTGCTAATGGTTAATTACTTGAACACAAGCGAATGAAGGAATAACTAACTTGTACAATAATTGGCCGCGAATTTGGAGGAATGGAGAGTAGGCGGTCGGTCCAAGCACTTTGCACTGCGCCTTGGCAGAAACGGAGCAACAAATGAAGATGCTTATTCGGTAAATGCATAATGAAACTAAGTTCTTACCAAACGGGGAGAGATGCGGAGCATGGAACCCATATGGGTCTAAAGCGAAAATCCCGTTTCAGGTTAGGCGAGGTTTTTTCCCGAGGTGCTTTACGTGGACTGTATGAATCGCGATATCGACGCGTAGCTGGTGGTGAGTGGCGGGAGTGTGAGCGCGAACCGAGGGCAACGGGAGGCGGGCGTTACGAGGGGCGCGGGTGAACCATTTGAGCTAGTCGTAGGTTAATTACAGATCCGGATTACGGTGAACGCGGAACGGTATGAATGGCACGATATTGGGCGCTATTCGGGAGTTATAAGCGAACAAGCGGGTCAAACCGAGATATTTGCAATTTATGTATTGCCTCCGGGCTGGGACCGGAGTGGGGGTCATGGGGTATGGGGTATTTTGCAAACCATCATTTCTTGTGGATATTTCTTTTGGCGAAACTCGAAAAGAAAACTGAGAGGGATGATCGAGTAGACGTGAATCTGTGAGGCGAGTAACGGAAACGAAGTAAAACGACGCGGTTAAGGGAGTTAGGCGGCGGGATATATTAGGACAGCGTGTGATCAATAATCGGTTTATGTCAGCTGTTGTCTGTCTTTTAACCGGACCAAACACGCCATAACCAACCGGCCCTTGTCCTCTCCCTCCATCTCTTCCTCCCCAGCCAGTACCCCACTGCAAAATGAGCGACATCGAGAAAGGCGCGCACGATACACCTGCGGGAAGCCGTCTCACGGCCGCTCCCCGCCCGAGCAGCATCGGAAACCCCGCGTCCCTGGGGCTCTTCTCCTTCGCATCCACCACCTTCATGCTCAGCTTCTACAACGTCTCCGTCCGTGGTATCCACCACCCCAACGTCGTCGTGGGCATGGCTCTCTTCACTGGCGGGCTCGCCCAGCTCCTTGCCGGCATGTGGGAGTTCCCCCGCGGTAACGTCTTTGGCGCAACCGCGTTCACGTCCTACGGCGCGTTCTGGCTCTCGTACGCGTCCATCCTCCTCCCTGGCACTGGCATCGTCGCCTCGTACGAAAACCCTGACGAGCTCCACTCGGCGCTCGGTATTTTCCTCTTTGCGTGGTTCATCGTTACCATGCTCCTCTTGTGCGTCCTATTCCCTTGTCCCCTATCCTTCTTGCGTTATCCATTCAATCCTCCATTCGTTCCTATATCGTTCCTGCCCCCTTTGCGTCTACCTGACTCTCCTTTCCATCCTGACTCTCCTCCTTTGCATCCACTTCCCCTGTCCGTTGGCATCATTCTTCCCGCGATTTGCATCATTTGTGCTCACGCCATGCCGGCATCCACCCACTTTCGTTCGAGTTATTCATTGGCATCACCGCACTCTATCGGCGCGCGGCGTTCTTCGCCCGGGCCTTGGCGCATTCATGCTTAGTGGTGTTGGTGGCAGTGATGGAGCCCGCCCCAGTCCCATTTGTTCACTGTTTCACTTTCACTCCAAATTATTTCCAACCCATCCCCACTTGTCCACTCTTAAACGTCTATCAACGTTCCACATGCCCCACTTTCACCTCGTTCCTCCCACCCTTGCCACCGGGCACCGACCCTGCGTCAAGCGCTCACTGTTTCGCGTCGCGTTGACCGTCGGCGCGCGGAGCCGAGTGGCGCTGATCGGGACCTGCGGATGCGCTATGATCACTGGGTGGCTTCGGGGCTAGACCGGACCGGTGCCTGATTGTCCGAACGTTCGAGACGTTGAACGTATTTGGATGGTTATCACTCCCTTCGCGTCCTTTTCCTACATCGCATTTTTCCTGTCCGATTTCTCAAATATTGAGCGAAATCACTAACGAAACGCAAAATAGGATCGCCTCCTTGCGCAAGTCGATCGCGTTCATTGCGCTGTTTGGATTCCTGAGCATTACGTTCTTGCTTCTTGGGGCGGGCGAGTTTAGTGGGATCACAGCGTGAGTTTTTGGTTCCTCATTTTTTCGGTTTTTGGGAGGGAGGAGAGGTTGCGGGGGCGATTCGGCGGAGTGGGACATGTTTGCGCCGGTGTGACGTGCGACGAGAACATAGATTGTTGCTCGTTCCTTGCTGGCGTGCTCGTTCTGTTGGTGACATGGGAGGCATCAGCCCTCCCATTCCCTTCCCCTCTTCTTTCTTCCTTCTCAACCAACTTACTCATCGTCCCTCGCACATACAGCGTGACCACCGCCGGTGGCGCCTTCGGCATCATCACCGCCTTCATCGCCTACTACATCGGGCTGTCGGACCTCCTCGCGGCCGAGCGCGCCGCGGTCGTCGGGCTCCCGACGGGCGGGTTCAAGCACGATTAGGCGCACTTCAACCTCCCACTCTATACCCCACCATCATCGTCGCCGGAGTCGAGTTGAGGGAGAGAGGAGCAGTTTTGATCATATCTTCATCATCAGGATACCTTTTCAATGTGTACGGATACTGAAAGTCGTAGTACTGTTGTTGTTTTGTGAGTGAGGC
Source organism: Mycena leptocephala (assembly GCA_029378395.1). Lineage (NCBI taxonomy): Eukaryota > Fungi > Basidiomycota > Agaricomycetes > Agaricales > Mycenaceae > Mycena > Mycena leptocephala. The sequence continues at coordinate 478,852 of JARJLF010000057.1, forward strand.
GTAATTGTGTGCCGTCCGTTCTTTAGTTTAAATTCATTTTCACATTATGATTCTACATTCTGGTAACATTCGTAGGGAATTGAACATTGTTTGGACATGCTTGTTGGTGGTCACCGGCACTTTCGTTTCGTTTGAATGACATTCTTCTTGGTTCGTGGCTCGTAATACCTGCCCAGGGCTCAACGTTCAACGTTCAGCGATTGCTTGAATTGGTTCAGGACATGCGTAGTTTTAGTCGAATAAATCGGTGCGATTGGGCCTTGTTGTGGTTGATGCGGATCCTTGGTTGATCCTGGCGAGCATGAATCTAAAGTTCAAAAAGAAAACGTATGTACTTCATCGCCCGAGAAAGTAGGAGAGGGATCAGACATAGTGTAGTTTGCCTCAAGCTATAAGGCAGCCTCCAAAAGGATATGAAGGTTCGAATCCCCGTGTCTGAATGCCCATTGTCTAACAACGCTCTTTGTGCTGCAATTTCAATTTTTAAATGAAGTAGGATCAAGTCAGAGTGGTCCAGGCAGGTATAGTATGCGGTTAAGTAGATAACCGGCTTCTAAGTGTGACTATAGACGTCGAAAGAATTGTGAACGAGTTCGCATGGATCCACTTACTGCTTATGAAGCAGTCGAATACTGACCACCGAGTCTGAACTGTGCAAGATAGAGATTAAAGCGGTTCATCGGCATCGCGCTCTATGCTCCATTTTCACATCCATATTTTTTCCAAGTCAAGTCAGTTCAACTTCCCAAGGTCCGCAGTCTGTGCCTGGCTTCAAGTCTGGGTAACATCGACATCAAAACCATTTTGCATCTTGTCTCTTAGATGCTAAAATAACCGCTTGGGCAAGGGATAGCCATTTCATTTCCCGTAAACCGATGTTGTGAACTCTGCAGAAAAGATGTGGATGCCGAAATGTCGAGACCAATGATGGTGATGTGGCTGTGTCCCGCGGGCCTTTGCAAGCGTCACTGTCCTCCTCAGAGCTCTCTTGTACAGAACAATTCCTCCCGACAAAATGAACACTGATATGTACGAGGCATCGTCGCCAGCGGACCTTGGCCGTGGCCTCGCTTGCACAGCGGCAATCATGGCATCAGAAACGTGGGCTGGTCGAGTTGACCCACTCTTGACCCACTCGTACGTTTAGCGGCCGCGAGTATCTGAAACACCTGCTCCTCGGTCGCGCTCAACGTCGCCCGTCGCCCTCGCTTGTCTTTGGCACCGGCCTCCCTGTATATGTCACTACCCCCGGGCCCACACCTAGTCCTGATCGGCATTCGCACTCACGCAGCAGTCTAAACCTCAAGCCTGAAACAGCGTCGAGATTTTCGCCTCTCCAGTTCTCATTCCTCGGGCTCCACATTTGGCACGAAGTGATTTATTTCCATATGGATTTCATTTTCTGCGTCTCGCCACATACGGCATGAATGTTCACTTGCGACGTCTCTGTCGGCAGCCGTGTTCATTTGCTGAAGTTCAATAAGCAACGCTCAATCCCGGCCGCATTCCCTCCGTCTGGCGGTGCAAATTAACGTGCTGATCCTGCTCTTACCTCCAATTAACCGTCGGATTGCAATTAGCCCTCTCCCGTCCAACAAATGTGGCGCTGAGGCTGCGGTGGTGCCAGCTATCACCCGTCCCGATTCCCGAAAGAACTGTGTAGTCATCGTTTCCCACCCTCCCATTTTATTCTCTACGAATACTGCTCGCTTACCGGCCTTGGCTGGGATGCACGGGATCGGTACACCGCCTCTGTAGATGGTGATAAAAGCTGAGAAGTTCATGGGGCACTCCGCGGTTCGACTGCGCCTGTCTGAGTGTTCTCTTTTTCAATCCTGCTCGAAGAATTGTCGACTCCTACTACGTTGCAGGTGAGGGTGGCACTCGGATAAGGTGTAGGATATCTCCTTCAACCGAAGTTGGGGGCAGTCCGGGGTCCCTTCGGATAGTCATTTCGTTTGAGCGTTTTCAAGAAAACAACTCTCGCGAATTGGCCAGCTCATACTCCTTCGTAGGTGATGGAATACGGTGTAGGGTACGCGCCCTCTATCCCTTGAAATGAATCACAAGGTCAGTATGTAGTTCGACTCCCAGTGTCCGAACATCTTTCGCTCATCTCTTTTTCCTGCCTCTGCCCGGATCTAGAACAAATACGCTAACTTGTACGAACTTCGCAGAAGAAAGAGTTCAGACATAGTGTATCGCCTCTCTCATTGGAAGAATGTGTCGGAGGCATTACGAAGCAATGCGGGGTTCAACTCCTGCGTCTGGATGGGGCTGAAGTTGGTGATGTTTTTTAAGCCCCACTCACAAAGAATGGCAACTCATTCAAGCTGCAGCTGAAAAGTAATGAATATTCGGGCATGATGTCCTGTTTACCTGGCTCACCTTTTGACGCCATCGCAGAGCCGGCGACGCCTCCGGTTGGTGACATATTCTCCGGCCATCTGTTCCCCTTGGAGCAATGATATTGCTTCATTATTTCTCTGTTGCCGGAAACAAAGTTCAAGAAGGGCAACTCGGGGTTTGACTTTTTTGAACCCCATTGACGCCGTAAGTCCCAACTCCCAACTCTATTAATTGAGTGCAACAGACCGCCCCGGTGAAAGGGAAGTGCCTGGGCACAGGTGAGTTCTCCTTTGAGCTGTGAAAGAGCCAGATTCAACTCTTCCTCCTGGAGGGAAACAATTTCCGCTCGCCTATTTTAATCTTTGATCTCAGCTTGAAGGAACCAGTTCCAGACAAGACCTCGACTCTCGGAAGTTCAAAACCTCTACAGATGCCTTCTCCCATCTCTATATTCGCTCTGCTCTTGGTGGTATCGGGATTGTGCACAGCGTCAAAGGCGTCTCTACTGGTTGAGAGCAAGAAGGAGTTGTTCCTCTCTGCACCGTCGTTTGCTGTGGTTGGCGCCTCAGATGATGAAACCAAATTCGGGACCATCGTGAGTGCAACTGACTGCTTCTTGTGTGAATCCGTGCTTTGACCCTCGGATTTCCAGGTCTTCAAGACGATGCTCGATCAAGGCATGGACGTCGTTCCTATCAATCCAGTTAGTTATTTTTTGAAGCCGCCATGATTTTCTGACCACCGCACCAGTTTGTGTCCGAGTCCCAGGGCATACCCTGCCTCGACTCGCTCACTGAAATCGCCGATCCAACCCGGACTTCCATATCTGTCGTCACCCAGCCCTCCGTATGTATTCCTCCGTGGCTGCATGAGTAGTATTTCCAGGCCGACATTCATCCTATCCCACAGGTAACGCTCGAGATCCTGCGGCAGGCGAGTGCGCTCGGGATTTTTGCGGTGTGGCTGCAACCCGGAGCAGAAGATGACGCCGTCCTGAAATTCATCGCGAACGCGAGTTCGACGACGGGCGGGACGAGCTATATCCACTCTTTACCAGTCTTTTCCGGCGTGGTTCGCCGCGACGATAACGGCACAAATAAAACTCCTCCGTGCGGCCATGTCAGCGATCCAGCTGTGCCAGATCTTATCTCTACGATTCTGCGCCGCGCCTAGTCTGTGTGTAGATAGCTAATTTCGGTACGTCGTTGGGTTCGTGAATCAAATATTACAGTTCTCCGATTTTGAGACCCGAGTATGCAGTTAGTCCGTTATGAGGAGACGCCACTACAAGTGGGTCATACCTCTCATTGTTGTAAACCAGTGTAACAACATCGTATGAGGGGTTCAGACCGGTATTTTGGTCGATAGGATGGATTTTTTCGAACAATCCTCCACTCATATCCTGTCCTACATCCAGCAAGAAAACATAGGAGTGCAATGCAACTTGTTTGAAGACAATTGAAGGATTCAGTAAAAACGATGCAGAGGGGGTCCAATCAGCTCAAATTCATTTTACATCATACTCTGCTCAGTGCTTGTTGCTCAACATAAGCTGGTTCTGTCCCGGAAGTTTAAGGGATTCTATGTGCCGAAATCTGAGTTCTGACAAAAAACGGAGCCGCCGATCATCCACGCCGATCATCCACGCGCTCAAAAGAGAGCCAAACAACCCAAACGCTCTTTCCCAAACCATCATCACTTCAGGTCAAGCACGCATTCGAGTGAAAGCGTACCCACACAACTTTTTATCACTCCGGTGGCTCTGATCTGACACAACCCCAGTTGCTGACGAGGAGCATGTCTGACGCCTTCTTAAGCCAGTTTCCAGCTGCCCATCGTGCGGCGATGGTCGGCGCCCTCCCGGGAAGCACTATCTCGACAGACCATCTCGGGACAACCATCACTCTGCCACGGACCTTTGAACCATGCCCCGCACTTTCCGATCGCAGCCCAGCTAATATCGTCTCGCCGTCCTCCCCATTCTCGAACATATATTTTTCGACTTTCCGCGAACCGCAGAAGAAAATCCTCGACACCCGCACCGTGCTCATCTCCGTTGACGGGGCGTGCTCAGGCAATGGTACCCCATCTGCACGCGCCGGCGTAGGCATCTTCTTTGGTCCCAACTCGCCCACAATGTGTCCGAATCGATATCTGGGCCCCAGACCAGCCAACGAGCGGAGATTCTATCCGCGACCAAAGCTCTGCAAAAGGCCTCAATTCTGCTGGAGGACGTGACCAGCGTGGGTGCATCGTCCTGCTGTGCGATTCCAAGTACGTCGTTGGTGCGATGACGGAATGGATTTTCGCGTGGAAGGACAACGGGTGGAAGAATGCTAATGGAGGTCGGGTGGAGAATAAGGCTGATTTTCAGGAGCTGGACACGGTCATCGAGAGGCTCGAGGAGATGGCCTTGATGTCAAGTTTTGGCTGGTTGGACGGGAACACAACGCTCAGTTGGCGAAGGCCGCCTGTACATGAATCCAAAATTAGTAAGCAAGTACCCAATTTTCTCTGCGTCTTGTACTGAATTCTTCCGCAGGCCAGTATCTTGCTCTGTCGACCTAGACGGTATAGCCTCGCTTCAACATTTTACCCACCTACGTTTTCTGTCTGTCGGACCCTTTCTTGGCATAAATCGTGTGTTGTCGTGTGAGGCACGGAAATCCTTGATATCCGTCTGCACCATTCCATCCACAGCTGTCTGTAATCTCAATCTTGGTCCTGGATTTTCGAGATATTCCAAGGCCCACATCTTGGAAGCTATTTTGGCCGTAACCCCGACGAGCGTCTTGCGGGTTCTTTGCGTCTTCCCCCAGTGGTGCCACTACTGCAATGAAATGAATTATTCACCAGCTAGGAGATACGAATGACCGACCTCGCTAAATAAAGAAAAACCTCGTTGGCTTATTAACGTGAAAAAAAGACGAGGTGCCTAGGTTCGACAACTTCACTACATACAAGCATATACACTAATCCATAACGTACATAACTAATCATCTTCTTCCGTGTCTCGTAGCCCGCCTCGAACGTTTCAAAACTACAAAAACGCCTTATATGTAAGGTTCCAATCTTCAGCCTGGGATCTGTTTGTGACCAGTCAGCCAGTTATTCAACGTTGGAGCAGAATTCACATACCCGCTTGGTGATCCATACGTCTTCAATGTACCTAGGTAGGCTTTCCACCTCTCGTCCGAAACGAGTGGGGCCGTGATATATGGCTCCACATGCATGCGGTCGAGGAAATCTTCGAGACGAGGGTACACCGCCGCGATAGCGTGCTGCTCCATCGCCTGCTGCGCGCGCCGCGTGAGGCCGAGTTTCTCGACATACCAGGCGGGATCTAGCTTGACGCAGCTGGCCACGTATAAATCCAGCAGGCAGGGCTCTACCTGAGCCGCCGAGGCAGCTTCGAATGCGATCCGATGCCCCATCGCTTGGATGAGAGGCATGAGTTCCGGGAGAATGCGCTGGTTGTATTCGGGACTGCGGTGGTCTTTGATTTCCGCGAACACGGATCGGAGCTCGCTTAGTAGGCCTCGCTCGTGCTGGGCGAGCAAACTTTGGGTTGGAACTCTCTTGGAGTGTGTAGCGGCCGAGGAGGATCTCCGTTCCGAAGCCTTGCAGAAGTTGAACCAAAGCACGTGACTTGGGTTGAATAGATCACATACGGATAGAAATCCCCAGCAGATCGCCTTCGGCAATGGCAGTTCCTCTCATGTCGGCCTCAAATCTCGCGTGAGCTTACATTTCCTATGAGGTCGAATAGGAAGAAAAACGCACATGCATAGCCGTAAGCTGATTGACCTCAAATAATCCTTGGGCACCGCACCGGTCTCCCAAAGTCAGATTGCCCGTTGCGCATGCTCAATCATGACGACCTTCAGGATGCACGCCATGGCATGTCGAACACCATGGTCGAGTCCCGTCTGGCAAAAAATGGACACCGCCTTGTCGTGGAACGCCTTCATCACAAATGACTGTGCAAGAGCTGTGAGAATGGGGATCTTCTGGGTCTGAAATGCCATAATTGGCTTCCGCGTCCCTTCGGCATCGACGATAATCCGCCGATTGCTGTATTTGGCGGCAATGAAAGCAGAGACTTGGAGGGCTGGCAGCCCCAAGGACCCGATCGCAATGGTGCCGACCGCGACGCGCGCTATGTTGGCGAAGAAGGCGGTGCGCAGGTCGGTTGGCTTTGCGGCTGTGCCGAGGAGTGCTGAGTACGGGATGCGAACATTATGAAAGGATGTGAGAGAGTGATTCACGGGTCGAGAACCACCTCGTTGAGGGAGGAGTCTGGGGGATGAAAAGTCGGTTAGTTGGATCTTTTAGTGTTCATGTCATGATTACCCACTTGCACATGATTCCGGGAGACATGTTTTTCCCATCGTTTAATTTGATGAGGAATGGTTTAACTCCCCGATCCTCCTCGTTGATGAATGCCCTTGCAAAAACAACGGCAAACATGGCAGTCCTACCGGTGCTGTAGGAGGCATGTACCTGGCGCAGGTACATTCATCATAAATTCGGACAAGCTATTCTGTCTTACTTTGCAGCACCCTCATGCGGGGTGTTGATCTCGAATTCACCGCTAGAAAGCAGTGTCGCGGTCGTCTCGAGATTTATGACGTCCAAGCCATGACCGAGTTCTGTCAGGCAATACTGCCCCCTTGACCAATATTTTAAGGATGTGTGGCGGGGTGGAACTTTGGACTTACGAGATGTCGAAATCCAACACCTGCTGAAGTATCGGCCGTAGTTCTGGCTGAGTACGAGCGAACATTGCGAGAGTCCCCGCGCAGCAGTTATACTGCAGGGTAACGAGGGTTCCTGCGGCCCCATCGACGCTCCATATAGGGTCGGTGTGCAGCTGCCAGAACTTGGGCGACAGTGTCAAGAGATCCATAGCAGTCAGGCCTATGGATGTGTGTTTGCTTTCGACTCGAATTCAGATTAGAGGAACATGAACATACCATAAGCGGCGCCAATTGCTTTGGCTCTTTCGTAAGTCAGAGCAATTCGCTCATTGAGTAGAAGTCCTTCGGAGTGGATCTTGAATAGAGGGGTTTGTACGAGTTCGTGTGTCGGTCGCATGAGGAGTGAATTGGCTGACTCCAGATGGTTCAAGCTGGGGAATTCATTCGATGTCGTGTCCCGTGTTTTGGATGGGGATTTCGAGACCAGGGCGGACGGAAACCCCAGAGAGTATAGGCTTTTGTTTACTCGACGGAAATGGCATTCCTTCTATCAGCCGGTAGTTCTGGGCCTCCAATTTATCCGGTGTGCCTGCTATTCCGTCAGAACGAGGTAAGTTGGTCTCCTTCGCTTGAATTCTATGGATCTAGATTCGTCACATCAGATTCGGGCACCCCGCAGTACGGAAGATCCACTTCCGATATCATGAGGCAGATAGGATCAGGAAGTTACGAGAGCGGCAGAAGCGAAGACACTCTGTGGGCGACTGGCTAGCTCCGCAATCTTTTTCAGAACGACGGGATCGCATGTGTGATCTGGGGGAACGATAATCGAATGCAGAATGGAACATGAGTGCGTGCCAGTGTTGGTTGATACGGTGTAATCCATCACCAAAAATTCAACCAGTCCTCGGCCGAGTCACTGGACCGGCCACACCGTTGACAGCGGTGTATCCTGTTTGGATCGCAGTTGGTGACCAATAGGTTCATCAACAACACCTTCCCGTTGCCACTGAAACTTCCGAGGAAACTTCGCCGCCCCATACCATATGCTTCAGATCATTTGTAAGTCTCCGTCCAACAAATACCCAAGTTGTGGCTCCTAAGTGGCTCCCCAATCGGTCATATTAATCACACTTAGGGCCATCTGCGCGATGGCAGTTGCCTGTGTAAATGCTCCGCCGGCGTTCACCTTTCATGAAAGAATCAAGCCCCTGTTTCGTTACGCTACTGCCGTTTTCAACTCTGTTATCAGCTGACTCCAGGCGAGCCTTCGGGGTATCATCCTTCTACCGTCACAGAATAAGCTAGAATTTATCGACCCCGCCGTCCACCCACACGAGCTCACCGTCCATGATTTCCCTTCAGTGCGATGGACAGTTGAATGCTCCCATTCTTGCTGCAGGGCTGATGCTGGCTTCGATATGTCTGTTCGTTAATGTACGCAGGGGACGGTTACCGCCAGGCAAGTTCTGATTCTCCTTTAATGATCACATTCAACGTTCAGTCGTAGGGCCTTTTTCAATTCCATTTATTGGCAGTCCCTTCAGTGTCCCAAGATCGAAATTACACATTCATTATGCGAAATGGCTTGTCGACTATGGTTAGAGGTTTTATGACCTTCCGGTTCAAGCAGTGTAATAAGCACAATACAGGACCAATTTCGTACTTTGGAGTCTTTGGACGTCATTTTGTGGTCTTGAATACCACTGAGGCCATCACAGACCTATTCGAGAGACGCTCTAAAATATATTGCTCCCGGCCTAGAATGGTCTGTAAGATGCTCATCGGCTGGTGCATTTTTTTATTGATTGTGAAACACAGGTCATGGCCGGGGACCTTGTTGGCCGCGACAAATCTATGCTGTTTCTTCCTTATGGGACACGATTCAAAGGTTAGTGAGGCCGCGATGCATATGCGTGGGTGATATCCCTCAAGAATTTAACAATAACTAGAGACACAGCGTTTGCTGCATGGGTTCCTCAAACAAAGCACGTTATCTCAGCATTGGCGGCTCCAGGAGAAGGCGATGCAGGGGCTCCTCTCCAAGCTTCTATTATCCCCGGCCAATTTTGAATGCCATATCCGGAGGTTCGATGTAGCGTCTGCTTGTGGAAATCAGCCGCTGAAATTGCCCTTCACCACAGTTCGATCAGTTCGGCCATTGTTAGGCTGGTATATGGCCACCAGATCCGGGACCATAATGACATGTTCGTCACTCTCGCAGAGTCTCTAGGCTCCCTTACAGACAAAGCATCGGAGCCCGGACGGTGGCTTGTCGATTCGTTCCCACTGTGTACGTCTTTTTGTCGGCAACAGATTCGGTTCAAAGGAAACTGTTTTTTTTTTCAGTGCGCTTTATTCCGAAGTGGATTCCTGGAGCTTCCTTTCAACGATGGGCCGCCTCGGCACGAGCACAATGTCACAAATTCACCCGCTTGCCGTACGAAGAAGTCAAACAGTCTCTTGTACGAAATATTGGCCTGTATCCCTGCTTTACTGACATCTAACTTTCAGACTGCGGGAACTTGTTTGCCTTGTTTCACAAGAGACTTACTGGAAGAAAATTTGGATACTCTGACAGACGATCAAGAGGATCTGTTTATGTATGCCTCAGCAAGTCTTTACATTGGTATGTTTTCCATCAGCGCCAAATCGTGGCCACGACTGATCCGCGGTTTCGAGGGGGAACCAATACGGTAAGCTCAGGGACTGTGTCTGAAATTCATGCTGAATTATCATTCTAGGTTATATCTCCGGTCATTTTCTTTGTGCTCATGATGTGTCGCCATCCGGACATTCAACGCACCGCTCAGCGTGAGATTGATGAGGTACTCGATGATTGCATCCCCAGGATGGAAGATGCTCTCAAACTTCCGTTTGTCGAGTGTATCATGAAGGAAATTTTACGATTCAGCCCACCTGCTCCTTTGCTTGTGCACAGTCCAATTGAAGACGATGTTTATCAGGGATTCCTCATTCCGAAAGGTATATTTTGCACTCTGTAGCCGACGGAAGAACACTAAGTCTCTTCTATGCACAGGCTCCGTAGTGATGGCAAATGTGTGGTGAGTGTTGCAATTATAATTATTAATCTGTGCTAAGCCCGCCCCAAGGGCAATGTCCCGAAATCTTTACCCCGTCCCTGAGACGTTCGATCCTGGCCGTTTCACTGGGCCCCAGGCTCAGCGTGACCCTTCTGAATATATTTTTGGCCTCGGAAGACGGTGAGATAGCTCTGAGACAATCACCACATGAATAATCTAACTGATCGATAGGGCGTGCCCCGGCGATGAATTCACCCGGCATACCCTACTACTTGCATTTACACAGCTTCTGTGGGCGTTCGATATCTCTTGTGTCCTGGACTCGCTCGGAAATCTTATCCAACCCGAGGTTGAATTTGTCGGGGGTTACATTCTGTGAGAGAAACTTCACATTAAATTCATGGAATTTATCCGTCTGATTGGCCTTCGTTTCAGCCAGCCAGCACCCTTTAAATGCACGATTACGCCCAGAAGTCTGGCCAAGGCAAACCTAATTCGTGCTACGGAAGTGGAGTGAGACATATACTGGTGGGATCGAGTTCAAGCATCCATACTATTATGCCACATATTGTTAAATAGGATCCCAAAGAATTCCGAGGACTCTAACCCGATGCTGCCTGTTTCGCGAATACTTATCAGAGCAAGTTCAAGTTGTGCCGACCTATGATTTCAAACCCCGATGCTATCCTATTTGTGGCCAAGTTTCGCGTAAAATGAACAGAATCCTAGACGAGTGAAACCTGATGTCGGTCCCCGGGACAAGAACAGTAGACAACAACAGATGAAGCACACAGGAAAGATTAAGATCGACCCAAAGCCTAAAAATCCTCAAACATGATAACTGGTCCCCGGGGCAAGGCCAGACCCTCCAGGCGCATGTGCAACTCGGAATTGATCACCGAACATAAAGCCCACACAATTCTATGCAGCCAAATTCAACATAATCCGAACGGCGATGTAAAAATTACCTACGTGATTGCGATGAAACATTCGGCGGGCTGCTCGGTCTTCTAAGTAGGGTCTTGTTGACTAAAAAAAACACGCACAGTTCTGAATATTGCAAAAACCAGATCGGCGAATCGAAGGGCTACGTCGGATTTTAGCAATGAAAAAAATGAAAACAAAAGAAATTGAACCAAACATCCCCTGCCATGACGCTGTCAGGATGGATAATACTTCTGAGATGTTCCAAAAAGTACCAGGAAGAATCTCAGCCCGTCCGTTTGCAAAGCGCCTATCACCTCAATATTTGTGACATGTGGCCGTTCCAATGCATTCCACACAGTTATGACCACAAGAAAAAGGTCAAAAGAAGACTATGGAAATCAGATAAGCTATACCACCCCATTAATAATAAAATAACATCCATGCAGCGCACCAGTATGCCGAGCATTGCTATGAGAACCTTGGGCTTGGTCCCAAAAGCACACGTTTTCAATGGGTCGACATACACCATCTGAGCTGCCTCAGCAGACATGTCTGAGTAGTCACACTAAAGAGCGCGGGAATCCGTAGGGGCTTACATTGAAGGTGAAGGGCACAGAATATTCCTAGAATTGTGGTGGTCGAGATGCACAACACAAAAGCAGTTATCAGAATTCGAGCGATCTTTTCTCTGTGGTCCCAAAGGGCGTATATGCGCAGAAGAATTACGACTTGAAATACAGTCAAGATCGATCAGTGGTAGTGAAATAAACTTACAGTGCGATATGGCTCCGAAGATTATAGAAATCATGCCAAAGACCCAAATGAAGCGTTGACAACTTTGCTTCTGTGTTAGTGGCCCATTGAAATGCGCGACGTGAGAATGCGTACGCCTCGTATTTATGTTACCCTTAATTCCGCATTCACATAGATCTAGAGGAGACTCACTAGTGTATTCAATTTGGAACTGTTTCCGCCAACAACTTGAGAAAACTGCTCAGACCCATCTTCCGAGATACATGACATGAAACTCACTGTAGACGACATAGGCTATGACAGCCTCGCTTGAGTATCTGTTGATGATAAAGGAAATTTTCGAATGCCACTCGGCATTCGAATTCGCCCAGATCGTCCGCCTCTCTTTTTCGATGGACAGGATGTGGTTGTACACGATGACCACCAATGCAACCGCTTTAATTATGAGATATAAAGCAAACTAATAGGAGAAGGCAGCCGTACCAGAAAACAGCCTAATATATAATGCTTCTTCCGCCGCTGCTTGCAAGGACACCATCGGGAGTAGATGTTTCAAAGAGTACTGCGACTTAATATCCTCCCCATCCACCCATTAATAAAGTAACCTCTTTCGGGACCCACCTCGAGCGGAGATCAACAGCGGCAACTCGATGCCGCAATAAGAACGGCGGACGGAGTGTAACAGATTTATTTTTCATTTATTCGTTCCATTTTGATGATTGTATTGTCCACCGAAGCCTGAACCCCATAATTGAATCAAGTGAGATGGAAATGGCCGCTGCTAATGTCAAAAGATAGTATGCCGGTCAGTAAAACCATGTGACAAAGGTTCTCTGCCAGAAAGGGATGAACTACCCGTAGAACCGTTTGAAAGATTGTTGGGGTTTGACGTCTCTGATCGGTCTTCCGGTTCGAGCTGAATGTTATATTTATATTTCATACCAATCCTTTGGTCGAGTGGTGTTCCAAGCCACCACCATCGCAGATTTTTGACGGGTGCATTGCCGCCCACAATTATTCCATCACATAACGGTGGACAACACAAGTGCCGCGTGTTGTACCCTCGTCCCTCATCTCCGTTCACCAATTGCAATGTCTGGGCCCAACTACGAGCTGACTGGGCACGGCAATGCAGAAAAAACACACACCTCCAATAAAACAGGTTCCTCCTCAGAGGAGGAAGTCACCTTTCCGGAAGGAGGACGAGATGCATGGCTTGTCGTCCTTGGTGTATGGAACCTCCTAATCTACCATCTCTCTACCTCTGAATTTAATTCACAATAGGGTTTGTCCTCTCTATCTCGACTTTTGGATACGCCGTGTCGTATGGGGTGCCTGCACTTTTTTGACTTCTGTTTAAGCAATCTCACATGCTCGCAGACCTTTCAACAGTACTATCAGCTAACCCTTTTGAGCGATCGCTCTTCCTCTGACATGTCAGTATATTACACCGATTTTTCTACCTAATCCATTTTCAGTGCTTGGATTGGGTCCCTTCAAGTTTGTTTTTCCCTTTATTTATTGTACCTGCGTTCATGTTCCATCATAGTACGCTTTGTTGCATCTTCCTGTGAGACAAAATCTATCGCGGTTTAATTGTCCACTGACTGCCAAAATTACAGGGTCTTCCATCAGGAAGGATATTCGACCTTGGCTACTTCCGTCCACTTTTCTTGACATCCCTGGCTTTTGCCACTATTGGAAATTTCTTGGTGGCGGAATGCACCCAGTATTGGCATTTTGTCTTGTGTCAGGGGGTACTTCTTGGAGTACGCTCGAATCATTGTCTGGGAGTGCAATCCTGAGCATTATGTAGACCTCCGTGGGATGCATTTATAGCCCGTGCATTGCTGCTGTTTCTCATTGGTGTAAGTTTCCTAAGCCCATGTGATTGTTCTTCCATACTCAATAATGCACTCGCCAGTTAAAAAACGCCGCCCCCTTGCATTTTCAATCGTGTCGTTCGGTTCATCTGTCGGGGGGATAATATACCCAATCATATTCCGGAACTTGGTTCCCCGAGTAGGGTAAGAGAGGCGATTATCTTCATATACTATGGTTGACTTTTGTCGCAGCTTTAAATGGACTATCAGGACGATTGCGTTCATCAATTTAGTAACTTTTGTTATTGCTGCACTTGTCGGTGAGACGTGATCTTATTCGTACGGGTGCCTAATGCATGTTAGACTATGCGCACTCGCCTGCCACGCCCCCAAAATCTCCCCAAACTCTTTGACGTCAAAGCATTCATATCACCTGGCTATTGTGTCTACGTGCTGGCCACAGTGGTTAACTTTCTTGGATTGTACACTCGTAAGGTGTCTTCTGATTGAATTAGCTCACACTCATCGCATCTCTAGCGTTAATATTCATTAGTGTCGCCGGAGTCTTCATAGGCATGGACCCGAACTTCGCCTTCTATTTAGTGACGATTGCCAATGCTAGTTCCGCAATCGGGCGCATTATGAGCGGTGCACTTGCACTTCGATTTGGACCTTTGAATGTGATGGCCGTATTTATGGTATTCGCTGCAGCATTTACATACATTTGGCCCTTCGTTCAAAACCATCACGGTTACATTGCCGTTACATTTTTCTACGGGTAAGTGGCCTGGCTGCTTGATGGAAATTCCTCACTCTGACTCTGGGGTCTATTCAAGGTTTACTTCCGGTCCTTTCATAAGCCTCTTTGCGGCTCCAACTGCTCAGATGGGGGACCCTCGCGATTTTGGTAGACGCCTGGGTCTCCAAACTACTTTTATGGCGTTTGGTACGGGGTTCAACTTACCGTGCTTTAGTCAGACACCTGAATCACACATCTTGCAGGAGCTTTGGGTGGCCCGCCAATCTCTGGAGCAATCGAAGCGAAGTTTCGAACCTTCCATCAAGCTGGCATTTACGCAGGTGCTTACTGAGAGTTCCATGCATTTCGTTTGATTAACCAAGTCCGCAGGGACAATGATCTTGGGATCATCACTCATTATGTTTCTTGCAAAGTACTTGGTACTCGGAGGGTATTTACGGGGAAGCTATAAAGCACCGGATGTAGCTCAAATGCGAACCATCGTCGAAGTGGTCTGCCAAGATCATTATGTATTGCTCAAGCAAGTTTGAGCTATTATTTTCCGCGCGACCTTGGGGGTGTCGCAGATAGAATTCGGTCGAGGCGAATACGAGAAGTGCGCAAGACCTGTAAGTCGCAAACTGTTGTCCGAACCATAGATACTGTATACTTGGGTTCAACCTCGCCGTAACCGTACCTCAGTCTGCTCCCAGTTTGTCCAGTTCTTGTGCATCGGAGAATAGCCGCCAAGGACAAGACAGGGAGCGGAGCCCGGAGATCATACGCCCAAGCCCGAGATGCCCGAAGCCCGGCAGAACCCTGGCAAGACGGACGGCGTTTACGAGTTATTTAATGCCCACAGTATTGTTTGGCTGGGATTTCTTACGACGTACATCAGATCTGGCAAGTTCACATGATGACTTACGCGCGAAGACCGTCCGGACGTGTGGCCCGCCTCAATTCCACCAAAAATAGAAGCAAACGGCTTTACCATTTATGTCAAAAACGGCGAACGCATGGAGCAGACAGAAGCTTAAGTCGTACAACAATCCGTCACTCGGTTATTCGAGCCTCAACATCCGACACGATGGTCAGATCTAAACTAGTTCGGTAAGGGTGGATGAGGGAGAGAATACCGAGCGGCTAACTCCTACCATCATTTCACCGATGTGGCGTTTGGATTGTATCGTATCACCTCTACCATCTCCGTTGATTGTTTCTGAAACCGAAAGTTGACGGTAACGAGGTGCGTAAATCAACTTTTGCATCACATGAAATCACACAAGAAGACTGCTGGAATTTAACTTGAGCGAGCGAAGAGCAGCCTAACCCCGATAAGGTTTGGAAACTATAGTGAGGACATTAATCTCCTCGGCGAAGCTTTCCCCCACACAGCGCGAACAGCGGCCCAATATCTCTCGGGGTCCTTGCGTGCATGACCAACATGGCCCGTGGTGTCGTAAACTTCTGCCTTGACATCGAAACCCCTGCGCTCCGCCTCCTCGAAATGAGCTTTGATTTTGAGAGGCTCCGCTATCTTGTCGATCCTGGAGTAGATATAAATCCGTGGAGTAGTCTCGACCGCGCCCTGACTGTCAAGTATTGTGGGAAGGACATCGGGAGAGAGCAGAGTCGCGCGCAGCTGCTCGAAGATGGGTGTGTTCCCCCGGACGGTATTGATGATGTAAAAAACTCCGTAGAGTAGAGCAATGGGTGGAATGGCGAGAAGATGAAGAATTGGGTTGGACGGGGTGCCAAAACTGATCGAAGATTTTAGGCCGTCATCTCCAGGAGTCGAATCTAGAATCAAGGCGCTCGGGGTGCCTCGAGCCATTAACGGTCCAGGCATCGCGATTTTTTCAAGCAATTTGTGGAACGTCATGTAATTGAAGCCGCCTCCTAAGGAAAAAATCATATTTCTCGTCCGAAATTCGTAAAACACTTACCATTAGAAAGTATATGCACCAAGATCCCGGAACATCCGTCCATGCCAGCGTGACTTTTCATAACATCGACGACGGGCATGAGCACTGATTCCTGTAACAGTTTATGGATACATATCTTTGGGCAAGCTAGAGGGCATCGCACCAAGTGATTGTTAGTGCTCCAGAAGAAGCTCGAAAAGGACTTGATGACCACGATGGTGGCCCTGGGAAACTCATCGTGAAGACAGTCCACATATTTCTGCACATGAGCGGGTCGGGCATCCACTAAGAATGTATATTAGTCGAAGTGATAGTCCCAGATCGCCGCGTACTGTAGGAAAAAAGTAAAATCAAGCTAAGATTTAATGCTCAGTCATATCCTTCAGAGCTCAAGAATCCTTACTTACGACGGGGAGTCGAGGATAACATCCAATGGACCTTCATACGGTTTGCCCAGAAGGACATGCGAATTGAGGGGGTCATTGACAATTTTCGGGACATTTTGCTGGAGTAAAGGGCAGCCAAGGGGACAGACAAGTCACCCGCTGAGTCCCCGCGATTGTCCAACTTCGGCATGGCGGCACGAAGGACATGTTTGAGATTTCTGTGGGTCCCCACTTGATCGCGCCCACAATAGAACTGGATGGATACTTAATTCCGATATGAATCCGGGTTTGGGAAAACCACACAGTTTTTTCGTGTTGAATTTTTTTGGTTGAATTATTTTTTTGAAACCCAAAGTTTTGAACTTCATGCACATGGCCGTGAGAAAATCATCGATCAGTGGCAGTGCCATTTGCCGAAAACAGCTTTTCCACACCCACCAAGAACCAACCCGTTCCATGCTACCTTTCACTTCGAACTCAGATTCTGGATTCTGGGGTTCAACACCAGGACTACCGCACAATCTCCGTCCGAACATGCGGATTCGAGTGATACCGGCCTCGCCCCATCCAGTCCACCCGACAGGACGGCCCTGGACGGCCTCCACATCGGACCCACACCTCGAGGTCCAAATGATTATCACTTGCTGTTGCACCCAAGCTTCTGTCTGCTCCATGCGTTTTGGCAGAAATGGTAAAGCCGTTCGCTCCTATTTTTGGTGGACTTGAACTTGAGGCGGCCACACGTCCAGACGATCTTGGGGCGTAAGTTATCCAAAGTAGGATGTGAACGAGGTCTCGCCGGGTCGGATGTACGTAGCAAGCAATAGAGCATCATTCAACTCTCCCACCTCCAGGACACGTAAACGCCATCCGTCTTGCCAATGTTCTGCCGAACTTCGGGCATCTCGGGCGCCGCTCCGTGGCTTGTCCCTGGCAGCTACTCTCCGATTCACTGGACAAACTGGGAGCAGACTGTATACACGGTCACGGCGAGGTTGCATCAAGCATGCGGCATCTATGGTTCGGACAACTTGCGGACAACACGTCTTGCGCACTTCTCCTATTCGCCGTATCGTTGATCTGAGTTGTTCTCTGTTTTGGCGTTGATCGAGACAAGATCGAGACCATACCCACTGAGACAGGGGCAAGCCCGCCAAACTCGATGAACCTGGGCGTCTCGAGCTGCCTCTTATTCGGTGTAAGCTTTTTCTCTCTTAAAAGTCTTCGAGCGCCCGCCTTATGACTGGAGAAAACAGATCCTCATCCGCACTCGGGCCTTCACAATCGTTGGACAAGCAAGGGGATGTTAAACCAGACAAGACTACCTGGACCTCAGATGAAGCCACGATCGAGGCCAATGCCGTGACGGATGGGCTACGATTGCCTTATCAGCCTCGCCCTAGGTCTCTATGTTTTCCTCGTCGCTCTTGTACGAAAACATGGAAGGAAGGGCGCAACTCATTCATTGTGAACAGAATGAACAGAACAACCTCATCACCACCGCCGTAGTAAGGATCGCTTCACAACGGCACACCGTACTTTTCTGACCATCCGCAGCCAAAAAATTGCAGATCAGTTTCAAAGCGTTGATGATTTCGGCTGTACGCTGGTGTATGCGCGGCGAATCGCGCAGTGAATCTATTACGCCGATGGCGGCCACCCTGAATATCTCTCAGGTGAGTACCTTCTGACAACCGCCAACTTACGGTTTGTCTATCGACTGTATATCTTCCAGGATTCTTCCGCATTTCAGTGTCCCTATTCGAGCTCGGTTCAAATTTTCTATAACGTCTGGGAACGAGTGTTCTGCCGTGAGCATTTGGACGCCATCACAACTCGGGCTTTGACGCTTTTGAAGTTTTGAACCCTATTGACGCCGGAAGTCCCATTCATTTCATTGGCAGGCAGTGACAGTGTTCGACATTCAAGCCAGAAGCCAGGCCAATCAGCCTACCAGGCCATGGCTTCGCCAAGCCAAGCCAAGCCTGCGCGGTGGCTTGAGCTGGCTTGGGCTTCTGGCTTGGGATTTCCGAAGCCAAGCAGGTTGTGATCGACGATCTTAGCCGCTAAATCCATGAGTCGAGGCTAGTTGAGGCAGCCTTTGAATATTCAACTTGTTGTGCTGATATATACATAATTGCTCGTACAACATTCACAAGCCCGACTGTCGATACCGCCCCTAATTCACTTGGGATGGTTTTTGGTCCAAGCCATGGCTGAAGCCCGGGGTCTGGGCCTGGCTTGGCTTGCCCGGGCTTGGGCTTGGGCTTAGGATTTCTAAGCCAGACGAAGCCAAGCCCGCACAACACTGGCTGCCGCAGTGCAACAGACTGCGCCGGTGAAAGGGAAGTGCCGGGGCGCCGGTGTGTTCTCCTTTGAGACGTGATAGAGCCGGATTCAATTCTTCCTCTTGGAGGGAAACAATTTCCGCTCGCCTATATTAGTCTTCGAGCCCAAGGAACCACCTATACATAAGAACTCGACTCTCAGACGTCAAAAACTTCTATAGATGCCTTCTCCCATCTCTACATTCGTTCTGCTCTTGGTGGTATCTGGATTGTGTGCAGCGTCAAAGGCGTCTCTACTAGTTGACAGCAAGAAGGAGTTGTTCCTCTCTGCGCCGACTTTTGCTGTGGTTGGCGCCTCAGATGATGAAACCAAATTCGGGACCATTGTGAGTGCAACTGACTGCTTCTTGTGTGAATCCGTGCTTTGACCTCGGATTTCCAGGTCTTCAAGACCATGCTTGATCAAGGCATGGACGTCGTTCCTATCAATCCAGTTAGAGATTTTTTGAAGCCACTATGATTTTCTGATTACCGTACCAATTTGTGTCTGAGTCCCAGGGCGTACCCTGCCTCGACTCGCTCACTGAAATCGCCGATCCAGCCCGGACCTCGATATCCGTCGTCACCCAGCCCTCCGTATGTATTCTTCCGCGGTAGTATTTTCGGGCTGACATGCATCCTGTCCCACAGGTGACGCTCGAGATCCTGCGGCAGGCGAGCGCGCTCGGGATTTTTGCGGTGTGGCTGCAACCTGGAGCAGAGGATGACGCCGTCCTGAAATTCATCGCGAACGCGAGTTCGACGGTGGGCGGGACGAGCTATATCTACTCTTTACCATTCTTTCCCGGCGTGGTTCGCCGCGACGATAACGGCACAAATACAGGTAGCCCGTGCCCAGGTGTCAGCGATCCAGATGCGCCAGATCTTATCTCTACGATTCTGCGCCGCGCCTAGTCTGTATGTAGATAGCTCATTTCGGTACGTCATTGGGTTCGTGAACGGTGAATCAAATGTTACAGTTCTTCGGTATTTTTGGTCGATCGGATGGATTTTTTCGAATAATCCTCCACTCGTACTTGGTCCTACCTGGAGTAAGAAAAGATAGGAATGTACCCAATTTGTTTGGACTCGGAGACATTTGGACCACAATTGAGGGATTCAGTAAAAACGATGCAGAGGGGTCCAATCAGCTTAAATTCATTTTACATCATAGTGCTTATTGCTCAACATAGAGCTGGTTCTGTCCGGAAGTCTAAGGTAGGTAGGTATAGTATTCTGGCGCGGTCCGTTAAGAAACAGCCAAGGCCCGTACTACATACATGGGTCAGATGTATGCTACGGATACCATCAATCTTGACCGTTTGAATACCTGAGAGAACAGCTTGCATTTAAGGGATTCTATGTGCCCGAAATCTGAGTTCCGGCAGAAAACGGAGCCGCCGATCATCCACGCGCTCAAAGAGAGCCAAACAACCCAAACGCTCTTTCCCAAACCATCATCACTTCAGGTCAAGCACGCATTCGAGTGAAAGCGTACCCACACAACCCCATCACTCCGGTGGCTCTGACAAACCCCAGTTGCCGACGAGGAGCATGTCTGACGCCTTCTTGAGCCAGTTTCCAGCTGCCCATCGTGCGGCGATGGTCTACAACATGCGAGGTACGCAAATTTTGTGTAGCGTCTGTCTACGAGAGACAGCGATGGTCGGCGCCCTCCCGGGAAGCACTATCTCGACAGACCATCTCGGGACAACCATCACTCTGCCACGGACCTTTGAACCATGCCCCGCACTTTCCGATCGCAGCCCAGCTAATATCGTCTCGCCGTCCTCCCCATTCTCGAACATATATTTTTCGACTTTCCGCGAACCGCAGAAGAAAATCCTCGACACCCGCACCGTGCTCATCTCCGTTGACGGGGCGTGCTCAGGCAATGGTACCCCATCTGCACGCGCCGGCGTAGGCATCTTCTTTGGTCCCAACTCGCCCCACAATGTGTCCGAATCGATATCTGGGCCCCAGACCAGCCAACGAGCGGAGATCTATCCGCGACCAAAGCTCTGCAAAGGCCTCAATTCTGCTGGAGGACGTGACCAGCGTGGGTGCATCGTCCTGCTGTGCGATTCCAAGTACGTCGTTGGTGCGATGACGGAATGGATTTTCGCGTGGAAGGACAACGGGTGGAAGAATGCTAATGGAGGTCGGGTGGAGAATAAGGCTGATTTTCAGGAGCTGGACACGGTCATCGAGAGGCTCGAGGAGATGGCCTTGATGTCAAGTTTTGGCTGGTTGGACGGGAACACAACGCTCAGTTGGCGAAGGCCGCCTGTACATGAATCCAAAATTAGTAAGCAAGTACCCAATTTCTCTGCGTCTTGTACTGAATTCTTCCGCAGGCCAGTATCTTGCTCTGTCGACCTAGACGGTATAGCCTCGCTTCAACATTTTACCCACCTACGTTTTCTGTCTGTCGGACCCTTTCTTGGCATAAATCGTGTGTTGTCGTGTGATGCACGACAATTCTTCATTTCCCTTTGTAAGCTGTCTGTAATCTCAATCCAATCGTCCCAGTTTTTTGAGATATTACAGCATCTTGGATGCTATTTTTGCCGGGTTCTCTGTGCCCGGGACTTACGTAGAAGATCAAGAGCTGAGACTCGATTTTTTTTAAATTGAGTCGCGAATTTTTCAAAGAGATTTTTTTTCTTTTTTGAAATCCAGCTGAAGAGAATATCCTATAGCTGTGTCCGTTTTCCCCGAGTGGTGAGTACTGAATTGTTAACCGGCTCCTCGTCGGCATTAAAAGAACATTAAAATAAGTCGCAACTAAAGTTCAGCGTGAGACGCCAAGCAAATTGGAGATCAGTGGCTGTGTCTTCCCTGCCAATCAGCTTCAGCCGACGCTCGCCAGGTTCCAAATTGAAATATTGAGCAGTCCGCCAGCTTCAGATATCCGATAACTATAACCCCCAACGTGGACAGGTGCGTGGTCACTTAACTTCGAACAAAAAGGTCTGCTAGTGCTCTGCTTCGGTATCACAAGCGCCTCACCTTTTCACGAGTGCAGCATATGGCCATCAACAGGCTCGTGGGGATCCCAAGGCTGACCCACACCTCCACACCCCCCCGCCGCCCATCTCAACTCATCAGTCGGTCATCTTGACACAATTACCTCCGTAGCCGCTGCGATGTTACTATCAACCGGCACTATCTTGCATATATCACTGACTTGGGCGCACCCATGTCTTTGGTTTCTTGGTAGTCCCCCCCTCCCCTTCCCTTGCCCCTGTGCCTACGCTCTTTCCCGTGATGCTCGCCGCCGCCGCTCCTCTCCTTTTGATTCCCTTTCTCTCTGGCGTGTGTGCGGTGAATGACTGGGACGTTGCCTGCAAGGGTGACTGTTCCTACGATATTCCAGATGTCACGACGTCGGGAACCCTGAAAATCTAACCGCGCTTGAACAGGACATCCGTCTTGTATGCACAACCTCGGACTGCGAGCACCTGTTTGAAGGACACGGCGCGATCGATACCTTGATCCCTTTACCAGAGATGGTGCGTAGCAGAGCTTATTAGCCTCTTGCTACGTCTAATCATATTTACGACTAATAGTGCGGAGCCAACGCATTTGCTCGCGTTGCCAATATCCAGCTCGACCCCGACCAATCGCTCCCTAGCGATGTCGATACCACCATTTCCCAGCCTAGAAACATCACCAGCATGGTGTTCATCCTGTCGGTCGATACCGATTTTTCTTCCGTCAATACCACGAAGTTCGTAAATTATATAATCTGTTTTTCTTCCTTCTTGAGTACTCACCGAATCCCAGAACTGGCCCCGTCTACTTCACTCTCGAAGGCTACAACTTCCCGGTCAACAACATCAACCCTTCCACCAAACGCGACGCTCGCGGGCTCAAGACGAGAAGTGAGGAGTTTGTTCACATTTGTCCGCATTAGTAACCAATGGGTTTTCAGACTGGACGGCGTTTAACAGCACCAACTCCTTTGATTTGTGGGTCGCAATCCATGTTCTCCCGGGCGAGGTTGACGTCCATGAAGGCCGCCCATTCATATTGACGAGACTTTCCCTCTCCTGTCGGCCTCGGTGGATTGTACCGACTTCAGCGCCTCTGTCTCCGCCAGCTTCGCGACAAAGGTTGACGCGACAGTCTCCATTGGCCTCATTGCAAGTGGGACGGTCATCCCCCCTGTGATCGACGATTTGGCGGTGTATGCCGGACTCGATAGTAGCATTGTTGGGACGTTGGATATCACGGCATCTGCCACGGTCCGTTCTCCGCTCCACCTAAATCACGCAAATTTCGCCATGACCACTTACTCGGACCCCATAGGGCACCGTCTCGACCGGTAAGATGAGCTTGTACTCTGTGGCGCTTGGAGGAATCGATTTCCCCGGTATCTTCACCCTTGGGGTCAGTGGGGTTTCGTAGTTCGTACCGACAAAGTTATTAACGTGTTTTCTCTACTTTTGCAGCCGACATTCGGCATCTATGGAGAGCTGGAAGCAACCCTAGACGCGGATTTCTCCTTGTCCGTGGACCTGGCATATAACTTGGACGATGTCAAGATGTTCTACCCCCCGGAAACGCAAACGTCGGGCGGCAGCTCCAAGCCCGCTGACAGCAGTGCGTCTTCCTTCCACCTGCATATTCGGGCACTCAATGGTTTTTCGTGTAGCCCTCCTGCTCTCCGCTGTGCCTGGTCTGACTCTCAACAGCAAGGTCAAGCCGATGCTCATCCCGGAAGTCAAGCTTGGCTTAGAGGCGTTTGGCCTCATCACTGCCGACGTCCTGCTCGATGTGGAAGGAAGCCTGAGCGCGGATCTGAAGGTCAGCGGCGATGCAGATACCCACACGGGCACCGACGGTAACACAGCTTCGGGCGATATCAAAGGTTGCGTGGACATTGCTGCTGCGATCTCATTGAAAGTGGCCGCGACGGGTGCGCTGTCGGCGCTGGGCCTCTCGAAAACCGCCAAGTACGCGCTCTTCTCGGACAATTGGGATCTGTACAAGCAGTGCGCATCGACGAGCGGGAGCACCAAGCGCGAGGCGTCGTCTGGGCTCGCCAGACGGACGGACTTGACCTGCCTACCTCGTCGGTGATAACCTCCATCGAAACAATTATCGATGAGATCATCAAGGACATCGAGTCGACCTCATCGTAGAATCATAGACTTCATTTTCACGGCTTTGGGCTTTATTTGAGTCATATATACCCCACATTTTGGAGCTCATTTGCACGTTACATTGTTCCTCACCTCGATACCCTCAGTCAATGATATCTCGATTCGATTTTCTTGTGCCGAAACGAATTCTTGAAGATGAAAAGACCGTGCCGTTCCATCTCTGGGTTATATGTAGTTTCGTCTTCTTCATTAAATTTAGCTCAGAAAGACCCAGTATTAACCCTGATTCAGAAAATAATATTCATAACGTAGAGTAGGTGCGAAAAAGCGTCAAGTCTGTCTTGTCAAGCAATCAGTATATAATTTAGGGGTTGAACAGCATGAATGTCTCGAGTTCAATCTTTGCCGTGACCTGGATGAGCGTTTGCGTCACGGAAAGCGGCGCAGCCAATGGTCCAACGAGCGGTCCCAGGGCTTGTTCTATTGTGGGGTTAGAAATTTCGCACCAGTTAACAAAGCAAAGCCACTTACCAGCCCAGGCCTCAAACGAGTACGCATCCTGCTCCTGAGCAAGCTTCCCGTCAGTGACAACCATGGTGGAGGTGATGTTGTTGATAACATGGTTGCCGTTGAAAAAGTAGTCGTCCGTGAAGGTCGCAATTGCCTGCGAAATTTTAGGTACTGCGAATGCGAGTAAAATTCAACGAATACTTACGACGTTCGCATCTGTGGCACTTGGCTGGACGTCGTGGATGATGACCGTCATCTTGGTCTTTTCCTGGTCATGAATAAACCATCTGTACATGCCGCGGGCGACGTCGCCTGCACAAAATCTGGTTAGATAAAAGGCCTCATTATTAGTGTTGCACCAACCTTGAATATTTGGGTACGCCGCATCCTGGAATACGAAATCATCGGTCGTCAACGCCGCCAGAGAGTCATAGTCCCTAAACCAAGTCAATACAAGAGTCGACAGGATTGGATGATGGCCTCGTACATGTTTGAGTACGCTGTGAGGAATGCTCTTGCCACATCGGCGGGCGCAGATGAGACTGGGGCCGCAATTCCGCCTAGTGAGAGGCTGGCAGTAACGAAAAGAGTGATCAGCTTGCTGAACATGGTAAGGATTGTTGATTAAAGGAATCAAGGTCGGTGCGAAAAGTAGATGTTGTGAATATTGAGAGATCACTGACTTTATACTTTCCTGTGGAACGCGAACGGTGGCGAGGACCCGGTGGATTGCAGTCCGGAGAACTTATTGAACATGGGGATCAAAGTTACGATCAGCGTTGGGATCAGTGATCGCAACCGTTACGGAATTCTTGGCAAATTCACAATCACTTCTGTCCTTTCCTCTGACGGCCAAGGTCTGGAAATCATTTTCATCTTGAATGTGCACATCTTTTGAGGCTTCGAGCTGTGCGAAAACTCCCTCGAACCCATCCAACGGCGACACCAACTGCACCAATCTCACGACGCACACTTTTCACCACATGGCGGTCTCGAGGATCAGTAAAATGATTGACACAACCGTATTCCGCCCGTTCCAAGGTAAGTAACGTGCGTGTCAGTAATATGCGGATTACATAAAGCACTCATTGCGTGCTTGAATTAGATCCTGTGAACAAATGCTGTGAAAACGGCGTCTTTGAGTTGTTCCCTGCCCACGACACCGTTTCCAATGGGACAGCATGCCATTGCACCGGCCTCTGGTCTAGTTTAGTTAGCGTTGCCTTCCGCGAATTTTAAAATAACAATTTCCCTCAGAGACAGCGAGTCTCGACCCAAGCTGCCCTTTTGGGCTCGTGAACGCCGATCAATCTCTTGCTGAACTTAAACATATATCCAAGAAAAAAACTCTCCGCGCAGTGCTGGTTTCTTACTCCGTGTCCGTGAAGCCCATGCTAAGGGCCCACCGTACAAGATAAATATGTGGACCCGTACACTTGAACACCTGTCCCATCCCTGGCCATGGCTCTAGCTGCATTCTTCCTGGCTCCCATTCTGTTTAATGTGGTGGTCGGGCAAACAAATGACTGGAACCGTCCCTGCTTTGATGGAAAGTGCTCGTATGACCACCCCGATCCGAGTTTTCCAGCCTCTCTGCAGATTGTTAGTACATTGTCATTCCATTCGTCGTGGCTCAACGATTTTTCACAGTCCGGGTCACATCGCTCGGTTTCTGACATCTCCAAAGCGGGCGGATGGACGATTCTAAATTGCGACCCACATGCGATGGAACAGGACGTTCGATTGGTCTGCCACAGTTCGGATTGCAACCACCTTTTCAACGGCCATGGCGCGATCGACACTTTGGTTCGACTGCCTGAGAACGTAAGTATTCCGACCCTGTCGCGATAATTGCTGATATGGGCTCGCAAGTGCGGGAAGAATGCCTTCGCGCGGGTGGCAGATATTCGAGTTGATCCAAATCAGTACATACCTCATCACATATCTAAACGGATCCCATACGGAACAGGACGCATTCGGACGGTTCACATTGCTTCGATCGACGCAAATTTCAAAGCCGCTCACCCGAGTAGGTAAGGGGCACCAAACTTGTATTCCCTCTACCGTTCTGATTCTTCTCGTTTCAGGGCAGAGCCCGTGGCATTTTCTGTGTCAGGATCCCATCAGGGAGTGCCGAGCTCGCCTCCCTCCCAGCTAGCACGACGCGGTCACTAGCCATCTCCCTTCGTGAAAGGAAATTCCGTTAATTCGACCTATAGTTTGGCCATTCGATCGCACAGTGGATGATACCTTTCAGCTCGCGACGGTGGATGTTGATCAGACCTTCCCAGCGCTCGATGTCCAAGTGTCTTGTCCAGATCTCAACGCAACAGTTAAAGCAGACCTGCACTCTAAACTGCACATTGACGCGTCGATCACAATCGAAGCAAAAGGCTGGATTTTTCTGGTACCGGGATTATCCAGTTTCGAGGTCACTTTTGGTCAGTATCGTTATTTCCTCACATTTTCTCTGGTAATCAGTGAATAGCGTTTGACACGGATTTTGCGGCTAATTTAACAATCTCTGCATCTGCCTCCGTAAGTTCTAATTGTAGTTAGAGTCACATTTTCTAATACGTGTTCAGGGTAAAGCTGACTCCGGACAAGTAGTCTTGTATACAAAACCGTTTGGAGGTGCGGATTTACGGCCACTCTTTCCCCTTTCATTAAATCACCTGGTCAGGCCTCAATTTCGCAGGGTATGTGAACCGGAAGAGAAATTTTCCAGTAGCTGACCATTTTGTTTCCTAGACTTCTGACGGTAGGGCCAAACTTCAAACTCATTGGCCAGGTTACGGCCGATTTGCAAGTCGGATTCGATCTAGCCCTCAACCTAGCGTACAACTTGAAGGACCGCATCGTATTTCCGGCCTCGGATCACACACCTCAAACTCCGCAACCGGCGAAGTCCGGTATGTGTTTAATATGGTCTTGAATACATGCCCCTCAAAAGTTCACTTCTGGCAGTTCTATCTCTGAGCGCCGCCAACACGTCCGTGGCCGCCGTCAACAATATCACTGTCCACATCATTCCGACTATAGCCCTCGAAATCGAGGCCCTTGGCGGTGTGGCAGGCGGTAGTCTGTTCTTAAATTGTGATGCGAGCCTCGGAATGGGCCTCCAATTGAATGCCAGTACCGGAGCCGGCGCCGCGGGCTGCCTCGATGTCGATGCTGGAGTGGCAGTGAACATTGGGGCGGAGGCGCACTTCGGCATCCCTGGGATCTTGGAGGCCAAAACGTTAACTGAGGATCCGCTGTACTCGCACCAGTGGACGTTGCTTGATAAATGTTTTGGCACACCGGGTCATGCACGTAGAGCGCCAACGCCACCGAGTTCCCGGAATCTCTTGGCCATGAGGGACGCCACACTGACTTGCCCGCCGGAACTCAAATATCTGGTCCCTGCTGTCATTTTTGCGGATAGCGTTGCAAGGTGCGCATGGTCGTTGAATGGTTAATTTCGGAGTTCATGAATCCCATTCAGCTTAATACCGAAATGAAGATAGCAACATTGGCAGTTATATTACTCAACCCAACGTTATCACAGCGCGCACGACCCTCTTGCGTCTTCGCCGTGGCCCGAACTGTCCTTCCTACTCTACAAGCCATTCGGAGTCAGAACGACTTTCGAAAGTAGAAATTGCTTCGCTCTTTATTTTTATTTTTATTGGACATTCTTATGCTGGACTGCTAAATACAGATAATATATATTATGCGCCAAATGTAAGGATGTCGGATGGGCAAAAAAGACTGGCCGGAAATTGAACCTCCGTCGACGCAATCAGCAACGCTGACTCGGAGGAAGCGCATCGTGCGCGTGTCAAAAATTCATGCGTGTTCTTGCACTACTGACACTGTTCAGACGCTCGGTACGTCTCCAACTGCGCCGTTTAACATCCCAGCGGCTCTTAAAGGACTAACTTTCCGAGCAGCGAATGTAAACTCATGACATAGATACAGAGCTCGACGTCGAGAGTTACAGGTCGGGGAGCTAAGGGCCTTTTTACATACGAGGTGTACCGGTGATCTTGTGTTTTACTGGCGTGAGGGATAGAAATAATGAGCCAGACACCGAGCGCCCACGTAGACCAAGCACATGTGCTCACACTCCGTACTCCGTCGCATTTTACGTATTCATCTTCCCCTGATCATCGGGCGCCGACCTGCCAACAAGAAAAACACGAAGAGTCAAGCACATGAAAAACGTCGGACCAAGAATGAAGGCCAAACAGCCGATTGCGGCTCTACCAAAGCTAGTTCCACCACCTGAACACACCATCCTCCTCGAGGTCCGCGAGCGCTCGAGCACGGACACGCTAAACTTCGGGCAGAGGAGTTCCAGGCAGACATCCCGTAATTGGGCACAGAGCGGGGCGCCGCTGGGCCGCAGATCGAGGTACCATCGCGACTCGATCATCTGCACAAGACCCTCGCCCTCGTCGCACAGGACTGGTTCGATGCTGTCGCGGTAATTATCAATTTTGAGCCAGATGACCTCCAGGCGCGGAAGGAGTACTGTATCATTCGAAGGAAGGGATGTGAGGCCGTCGATGAGTTTGCTTTCGCTGATTTCGTGCAGTTGGAGATGTTCGATAGTTGGATTTTGTGCGAGGAATCTGAGGACAAGTGCGACGCCGTCCTCGGCGTCAAAATAATGGAGGGAGAGATGGGTGTGAGTGAAACAGCCTGGAAGGAGGAGAGGGCCTCTGCGGGCCAGTCGTTGATCGTCAAGTCCAGATGCGTGAGATTTGGGAATCGAAAGAATTCGAAGAGCCAGCTTGTACATTCATAGCCATCTACTGCGAGGTCCTGAACTGGGGAGAGTGCAGAGGGCCAAATCGAGCTGTTGATACGGGGGTGTCAATGTCAAGAGCCCGCATCGACGCAAATTAGTGCATTGGGCCAATATCCTGATCGCTTCAATCCCACGTAGGTTAAGATCAAGATCCAAATCGACCAGTTGAGCCCAGGGAAAGTGCGGCGACAGCGCAATGAAAAAAGATTCCGTCCAGTATGTGCAACGAATGGATAATTCACGCAGACGTGGCGACTTGAAAAAGTTCAAAATACGTCCCACAAATTTCTGGTTGGTACTGATACAGATGTCGAGGCGGAGAGTTGTCAGGCCGGGGAAATGAGGGATAGGAATATGCATGAGCTCTTGAAAATGTGGGATGGGCATCGTCAAGTCAAGTTTCTGTATTCGCTGATTAAACTCGGGAATAGCGATCAACTGTGACAGGATGTCTGGCGGATCCGAAACGGAAAAACTGTCGGAGTTGATATATGTTGTAAGCTGATGAGGAGTGGATCTATGAACTAGTTCTCGCAGGATGGGTACTGCCCGTTTTGGAAACCCTCTCGGAAAGAGAAACACAAGGCTGTCCCAGAGCCGAGGGGTATTGAGAGCCACGTCACGCCAGCGAGAGCAAATGTGGCTCATAAGAATGGGGGATTCTCGTGGATCGTCGGTCGACTTCGTGCCATCGGCCACATCGACGCAAAATGCGAAGATCTCACCCAAGATTTCGCACGGAATGTGCCTGACTGGGGATAGTACAACTTTCCAAGCCGCGATGGATCGAAGTGCGTTTTCTCGACGAGTAATTATATCCAAGGGGGTTATGCGCCCACGATATTGGACCCTCAGACCGAGGGCATCTTTTTGGCAGTGAAGAATAAGCTGGCGGACGGAGTCGCTCTGAAGGTTGGTGGGTGGCACATTCGTCGATAGCAGGTCGATGGGAAGCCTATCCATGATACCCACTGTCCGTATCAGCTAGAAGTCTGCACAATGGGAACATTTTTTACGCGCCTGTGGAGCTCTATGCGCAAAACGCAACAAAACGCGAGGTGAGGAAAGGAAGAAAATGCACTGCCACAATGGGTCACCCGGGCCGCGGTTAATGCGCCGAGTCCGGGCTTCGAGGGTTGCAGAATGATCCATTTAAAAAGCTTGTTGTTTGTACCCATTCTCGTCATCTCGCCGTTGTTCTTGAGCTAATACCAGATTTCAGAGCTAATAATCCGGTGGAGATTCATGGTTGAATTATCAAATCTTCCCTCATGTTTTAAGGATTCAGATGGACGAACGAACACTAAATAATTTTTGTATCTCAGAGTTGGCCGCCAATACTACGATCATGAAGTACCAGACAAAGTGTTACATGTCAAAGTTGCCTTAGTGGCGACTCAGCAAAACGGCCAATGCAGGAATGCCGTAGTCTCGTAGACAGACGATTCAAGCTCGTACCTCGCTTGTTGAAAGATGAAACCAAGGAATGTCCGACTCCATTAATTTCCGGAGGCTATATGACTTAATGTGCGGGCGCATTAGGATGCAGAATATTTCACTTGTCCAAAGAGAAAACTTAAAATTTATTAGGTCCGATCATATCTTCGGGGCATCCTTACCGCCCGAGCCGCCGTCCGCCGAGTGCGAACCATCCCCCACATGGTTATACAGGAACAGGAACGATGCAAGAATGCAAAAACAGTGGGTTTCTTGAATAATGGTGATGCTAATATACAACATGCAGGTACTAATAATGGTGGTATGTCACAAGGTTCTGCAGCAACGCGTTAATATTTATTGTTATAACTCACACCCCAGCTTCTCGGGCCACCGGTGTTGGAACCAGCCCCTCAACATATCGTTAAAAGGCTTCTGGTTCTCGTTCCCTAGGTCGTCATTGATGCACAGGAGCGCCACTTCCTTCTGCTGGTCTACGGACTTCAACATACGCGCAGTTTGGGAGGTGCTCTTCATGCCCATGAAGATCGTCGGCGAGTCACCGAGGACGTACGCATAGCGCATGAGAAGTCGTACGGCGAACGCGCGTGGGTTTGCAGGAAGGGGAGGTGCCTGGGCGGGCAGCTCAAAGGGGAGGATGATGGGGTCGGACCCCTCCCCGGGGAGGGTCCGTGGAAGGCTTCGAGGGTGCGGGAAGGAAGACGTCGAGGCCGCGCTTGGAGTTGTGGATAAGGGCGGCGATGACTTTGAGTGAATTTCAGAGAGAAAGTCAAAACCAAACGACGTCGAAACGCGTACCGTTGTTGCCACAATTGTTGCTTTTCATCAGGCGGCGGAACATATCCCATGCGTGTTCGCTGGCCTCGCCGACGCACTCGCGCGGGGTGTCCATCTTTTGCGCGAGGGTGTGGAAGTTCGAGCTATACCCGTCCATAGACACTGTCCAACCAAAGATCAACACCAGCTTCAAATAAAATGGGTTCAAAACACGTACCCCAAGAATATGACGTATCCCCCTGCTCCGATGAATTGACCGCGTGCGGTGGCTGTATACCCGCCATTAGCAGTTTACCTCCACATCGTCGGCCGTCTTCCGATCCGCCTTGACCAACGAGAGCACATCCGCCTCGCCACCGCCCAGCTCCTGCCACATCCGCTTCTTCTGCTCGCGGTCAAGTAGGCCGGAACTCCCGCCCCATTTACCGACGACCCACGACCACAGCAGTGCCTCGCGGTGCCGCTCGATAACATAATGTGTCGAGATGAAGATGGTGTTGACCTCGTATTCTTTTGCGACCTTATGCGAGCCGCGGAACTGCGAGAGCGGTGTCGCGGCGAAATACTCGCCGAATGCCAAGGACACCTCGTGCATGATGGGGAGGGAGAGAGCGCGCGCGTTGTGATGCATGTACGGTCGTTTCCGGGTTCCGAACCGTTGGTCTACAGGTGCATGGTTCGAAAATTGAGCATAGATTTTATATGTTGACTTACTGAGGAGATGTGCGCTCCACCCAAGCGACCGCCATTCACCGCCGCCATCGGCGGAGCCGGACTCGTCCCCACTGACCAGTAGCTGTGGATCCATGCGGAACACTTGGCCATATAGTGTGGTGTGGAACGCCGACGGCGGAAGGGGCAGCAGAATAAATTGATCGTCGTTCAAGGCGACACTGAATTCGCATTATTGTTGCGCAGCAGCCTGGGATAAGGAAACTCACATATTCTCGGATACCGTGTCGGGATCGAGATGCGGAAGCTGTGCCTCAACGGCATGGCTAAATGAATATTATATTTAGCAGCACTCGAGTCGCACGAGCAGCCACGGACAAGTACCTGTTGAAACTTGGCAGAATTTTCCCTAACCAGTTGGTCGCATCTGTGGCCGTCAAGGCGGCACCAGGCCTGCCCGTCAGGCGGAAAAGTTGAGAATCTGAAACAACGTCTCTCAATTCTGTGCTGGCACCGAGAGCTAAAATTAACATACCGTGCTGTAAACGAATGGGTGGTTGCCCGTCAGGGCAGCCGTAGAAAGCGCACTCGATATCCAGCCACTGCGGCACCAGGCCGAGGCGGCGTGTATGATCGGGCACGGCGTTTTCCATGGCGGGCTCGGGAACATCAGCAGTGATGAGGTGCCAGGTACTGTTCGGCCAGCTGCGGTCGCATTTCGCGCGGAGCGGAATGAGTAGCGGAGCTCATCGTGTTCCCGAAACCGAGCCTCCTTCGTCTTGTATTTGTGCCGTCAGGAGGGCCTGGCGTGCCTTCTGGTGTTGGGCATCCCTGAGTGTCACATCAGAAATAGCGAAAGCAAAATCAAGAGCTGCGACGCACGAGCCATTGACCCAGACGTAGACGAGGTCGATGACGGCGTCTTGCACCATCCGACGGCGACATGGATCTTGCCACAGTCCCGTTGACACCCATTTATCCAGACACTCATCGGAGAGTGCACTGTGCGCTTTAATAGGTCGCACCGTTTGGTCGACGATAGATTTTTCCGGGAACGGCGCAATAAATGGGTGATATAAGTGGCGTCTATGAGTTCGGGGCCTGGCGCTCTGGCGGCTCGCTTTCCGGTTCATGCGCTGGATGAAGATATTTGGGGCGAGCGTCGACTCTCCCCATGGCCGCTCGATTAGAAGGAACCCAATAGAGGTCAGAGATAGGGCGATAATCAGTAGTATGGCAGTACATCGGACGGGATTGCAGAGGAAGTCGCGCCATGAGGTGGTTTTCCCTCCCAGCGGCTGGTAGAGGTACAAAGAACGAGAGGCCATGACGAGGCGCCGGTAAGGAATCTGCATTATGGAGTGAATGAGAATGTAGCTTCATCCCTGAGCCCTATGACACGCACTAAATGGTCGTGTGCCCGTCTGATAGGTTAGGAAGGCGTGGGGGATATACGGCACACGGAAGGAACAGGCGAATGGTCGGGAATGAGTTGGGAATGAGAAACAGAAACAGCACACGAGTACAAAAGGGGATCATGAAAAGGCTGCGCAGCCGACTGCAAGGACAAAATTATAAAAATAAGTGTACCTGATCAACGAAGGCACAGTCTAAAAATAGACCTTCTGGTTTCTCAGCCAAAGCCCTGGACTGTATACACGACTGCTTTCGTCTTCGCGCAAAGCATTAACCTCCTATTCTAGGCGCCTCAGGCTAGTTTGCTGCTCAGTTTGCATAATTGAATGCTTCGTCTAATTTAGTCGAGCCGTGCGGCAGAATAGTTCATCAAATCAATCGATCTCGAAAATCCGCATGTCAACCGTTGTTGGGCACAGCGTTACCGAAACCAGATGGCGGGTGTTACTCGATGAAATGCAACTGTTAGCGTCCTGCTGCGGGCCGACATCGGTGCACAGTTTTTCTGTTTGTAGCTTTTGTATCTTTGGACAAACCTATTTCGGTGCGCTCCTAGAATCTATTTCAGTCACACGCCGTCATACTTGCCGAAACCTGCCGAAACTCTCCACCGATAGACCGCACATGTCGTTAGTCAAAGGAGGTCAAAGGCTCCGAGTGATTTGATGTTGGTAAGGCGGAATTTGATGCGATATCCGAGGACGTTCCAAATTGCCTTATCCGACCATGGGAGTAGTACAGGTGATGGAGCTTTCACCGCCACAAAAGCCAAGCCTTGGCCAAGACCGCCAAGCGTTTTAAGGTCAGTTAAATATTGCATTGGCGTCAGTTCCGAGTGCCTTTGTCCCCAGTGTTCCCACTTCCCCCGCCGCCGTTTCGCAGACGCCTGTCGCGTATTCCCACGAACAGGGTGGATGCGATCGATCGGGCTTGGTCCGGGCCGTTGCCACCGGTTACCACCCAAATCTAGTGAACCGTTCATTTTTTTCGACTGGGCTATGATATACGAATCTCCACATCATGACGGTGTCCCAAGTATGCGGAAACTCGGGTCATAGACATTGATAGGATGTATCGCCAGCTGTCAATTCTATATCAGCCTGACGGGCGACGATCACTCCGCCCTCATCGCCGACCCAGCCAGCTTTACACGCCTCAAGCCCACTTTTCATGAAAGCTTTCTCCTGGCGCAGTAAAGGTAGTGCGCGCATATTTTTATAGACTCGAGGTAGGATGAAGTTCGGAACGCTGAAACGCCACAGGGAATCATAAACACAAGTCGCTCAGGAATAACTTACGTTTGGACCAAAAATAGGCCACTATTCTTACTTATCCGTTCTATTAAAAGTTGAGAGAGGGTCCGTTCACAGGTCGGCGAATGGTCGGAGGAGGAGGATATATTATACTGACACGGTCCCACAATCGGAACTGCCAGTCGGTGCCATGATTCCCCACCGAAGATATACTTACTTCCTTTGTTCCGTGGTCCGAAAGACAGGCATCTTAAATTATGGCATGAACAGGGGTTGATATTATTTATGGCGAGCTGACCGACTGCGCCTACTATATTTGGGTTTGAATAGGGCTGAGGGCTGTCTCATGCTGTCTCATGCCTGAACATTCAATATTCAGAAACCACCAGCTCCTTTGGTTAATCATTTGCTTGACGGACAACAGCAAACGATCGGAGAAGTAAGATCCCGTCAGTTCAGTCCAGAATACTTAACGAATTTGTCTGAAAGTCTGAAGGCCGGGTGAGCATGTGTCAAACTCAATGAGGGAATAAAGTTAGACTTCCATTGACAGTGGCCTGCGAAACACGTCATCTCATATGTTTTTCGTCTTGCACGACAAGCGGGATTTGATGGTTCAGATATTAAACGGTCATTACCTTCTCGGCAGTCGGCAACTTCACGGATGTCGGAAAGATCGCTGCGACGCCCGAACTTGCACATCCCGACGCCCGTCCAAACGTGCATGTTACATAAGTGAAGGATAATCTCCACAGGGTTTAATGGGGGTTGCTATGGGCAGTATGGGTTACTACCGGAAGGATCGCTGATGGCGCACAGCGCGACCGTCTGACCCGACAAAATCACGGACCGCCAAAGTGCCCACAGCCTCCCACAGCCTGCCTCCAACTCGTATCTCGTACATTGAAAATCAAATGGAAGATTTTGTGATCCGGTAGGGTTTCGGTTCATATCACTAAAGATCTAGGAATATTTGAGCGAATAGACTGGATATTTTTTGGATGCCGAGAACAATTGTTGAGGTATTGCGGTAACTGGTTTATTGCCTTGCCGTCGACCTCCGTACATAACTAGGGTTACCGATTCCCGTGGAAGGTTGCCAAGTGGCCAATTAAGAATGCCGCATCCGGCTGGCATTCTGAAGCTGTTGTTTGAAAACTTGCTTCTCACCTCTCCGACTTTCCTGGTCCATGTTAGTACCCGGCTTGGAAAGTGTCCATTCGAAGCGTCCCCCGCAATAGCGAGACAAATACACATGGTATAAATAATAAACGTCAACTTTCAATTTGGGTATCATCACAGTACATACACCTTCAACTGGCATATATACTCATGTCGGGTTCGGCGCAACCAACATAAACGTCCCAGCAACGGGATCCCCCAAACCGAGCGCACTCGCAAACTCGCTGATATTAAAGTGGTAGATCGACGAAGTGGGCCCGACCACTGTCTGAAGTGCGAATTGCGGGGATTCACTGCGTTCCCACCCGTCCTAGACTCAGCTGAGACTAGGCGCTGTAGGTTGTGCCAGATGGAGTTAGGTCGGTGTAGGTTCCTACACAGCCCCCCATCTAGGCGACTACACGTAATGTCCGTCTGGC
Source organism: Mycena leptocephala (assembly GCA_029378395.1). Taxonomy (NCBI): domain Eukaryota; kingdom Fungi; phylum Basidiomycota; class Agaricomycetes; order Agaricales; family Mycenaceae; genus Mycena; species Mycena leptocephala. The sequence continues at coordinate 515,421 of JARJLF010000057.1, forward strand.
TTTACGGGTGCCGTGAAAGGTGGCTAGACTCAGGTCAGTGTAGATGAGGGTAGCTCATGGAAGGTGAGGCTAGTTCCCTAAACTCAGCTACACAGACCTAGACTTGTGTTTTAATGTTGAACATTTCCATCATCTAATATTCTGAGCAACTGCGTCCCTTCCCCCCTTTTGTAGGTGGCTACGAGCACCTGTTGCGACCTACACAGACCCTCCTGGACCTAGACCTACCTACACTGATCTAGCCAGAGCTAGACAGATCTCCACAGACTATGCTCTAGGCACCTAGACTCAATCATCGGTGTAGCCACTTCTAGGTTCCTACACTCAGGCTGAGTCTAGGAAGGGTCGGAACGCAGTGATTGGTTGAACAGCAGCAGGATGTACCTTCGAGTTGAAACGGTGTGTGAGTCTACTGGCACGATACGATATCAGAACAAAAAGTTACGCTTACCGATGGGCATCCGACCCAGCCTCCGGAGTAGGTTGTATGTATTGCGATATAGCGGGCGTGGAGCTAACTAATCGGCCGCCCTCATTGATGTTGAAATCTCCGCCTAGGAAGTGCCGGACTTGCGCCGTCGAGCGGTCTTGGGGTGTTGGCGCGTCGGGATCGACCATGGCGATGACGAACGGACCTTGGCCCATGGCCGCGTTTCCTACCGTGACGACGTTGAAGGAGGGCGGGCCCGCGGTGTCTGGATGATGTGTGTGTGATTTTTTAGTCGCGAAGTAGATCAGATAAAAAAATGAAGCTCACCATCGCGCGGGACCTGCATTCCCGCGTGCAGGATAATTGGGAGTCCGATCGCTTGGGGAAGAGAGACTTCGAGTAGAGCGGTGGGGTTGAAGACGATATTCAAGTCGGTCGGGATCTACGTAGGCGCAAGATGGTCAGCATTTCCGCAATTAACCCGTGTCGTACACCGGCCGCGGGAAATGGCATACGTTTGCCTCGCGAAAAGCTTCTTCTACGACGGGAATCAAGACATCTTGGCCGAGGACGACAAGGGAAAGTGCAAAAAGGGATGTGAGGCGCGAAAGATACATGGAAGAAGAAAGGAGTCTTTCTGTCGTTGCATCCAACTGCTTTTATTCGAGAAATCAGGGGTTAATTAAGAGCAGAAGTAAAGGGATTGTTTTGTGGAGCCCATCGACTCCATAGGTCGGTAAAACGATCGGAAGAAATTTGAGAAATTGAGAGAAATCGTGTCTGGAATCGAAGATAAATAATACACACTGATCCCTAGTTCGAAAGTCTCGGAATTCGCAGTAGAGAACATTGTTGAAAAAAATATGAGCGTTCTGAAGCTCCTGAATTCACAAGATGAAACATCAAGTCGATCGGATGTATTTAAACCGTTCGTCCGTTTTTCTTTTCGCCGATACTCCTCCATTCACGCAGGCGCAGGGGCCACCAGCATGAACGTCCCCGCGAGAGGCCTTCCAAGGTCCACCGCACTCGCAAACTGGCTAATATTGAAAAGGGCTCTGGACGTTGTCGCGTTGACCAGTGTCTGACGTGCAAATTGAGGAGATTGTTTGAACAGGAAGAAAACATAACTTGAAACCCGTATAAGTAAGCGCGAATATCAAAGCGGGTGAGCTGTAAATTAATTACCGGTGAGCGTCGGATCCAGCGGGAGGAGTTGGTTGCAGGAATTCTGATACCGCGGGCGTAGAGTTGACTAGGCGGCCTCCCTCGTTGAAGAAATTCCCAGCTAGGAAGTGCCGGAATTGTGCGGATGTGGGAGCTTGAGGCGTCGGCGCATCGGGGTCAACGGTGGAGATGACAAAAGGCCCGCGGCCCACGTCTCCCACTACGTGGAAGACCGGAGGTCCGGCGGTGTCTTTACAGCTTTCATCAGTTCTGTGTACCGGACGGCCATACTCAGCCATGCTCACCATTTTGCGGCACCTGGATTCCCGCGTGGAGTGTGATTGGAGGTCCGGTAGCCTGGGGAAGGGACACTTCGAGCAAAGAATGCGGGTTGAAGACGATATTCAAGTTAGTCGGAATCTAGGAAGAGGGTCAACTTCTCAGCGGTGGTGTCGTCCAGCTGGCAATCGCATACGTCTGCCGCACGGAAGGCTCTCTTTACTGCGCGGATGGAGTGATCTTGACCAACGGCGACCAGGGCAAGCGTCAATAGAGTTGCAAGGTGCGAGAGGTACATAGTCGAAGATGGAAGTCTTGTCGATGGAAAGTGTGTGCATCCTTACCTGCTTTATGCGATGCAGGGAGCCCATGGGAAAGTGAAATGGCGGGCCCAAAATCAGGTGCTGGTGTCGGTGTGAAAAATCCCAAGACAAACCCGGTAGACCAATGCTCCTCGTCGTTCGTGAGAAGAAGGGCGCCAAGTGAAAGCAACTGTGGGACCAGGCAAACGCATGAGGAAAGGATGATGTTATATGTCGCAGAGGTGACGTCAAAGGTCCCGATTCTTCACGAAAAGTCCTACACAAAGAGGTTTGGGCCTCGCTTGCGTTTCCGCGGGGGTGCTGCGGCCCTGCCGCCACTGGCAGCGTCCAACACCATCTCGAAGGCAGAGTGGCTTCTCTGAGAACTGAACAGCACGGAGATCCTTCCGTGAAGATCCAAATCCATGCGATTTCAACGAAGGCATCCAGCCGTTGAGTTTGGGACCAGGATGATCGTAGTACTATGAGGACAAGATTAACTGGTGGCTGTGTTTCGGCTTCGGCGTTTTCGGACATGTTCGCAAATCCGTTTTGAACCGTGGTGGTTGCTAGGAGATGAAGGAAATTCCAGACCGTGAACTTGACTGTGACCCAGAAGCGGTGAGTATAGCAGACATACCAGGCCATACAAAAAGACTTGGTAGCGCTGGTGCGCATCTGCATACCATACTGTTATCTTGTCCTAAGTGCAAGTTGCAGCGGATTCACCCGTTCGATTCGGGGCCGAGCCATACGGATATAATCTTGCTTGTTTTACTTAGTGAAAGAAACATAAAACGGCTCACGGGATGTGTCAACTTTGTCGGTGAGTAGTCAAACTTCGAAGAGGCTCGAATGTCCCGTGGAACCAAGGAACAAGCCAAATTCGGGGATGTGAACCGATAGACTGCAAGCTGCAATGTTGAACCAACATTCAGAACCAAGCAACGCACCAACCACCCCGGAAAGGCTCGGCAGGGCTGGAGCATATCTGCGTGCTATATTGTAGCCGCATCAAATACCGAAGCCGTTCGATTCGGGGCCGAGCCATGCGGATAAATTCCTCTTTCTTCTTTTACTTGCTGAAAGGAACATAAACGGAGGGAATGTATAAACTTGGTCTGTGAGTAATCAAACACCCAAGAGGCTAAAATAGTCCTTAGAATGAAGGAACAGGGCCGCAGTCTGGGATTTGAACCAATAAACCAAGTTGAGATTGCCGCAACGTTGAACAGCGCTCCGGCAGAAAGCATAGAAAAATGCTAAGGTATAAGCAATATGCTAACCACCCACGAAAGGCTCAGTAGTGCTGGAGTGCATCTGCAATTCATGCAAGGCTTGTATGTGTTGAAGCAGAGTTACCCGTTCGATTCGGGGCTGGGCCATACCGTCATTGATTTGTTATGCTTTTTGTTTTCTTAGTTTGAAGACAGCAAAGCTCGACATATTTTCGAAGGGATGGAAATAAGGTTGGGTAGGCGGTAGTGGGAAAGGTCGCGATACTGATTCAGACGGGAGCACGGAAGGGATCACCAAAAATGCTAGGCTATGAGCAACATTCCAACCACCCCAGAAAGGCTCAGTAGCGCTGGAGCGCATCTGTAATTCATGAACTGCGGATTTTTTCTAGTTGAAGCAGAGTCACCCGTTCGATTCGGGGCTGAGCCATAACTAGATGTGCTACTTTTTTCATATTGGAAAATAAATGTCCAACTCAACTTATAAACAGAACATCACTTTGCGCGTCGCGAGTAAAGAAAGTGCTGAAAGAGTTAATTGTCAAGATCGGATCTAACCAGAGATGTCGAAGAAATTGCTGCAAAACAAATTGAACTGTCGTCTGTAAGGATCACTGAAAAGACTAGGGTATAAATAACATACTAACCACTCAGGAAAGGCTTGGTAGCGCTGGAGCGCATCTGTATATCATCAATTCTTGCAGGGTATCAAAGCAGAGTTACCCGTTCGATTCGGGGCTGAGCCATCGGGTCCAAAATTTTTGTTTCTTAGTTTGAAGACAGCAAAGCCTCGACCCATTTTCGGAGGGATGGAAATAAAAGGTTGGATGAATAGTGTTAATGCAATAATATTCGAAAAGGCGGTAGTGGGGAGGGCGGAGATCCGAGGCCGCGATACTGACGGGAGCACAGAAGGGACCATCAAAAAATGCTGGGGTATAAGCGATGTACCGACCACCCAGCAAAGGCTTGGTAGCGCTGGAGCGCCTCTGCAATCCATAAACATGATCGTGGTTTGTGAAACAGATTCACCTGTTCGATTCGGGGCTGAGCCATAAGACGAGTCGCTTTCATCTTTTGTTTCATGGAGAAGACAAAAAAAAAAGGCCCAATGTCAAGGGGGACCAAATTCCAGAATTTTTGAATGTTGTCAAATTCTGAGAGTATTTTGGATTCTGATTCAGAAAATATCTACCTCAAGGTGGGAAGTGAAGTGGTTGTTGAGTTAGAGGGGGGGGTACATTATTGCCGTATTTGGTTAATCAGTCGTTATCGGTTGAGCACAGCCTCTCCAAATGTAGTAGATGATCACGTGTGCCGGCAGTCGGCCCAGAAGGCGAGGATTTCCTTTTCATGAAATTTATATACCAGACCAATATAAATCATTTGGGGGACCATCCTGAGCATAATTAACACCTCCGATACCCAAAACACCCCGCCAGTAGGCCTCCAGAGCATTTGATCCCTTCCCAAAAAGGGAATTTCCTATTTTGGAGGGGGGGAGGGGTCGCCGATTTCTCTGAAAAAAAAGTTTCGAGGTATAGTGTGGATTTCGCGGATCCGATCCCCCTTGCCCAATGTTTCAACTTGGTCTGTAATTCGAAGCTAGAATGGCCCCCTAGAATGAAGGAACAAGACAAAGTTGGGAGATTTGAACCAATAACTTAAGTTGAGATTGCCGCAATATTGAACAGCGCTCCGGCAGAAAGCACAGAAAAATGTAGTCTGTTAGTTACCGCGCTGATTACCCGGTAGCCTGCGTTATTATGTAACCATCACGGATGCATGCGCAAACAAATCATTAGCCAGACGCGTTTCGACGCGTTTCTCGGCCTCCCCGCGGAAATTTCTTGTCAGACCTCCTGCCAAAGCATGTAAGATCTTTGTTTGTGACATTGCCAGTGGGCACCATTAGAGCTTGTTCATAGGTGAAATGGATGTTTCCGACACAGCAGCATGAAAAATCAGAGGATGATACTGTATAATTTCATTCAATTCGTCGGTCACGCGTCACAGGGGGTGTTGACGGCGACTAACTTTGGTCAATGTCACACGTCACTAGGGCGGTTGACGAATTGGTTCCAAGGTTCGCGTTTTCCTCCAAAAAGTGTTGTGTACCCCAAGAAAATTCCTTAAATATTCTAGTTACATGCGAGGCTCGAGGTTAGACTTTAAAACATATTTCTGCGGGAATCCAAGCTCACAGCTATCGTTTCCAGCCAAAATCAATTGTGAAACAAGGAGAAATTGAGGTAAAACTGCATTTTGAGCCATATGGTGTTGTGGAACCCAAACGAGTGCGGAAAAAGGCTTTGAACAAGCTCCGGAGTGGACTTGATCATTCTAGACAAATGTGGGGGTCTGTCGAAATTTTAGTCCTTGTCACACTCAAAATCGGCCTTGATGAATTGACGAATTGGTTCAAGATGTCACGCGTCACAGCCCCGGTCGAATTGAATGAAAATACACAGTATTGTTATTAGGCCATTTTTTACTTCGAGCGGCGCATAAAGGCTCAGAAAACTATTTTTATTGGTAAAGTCAAGGCTCGAGGCTTAAAATTTGTTCCTAGCCCCTCAGAGAGCCCACGACGCGTCTAAGTCGCGTCAAGGACCTGCTCACGTGGGCCCCCGATTTGAGACGATTACATAATAACGCAGGATACCGGCTAATCAGCGCGGTAACCAACAGACTCTATATCAACCGAGGTACGAGGAAGTACTGATATAGAGCGTCTGTCAAGAGAGACTAAGAAAAATGCTAGGGTATGAGCAACACACCGACCAACTGGGAAGGCTCAGTAGCACTGGAGCGCATCTGCAATTCATAGTCTGGAGGTAGTCTCTCGTAGACAGACGCTCTATATACTCCAGCTCGTACCTCGCTATATAGAGTCTGGAGGGACAAGGGGTTGAAGCAGAGTCGCCCGCTCGATTCGGGGCTGGGCCATAGCCGTACGGTGGGCAAATTTCTTTTTTGTTTTCTTGGTTTGAAGACAGCAAAGGCTCAACACATTGTCGAAGGGATGGAAAGAATGAGTTGGATGAATATTGTTAATGCAATAATATTCGAAAGGCGGTAGTGGGGAGGGCGGAGATCTGAGGCCGCGATACTGACGGGAGCACAGAAGGAACCACCAAAGAATGCTGGGGTCTAAGCGATGTACCGACCACTGAGGAAAGGCTCAGTAGCACTGGAGCGCATCTGCAATTCATAGTCTGAAGGGACAAGGGGTTGAAGCAGAGTCACCCGTTCGATTCGGGGCTGGGCCATGCATGCATGACTTAGTGCCATTTTTTTTCATGTTTTTCAACAGAACAAAGGCCCACGAAATGTCTTAACTTAGTCTGTGACTCGAATTCTCAAGAGGCCCCTAGAATGAAGGAACAATACAGCAAGCTGGGGATTTGAACCAATAAATTTCCAATGGAACGTTGAGCTTGCTGCAATGTTGAACGTTGAACCGCCGTCTGTAAGAATCACCAAAAAGTCCTGGGGCATAAGCAACGTACGAACCACCCAGGAAAGGCTCAGTAGTGCTGGAGTGCATCTGCAATTCATGGAAGGTTTGAATAGTTGAAGCAGAGTTACCCGTTCGATTCGGGGCTGGGCCATAGCCGTACGATGGGCAAATTTCTTTTTTGTTTTCTTGGTTTGAAGACAGCAAAGGCTCAATCCATTTTCGAAGGGATGGAAATAAAAGGTGGGATGAATACTTAGTGTTAATGCAATAATATTCGAAAGGCGGTAGTGGGGAGGGCGGAGATCTGAGGCCGCGATCCTAACGGGAGCACAGAAGGGACCACCAAAAAATGCTGGGGTATAAGCGATGTACCGACCACTGAGGAAAGGCTCAGTAGCGCTGGAGCGCATCTGCAATCCATAAGCATGGTCGTGGTTTATGAAACAGAGACACCTGTTCGATTCGGGGCTGAGCCATACGGTTGGTGACTACGTAAATTTTTTGTTTCTTAGTTTGAAGATAGCAACGGCTTGACACATGCTCGAAGGGATGAAAAGAATAGGTTGGATGAAGAGTGCAATATTCTTTTCAAAGTTGAAGGCGGTGGTGGGGATAAATCATGATGTGAAGGAAGAGGCTTGAGATTGCCGCAATGTTGAACCGTTGCCCGGAAGAAAGCTAGGGGTATAAGCAACATACTAACCACTCAGGAAAGACTCAGTAGCGCTGGAGCGCATCTGTAATTCGTCCAAAACTCTCTTCTTGGTTGAATCAGAGTCACCCGTTCGATTCGGGGCTGGGCCATGCATGACTTAGTGCCAATTTTTTTTCAACAGAACAAAGGCCCACGAAAAGTCTTAACTTGGTCTGTGACTCGAATTGTCAGGAGGCCCCTAGAATGAAGCAACAAGACAACAGGCTAATAGGGACTTGAACCAATAAACCAAGTTGAGATTGCTGTGGTCTTGAACAGCGCTCCGGCAGAAAGCACAGAGAAATGCTAGGGTATGAGCAACATATCGACCAACTGGGAAAGGCTCAGTAGCACTGGAGTGCATCTGCAATTCATAAGGATCAACTCCTCGGATGGTTGAAGCAGAGTCACTCGTTCGATTCGGGGCTGAGTCATAGTCGGTTATCCATTTTTTTTGGGGTATAAACAAAACCAAGGCCAATGAAATGTTTCAACTTGGTCTGTAAGTCGAATTTTCAAGAGGCTAAATGACCCTTAGAGCGAAGCAACAAGACAACAATCTGGGGATTTGAACCAATAACTTCAAGTTGAGATTGCCGCAATGTTGAACCGCCGTCTGTAAGAATCACCAAGAAATGCTGGGATATAAACAATGTACCGACCAGCTAGGAAAGGCTCGGTAGCGCTGCAATGCATATGCAATTCCTGGTACCGGTTACGGATCCAGGTCTCAAACGCGAATTGAAAAGTCCCCATCAACAAATCAATAACATAACAAATTAAATAATCAAATAATTAATAATATAAAAGTAATTAATATATTCAATCCCGCAACGTTTCTCCTGCTGTCGCCGTCGCTGCCCAGTTATTGTGTTTGCCTCCTGGCTCCACACTGGTTCCTCTCTGTCCAATCCCACCCCTCACGCGTCAACCGAGAGAATCTTTGGGCTGCAATGTCACCTTCCTACTGAATCTGGGATAATCACTGCATTGAAATCCAGATGGAACATGGCATCCAGCATAGAGAGAATACATCAAGTAAAATATTTTTCAGCTCAATGGTCCCAATAAATATGCTAGGTACAATATCCCTGGCTCAATGTGAGCTGGTTGACGCTTGCGTGCACGCGCAAGCGTTGACCGAGGGAATCTTTGAGCCGTTTTCAAGTTCCTCGGAATATGCCCCTGAGTATATCATCCACGATGGAAGTAAAACGGGTCTGAGAAGAGGTACCAGGGGTGCCCGGAGGGCCTTAGTATTCATAGATGTTGATATGGGCTGAAGTAGAGTGACCCATTCGATTCGGGGTTGGGCCATATGATCGCAGGAATCATTTTTTTCTTTCTTAGTTTGAAGACAGCAAAGGCTCGAATTTTTTTCAAGGGATGGAAATAGAATAATGTTGATGTAATATTCGAAGGCGGTAGTGGGAAGGGTCGCGATACTGATTCAGACGGGACCACGGAAGGGATCACCAAAAATTGCTAGGGTATGAGCAACGTGCTAACCACTCAGGAAAGGCTTGGTAGCACTGGAGTGCATCTGCATATTATTATTGTTTGTCACATTACTGTAAAGTAAGCAGAGTCACCCGTTCAATTCGGGGCTGAGCCGTGTGAGATGCATCATGTCAATATCTTTCTTTTTTTTTTCTGAAGGAAACAAAGGCTTTCCTAGAGGCTAGAATGGTCTTTAGAATGAAGCAACAAGACAGCAGCCTAGGGTTTTGAACTGATAAACTTCGAGTTGAGATTGCTGCAATGTTGAACTGCTGTCTGTAAGAATCACCAAAAAATGCTGGGGTATGAGCAACATTCCAACAAACTGGGAAAGGCTCGGTAGCGCTGGAGCGCATCTGGGATTCATAATGACATCTACAGTTAAAGCAGAATCACCCGTTCGATTCGGGGCTGGGCCATGGCCATAATCTCGGTGGATGGATTTTTTGCCTTCTTGGTCTTAGGCCGAGAGCATTTTCGAAGGACGGAAAAGAAATGTTGCAATATTCTTTTTAGGATGAAAGGCGGCAGTGGGGGAGAGGTCGCGATACTGATATTCAGACAGGAATTGTTGCAAAAGTCCGTTTTGAGTTATAAGCCAAGATAAGGGGATTCTGAACCTTATAGGCAAGCAGGCATGCTTATAAAGCCTTATAAAGGGTTATAAGTACCTATACACGCTTATAACTCAAAAGGACCCTCCTCAGGTTGCATTCCAAATCCAATATTAGTGACATACACACAATTTGAGTTGAGCCTAGTGTATAAGGCTCGAAATGCCCCTATCCTGACTTGAAACCCAAAAGCGATTTTTGCGACATGAGCACAAAAAAAGCTGGGGTATAAGTAACATACTAACCACTCAGGAAAGGCTTGGTAGCGCTAGTGCGCATCTGCAATTCATCATGTTTTTCTGTGTGTCCACAGTTGAAGCAGAATCACCCGTTCGATTCGGGGCTGAGCCATGTGCAGGGGATACCCTTCTTTTTTTCTTCTTGTTTCCTCGTGGAAGCAAGGCCCGCTGCTATAGTCCGGAGTAGCGGGGACCAAACGCTGGAGGAAGATACATGCCAAGGTCTAGATCGTGGCGCATTTATCATTATAAGGGGCTCCCGCGAACTTACGGACGCCGGGCGGCCTCCGAGTCGCTCGTTTATCGCGCGATGGGATTTTATTGTCGAATGAGGACGCGTTTGCGGGTAGCAGTAGGATTCCGAGTTGACGAAAGGAATTTAAAACTTGTGCTGAAGGGCGGAATCTAATGAGTGATTCCAGCAAGGATTCCAGGATAATCTTGCAGTCCGGGGCCTAGCAGCGAGAGTCACTAGATGCATATTCGAAACCCGAGCTCTGAACAAGTGAGGTCTTTAGATTAGATGAATACTCAGGGTCGCGAGCGGGAGAAAAACAAGTTTTAAAAACGGGCGAGACGGTGCGTTCTCAAAGAAAATTAGCACAGGGTTTGAAGGCCATCATGGATTTCTCGCGACTGGGACCAGGAGGAATAGACGCGTAGTACATGAGGAGAGACAAAAATAAGAACAAGCCATTGAATCACACGTGCCCGCTCCTGGCAGCTTCCACCGGGGTCCTTCTGTTCCTGACCAACGTTCCTCCTCGTCGCTGGCCATCTTGCTCTTCATCTTCATCGCGAACAGCATCAAGGAGGCTAGTAGCTCGTAGCAGATTGACGAGAGAGGCGGCGCGGGTGTGATCCGAGCGCCTGTGCCCACACGTGTCACCTTGGTCTAACTAAAGCGCTTCCCCAAATCTTTGGATCCAGCACAACAAGTACCGAGTTCGCAAGTACCTCAAGTACTCCGAGTAATATTAGAAGCCAAACCGACGCGCGATGGCGTCCTCGAGGTCCTCCTCGTCGCTCAAAAAGAGTACAACGTCTACGAGCACATCGGGTTCGAGCCTTAATATCCCTGACGCGTGTACGTCTCCATTTCTTAGATTCATAGGAAAATGGTACTGATTGAGGCGATGGTGGCAGCTGGAGGGAGCATGGGCGCGGAGCCGCTGTACCAGGTGAAGCTGCTGTCGGCGCTACGGAACGGTGAGCCCGCCACATCTTCATCGCAGCGGTAAGCGAGGTATACTCACGTTATATGGGGCGACAGGCGACCCAGCGCTCATCCACCCCTTCCTCGCCGAGATCGGCAAAGAGAAGCGCAAGTCGTCGGACTTGCGCGCAGGCGCTACTGGCTCCACCAACGGCAGCAAGGACAGCGGGGCGAGCGACATCGACACGGGCGCGGCGGCGCTCCATCTGGCGATTCGATGTGCTTCGCGTGCGTCCCCTTTCCCCTTTCCCCAGTCCTCAGAAATAAAGTGAAGTCCTAATTGGGTGTGCGACGTATACAGTGGAAACCGTCACCCTCCTCCTCTCCCACCGCGCCATCTCGCCCAACGGGATCCATCCCCCAGGCTCCGGGACGACGCCCCTCCACCTCGCCGCCTCCCTCGGCCGCGCGGACATCGTGAACCTCCTCCTCGAGCAAGAGGCGATCGACGACACGCTCGTGGACCGGGAGGGTTGCACGGCGCGCGAAGTCGCACGGGGCAAGGACGTCGTGCGCGTCATCGACGACTCCAGAGCGTTCTTGAACGCGAGCTATCGGAGCTTGTTGCGCAGTTATATCCTGTCGCCGTTCCCCGCGTCCACTGCTTCGACCGGTGGCGGCAACGCAAACGCAAACGCAAACTACACCAACAACCGCCCGGGTTCTTGTGCGTCCCTCTACGACTTTCTGTTTTCTCTCGCTAATTGATTTTTGTTAGCCGGCCCGCACTCCCCCCAGATGCAACTCCAGCCCCAGGGGCACGGCGCGGCCTACCAAGCCGGGCTCGCGGGGCAGCCGCCGCCCGCGCTCCTTGCGCTCCTGTCGTCGCCAAGGGCGAAGTACGTGGACCTCGCATATTTGGACGATGCGAGTGGAAGGGCGTTGGTGAGTCTTTTGGTGGTTTTAATTTTGATTTGTCTTGGAGAAGCGACTGCGAGTCGTTTTCCGCGGCTCGCACGACTCGCGTCTACCCACTCCTCCATATTTCCCCCCCTTCCTCCGCCGTGTGGGGCGGACGACGGGGCGTCCTCCCGCGACCTTGGGTGTCGTGGTGTCAAGATTTTGGACCCATGGGAACCGTGAACGCGACCTCGAGGTGTCTTCTTCGTCGGGACGCGTGGAGCCGCACTATGTCGAGGGGCACACGCACCTCGTCGATGGGAACATGCGATCGTCCCAGCGGGTGCCTTCGTGTGTTGGTCTCGGGGACGCCACGTCTGTCCTTCTTCCGCTCTCCCCTCCCCGCATCCTCTCTCATTTTCCGTCTTTTCCCCTTCTTCATTTATTCTCTCCCCACCCAATATAACCCTTACTAACCCAACGCCCCACAGCTCCACGAAGCCGCCCGCCGGCGCGACCTGCGCCTGCTCGAGCTCGCCGTGCGCGCCGGTGCGGATGTCTTTGTGCGCGACCGGCGGGGGAAGCTGCCTGGGCAGGGCGGGGGCGGGGGAACGCAAAGGGGGGAGGCGGGAAGGGCGGGCTGGTGAAGGGAGGGGGGGATGGGGAGGTGAAGGCGTTTTTGAGGCAGTGTGAGTGTTTTTGCGTTTTTGCGATCTTTCCCCTGCCATTCCATCCACGGCGACGGCATCTTGTCCCTGTCGCTTATCCTCCCGCGGCGCTGACGCCTATCCTCCATATTCCCTTCGTACATCCCATCTTTCCTCTCCCTCTGCCTCCTTGTCCCCCTCCTCTCTCCGTCCCTCTTCGCGATTCCCTCCCTCGCATGCCTTCCCACCCGTCTCAGGCCCCTCCCCACTCTCCTTCCGCTTCCTCTCCTCCCCTCTTCCCCTCAAGCTTAAATGCTAACCCACCTCCCCAGTAACCAACCAAGACGCCGCTCTCCTCCACCCGCCGTCCCCGCCCACCGCCAACGCCGCCGCGCCCGTGCTCCGCGGCTACCTGAACAAGTACACGAACGTCGCCAAGGGGTGGAACACGCGGTGGTTTGTGTTGAAGGAGGGTGTGTTAAGCTGTGAGTTGCTGTTCTTTATTCCTATTGTCGAGCCTGGTTTTCTTGGGGCTTTGCCTTTTTTTGGGGGGAGAGGCTTCACTTTGCTTTTGCGCGGGTGGCTTCGTATTCTCCTCCTTTCTTCGTTCTTCTCTCGAGTGGCTTCGGTTTTGCGGATCTCGTCGGGGGGTGGCGGATTTTCTTTTTCTTTGGGGCGGAAGGGCTTTGGAGCTTGCTTTGCCCTGGGGCGGCGTCACGCCAGCATCGTCTGGGTTGCGACTGGCGGTGGGGCTGGAGAAGACAGGTGGCGTACGTTTGCCGGTGTTGTCGTGTTTTGGTGGATCTGGCGGCGGGTGCTACCATCTCCGCGACCAGCGAGTCTGGGCTTGCTGGGGTGCAAGGCACGGCTGGGTTTTTGTTTTGTGTGAGCGGAGGAGTCGGCGATGCTGTGGGGTCGATTCTTAATCGAAGTTATGCGGACATTATGCGGACATCGTCATTAATGCTGTTCCATTGTACGAGATGTTCTCGAGAACGATGCACATTGGCCTGGCGTGGTTTTTCGTCGTTGCTTCGTCGACAGGGTATTGCGATGTCGATTCGCGAGTTGTTATTCTTCCTTCTCTTCTACCTCTCTTTCCCGCTACCACACGCACCTACTAACCCCTCCCTTTTGTCAGACTACAGGCACCAAGACGATGAGGCCTTCGCGTCGCGCGGCTCGATGGCCGTGAAGAACTGCGTGCTGAAGCCGCCCGCCGGCGCCGAGGGGATGCGCTTTGAGATCCATTCGGGCGCGGCGGGGAGGGGCGGAGAGAAGTGGTAAGTTGCTTTCGTTGGCAGTTTCAGCGCAACAAACTCCATTCTTCTGCGAATGATGCTGACATATCGCGCAGGTACATGAAAGCAAACCACCCGGTCGAGGCCGGGCGTTGGGTAGCTGCGATATCTGCGAACGTCGCGTGGGCGAAGGCGCGCGAGGGCGACAACGCCGACGACGTCGAGGGCCGCGGGTCCACTGCTAGCGGTGCGGCGAGCATCCACGGCGGGAACGCCAGCGGCGCGGCGAGCATCACGAGCAACAGCAGCACGCACCCAAGCGGCGGCCGGCGGGAGCGCCTCGTGAGCGTGCTCCGCAAGAGCACGACTGGGAGCATCAGCGGGAGCGCGCGACACGGGGGGTCGGTGTCGATGACGACGATGCCGAGCGACGTCGACTCGGAGTACAATAGTGGTGGGGGCCCCGGGGCCGACAGCGGCGAGGCGAGCCCCAAGATGGGGGAGTCAGATGCGGACCCGGACGTGGATAATATGGATGCGGACGCGGAGGACGATGAAGAGGACGAGGGCTTCGACGACTCGAGTGCGAGCGCGAGCGGGTCGATCCACACGGGCCGCGTTACGGCCCCTCACGAGGCGACGTTCCAGCTCCTTGGGAACAGCGCTATCGCGCAGCTCGAGCTCACGCAGGGCCTTGTGGGTACCTCAAGCGGCGGGCCGGCCGACGCGCTGAGGGACGCACTGCAGATGGTCAGCGAGTACGTCGCGGTGGCGCGCGAGCGCGACGCGTGGTGGCGGAGGAAGCTCGGGCGTGCGCGGGCGAAGCAGAGCGCGTGGGAGCGCAGTTTGGCGAGCGCGGTGAGGGAGGGAGAGGTGCTCGAGAGGGAGCTGAGGCTAAGGAGTCGCAAGCGCGGGAGCAGGTTCTTCGATTCGGGGGAGGCGGCTGTAGCGCTTGCGGGCGGTGCGGCGAGTGGTGGCGGCACGCTCAAGGCGCGAGGCAAGCGCGCGAGCGTGCTGGCGGCAGCGACGGTCGTGGAGGCGCCTGGGGAGGCGGAGGAACATCAAGTGGTGGACTCGCCAGTAGAGGCAGAGCCCACCCCTACACGTTCGGGTTCCGTCAGTGCTACCCCTGCACCGCCTGTCTCACCGCCGGTGCGCTCCGCGACGGCCGACACGCTCGCGCCGCCCACTGCGACCGCTTCGACGTTTGGCGGCCGCTCATACATGAACTACGGTGACACCGAGTCGCTGATCGACACGGACGAGGAGGACGAGTTCTACGACGCGATTGAATCCAACACCATCCCGAATCTCCTCGTGCACGATGCGCTCAAGTCGCCGACACACTCGGAGCTGGCGCTGCCAGATACGGTCAACGTCGAACCCTACGCGGGGTACCAAAAGTTAAGGCAGGAGCTACTGCTGAGCGACGCGCGGCCGAGCACGAGCTTGTGGAGCGTGCTCAAGCATAGCATCGGCAAGGACTTGACGAAGATCAGCTTCCCGTCTTCTTCAATGAGCCGACGAGCATGCTGCAGCGGATGGTAAGGACGTTGTATCCTTGTTGATGTGAAGTGTGCTGACGATGATGGTAGGCCGAAGATATGGAATTCTCGGAGTGTCGTGAGTAAACTTGGTCCTGAGATTCTGGCTGCGACTGACGCTGCTGTAGTCGACGTTGCTGCGAAAGAGCGGGACGCGCATCGACGGATAGCGTTCGTTGCTGCGTTCGCAATGTCCAACTATTCGTCGACTATTGGACGTATCGCGAAGCCATTCAATCCTATGCTGGTGGTTTCCTCGGTGCCTTCTTGTCCAGCTTGTGTCTGAGAAGAGTTTAGAACGAAACCTTCGAATACGTGCGCATTGACAAGGAGTATCGCTATCTCTCCGAGCAAGTGAGCCACCATCCGCCCATATCGGCATGTATGGCCGAGTCGCCGTATTGGCGGTACTTTGGCGAGGTGCGTTGGCCAGCTCTGATTAGCAGCAAGCTGGGACGCTGACGGCTGGCCCTTCAGGTGACGCGCAGAACAAGTTCATGGGCAAGTCGTTCGAGATCAGGCCGACAGGGGTCGCCCACGCCGAACTGCTTCTCCCCGCGGAGTTCGCGCCGTCGTATCCCAGGGCCACGGGTCCCTTCGAGGGCAAAGTGCGTGAGCACTATAGCTGGAAGAAGGTCACTACAAACGTGTCGGGCTTCATTCTCGGGTCGCCGACAATCGACCACTACGGCGACATGGTGGTATGTCCCAGCCTTTCGAGACTCTTTGGCGTTCTCGTGTGGCTCATTATACTCTGCACAGATCACGAATCACCGCACGAAGGATACTTGCGTGCTCACCTTCAAGCCGCGGGGCTGGCGCGGCAAGGACGCGTATGAGATTTCGGGGCGCGTCATGGACGCCAACGGGCGCGTGTCGTACGAGATCTCCGGGCGATGGAACTCCCAGCTCATCGCTCGGCAAATCGGCGCCGGGAGCACGCCGCTCAACCCTGACCTGCGCGTGAGCGGCCTGAACTCGCCCTCCGCGACGCCCGAGTACATTCTACTGTGGCGCAACTCGGAGAAGCCGGAGGGATCACCGTTCAACCTGACGCCATTTGCGATCTCCCTGAATGACTGCCCGAAGGACACCCTCAAGCCATACCTGTGCCCAACGGACTGCCGCCTGCGCCCCGACCAGCGAGCCTTTGAGATGGGGAAATACGAGATTGCGAATACGCTGAAGAACGACCAAGAGGAGAAGCAACGCGCGACGCGCAAGTTGAGGGACCAGGGCGAGCTGCCGCCGCATAAGCCGCGGTGGTTCACTGCGGAGACCGACGGGGATACGGGGGAGCGCGTGTGGACGCCGTCACGGTTAGAAGATGGGGGCATGGAGTACTGGGCAGAGCGCGAACGGATCTGGAAGATGGGGGGAAATCAGCCATGGACCGACGTTGCGCCGATATTTATAGATGAGCCGGATTTCATACGGTAGTTGCTCGTTTCAAGCTGTTTCCTACATACATCGCCTGTCTATGATAGCTTTACGATTATTATAATTATACCACGGAACAAGTCACGAATAAAAATTATCCTGCCGACTCGTTAGAACTCGCATTCATTGACCACCGTTGAGTTATTTTTTTTCAGCTGTGAAGGAGAACTTAGAGAACTTGAGGCGCGCCGCCAAAAAAATTATGAAAAAGAAAGAAAGAAATATATCAAGGGTTCAAATTTATTGGATATATATCACTGGGATTTAATAGAGGCCCAGAGAGGCCAAGATCAGTCACATCAGTGGAAATAAATATGGACAAACACCACTACGCCAGCATCCGAAAAGGGAAAATTTGAGTTTATCTTACCTTCTAGGGCTCATTTTAGCTTGAGTTGAGACGATATATGTCTGGCATATGTAGTACAGTATGTTCCACTGTTTTATAGACTCATATATGGTGTTTAAACCTCTCCAGACCACTATTTTGATTACACTCTGTCAGACTGTGCTAAATTAATCAAGACATTGTGTGGGGATGTATGCACATGTAAATTATGTTTAAATCGTCAATGAATTATGCTGATATTGATTTCATATGCGATAGATTTCTACGCAGCAGTTATGATGTACATACAAAAAATGCTGGAAAAAAAAAATCACACTGGGTCCTGCAACCGGTAACAATAAACATGGCAAGCTTCCACTGGATTTGAGTCTCCAAACCTACTTATTCGACACTCAGATTACGTAATCAAACCCAAATATGGCAATGGACGCCAACTCCGTCAGCCGCACAAGGTGCATCACTCATCTGGTCAGTACCCGAAATTTACCTACTACTTTGACCCCTTCGGGGTGTCATACGAAAAATTGGAACGATACAGAGAAGATTAGCATGGCCCCTGCACAAGGATGACACGCTTTTCCGGAGTGGTAGACCTACGGGTCTCAATATTTATGCATCTTTTTGCGAGGATTGTTTAATCGAAGCTGAGGACCCTAAGTCTCACGAGATTCCTTTTTTCCCCAGAATCTACTCCAAACTTTGAGTCCTCAGCCTTAAACATGGGACTGGAAATACTGCAGAGGCTGCGGTTTGAATTATGAGAACCATCCCAACTAAGTATGAACGAATCATTCATCGACTTTATACTACAAGTTTGAAGCAGCGCAGACGTAAGCTATGAATATAACTTTGTGAATCTGGATTTTTGTTGGTCCAGCCCAGCGTGTCGCACAAAGTCAAGGATTCCAATAAAATAGATGCGCAATCTGAATCGTTCATCCAGCTCCAGTAATATGAAGCGCTCCACGCGTTTTTGACCACTTCCTCGAGTTCGGGGTTCATGATATCATCTTCCAGACGTTTTACCAAAGAGAGGATGCCAGAAGCAAAAGACCGTTGCGCTTCAGCAGAGACCATACCTTCAAAATTTGTCCGGCATTGACGCTCCAAGCACAATATAAGGACCCGTCCTGCCGAGAATAGCCCTCTATTCGCCAAATATGCACGCAGAAACGCGGTGAACAATATCAAGGATATTTCGGTAATCTGATTGGCGAGATCGCTGTATATCTTCGATAGCGGCCATTCCGGATCCGCATCCTCGACGTTATTTGGGAAGAACGCCACAAGAAGAGGACGAGCTCTAAAGCTGACCGCAACCGTGACCGCCTGGACATACGCAGCATCCGAGTCTTCAGGCGACGTTGCGGCAGCTGCATCCTCTTGGGCAATCTCGTCGCTTAAGGCATTGATTACTGCCCATTGGACCAGAGCTAGCACGAACGAGTGGATATCGGATCTCGGAGTTGCGTGAGCCGGTAGCTCACGGCAAAGGTCGCTCGTGAAGTTCATGAAAGTTTGAAGATGTCTGATTGCTCGTCGAGGTTCTGGGAAAGAATGCATGTAGCAAGGAGCCAAATTGTTCGAAGACAGAAGTTCGAAGGTCCAGTGGCGACATCCTTGACAATGGCGGCCATGAGGTAGGCTAAATATTCGTCGTCTAGCAGATAACCCAGAATTTCTTCGTCATTTCTGTTGAGAAGATAGTGATATATGCCGTTCATAGAGCTCCCGAATCGCTTTGCATCCACAAAGCGAAGGAGCCCAAATACTATTTTCACCAGTTTGTTCATGTCGGACGAGTAATTCGCCGAAATGAGGGATTCGAGAGCCAGGTGGCATGAGCACTACGATCCGCAACAGCTATAAAGTCCACAAAATCTTCGACTGTCAAATCAAACTCGTATGGACAGAAACCAGCGATGAGCGAATCACGAAGATACCACGAAAGAGGAGCAAGGTGAGCGTTAGCCCATCGCCTGTCACTTTGCAAGACATCTCGTAGGGAGGCTAAAGTCTGAATTTGGTTCTGGATCGCCAGCTGAATTTCCTTGGTTGCCTGCTTGATTTCCTCCGGCGTGGTTGATACAGGCTAGTCGCACCAGCACGTGCATCGTGGCTGGGATCGACGTGCAATGCATAGGCAGTTTGAAGTGCGCGGAAAATGTCCTGCGACTCCATATCCAGATGAACCGCGTAGAACTCTCCCTCCTTCAAAGTGGTATGGAGTGCTGACTGGATAAGCTGAAGGCTGTTGCTGCGAGAGGATACCGACGCTGTTTCCCACCCATCTAGACATGCTAGCACATGTTGGCAGTGCGCCTTTAAATCGGCCAGCAGTTTGTGTCGAACCGCAGCGCGTACGGATATTGTATAGTAGCTGTCAAGACTGGAATCCTCAAGAGCCTTGAAAGTCTCGCGGTCGAAGTAGAATGTGATAGGAGACCGACAGACATGGTCTGTTCTCCTCAGATTTCGCCAATGCCCATATAGCCCTGAAGCAGATGGTGAGACGGGGAATACGTGAAGGATCGGCGGAGGGGATGACGGCCGAGGAGCGAAGAGATTAACCACGCGTGGCCAGATTGCAAGGTGGGTTCTTGAGTATAGAGCAGAGGGTGTAAAAGGTAGTCGTTGGCGCGATGAAATCCTTTTGCGCCATGGACAATGTCGGGGATAGCTTCCACGAATGGTATAAGCTCAAAATCATCGGTTAGAGCGGCAACTGTCCATTGGACGGCATGTTGATCACGGAATTTTGGATTCTCCTGGGATCGTCGTTCCATGGCCTGGGTTATAGTGAGTCGGGGGTGTGTCCCACTGGCTGGGCGACTGGTTTTCGACAGTTTGTTGGTCATGAGAGCTGCCGAAAACTGCCAGAATTGCCACACCCCTTTAGAAAGTGGAGTTTGATAAGGGCTTTCAAGAAATATGACCGGTAGAGCGGTAAGGGTGGTGTAAACCACTAAAAAAGCTGCCAAGACGAAACTCATAAGGTGCATCAGAAGGGGATTGACGGGGAGAAGGAAGAAGACGAGCCCCGTGAAGAATATAATGAGTGACGCATGCAGTAGCAGAGGGATTAGATCCACTACAGCGTACATGCCGAACTTTTGAAGGCCGAGATACAGGAATGAATGAATTCGAACGCGACGTGCAGGAGACGGACGCAGTTCAGTCCTGTGAATGAATTCCCTGGCCCATTGCTCTACCAAGGTGGCGAGAAGAGCGCAGGTTAGGCTTAGCGCGAGACTAGAAACCACAGGACGTTGCACACTAAAGCTGCGGTGGTGGGACGAAACGGCACAGGCTCCTGGAATGGAATATCAGTTCCATTCCCTGCCAGCTGCCTTGATATTTGCGCCAACAGGGCGGCGCTGGTTACGCCAGGATCTGGTTGGAGAGTCGTGTAGCTCTCGACAAGGAAAGCTGTGAGGCTGGCGGAGAAAAGACCGGACTTCAAGCTATTGAGCGATACGGCACAAAAAGAAGGCCATGACATACAAAGATGAGCAATCCATCCATGTCGCCTTTCCAGCTCTCGACCAATCGCTTATCATATTTTTCGGCCTCGCCGACATATATCGCCCACAGCTTGGCGCATGCGGCCTCGCTTTCGGCCTCTGTGTATTTTGCTACAGAAGATAGCCATTATTAGCTAAAGAATTTGAAACACCAAAGTATTTACGAGCCGGAACCTCTTTCTCCAACGAAATATCACTTTCCGGTGCGGTAGTAGCTACTTGACACATTAAACAAGATTCGGACAATAGAACGACGCGTGAATGCACCTTTAAGTTCAGGCGTGTTCTGAAGACTGCCCCAGCTGACATTGGTTGCCAAAGCTACGATCTTAGACCACAGACCATTGGCAGCCACACGGGACTGGTGAGAGAGCCCGTCTTCCAGATCTACACCTGACATGAGTGAGTGGGAGACAGTCTCTAGCGATTACATAATTTGCCTTTTATAGCAGTCCCATTGCCATAAAAGGCTACCAAACACTTGACCACCGTCTCATACACGGGCTTGTATTCAAATAAGTACAATAATAACAATACATGTACAGAAAGCAAGTCGAGTCTCAGACTCAGTCTGTGAGCTTGATGCTGCGGAACACAAGTCAGTCCACTTAACCAAGAGTACGCAGCTACGCACTTCGAACTAGAAATCACAGCATCTGCGATAGACGTGAGATTAAAGCCGTTACCAGACGTCGTACACGACAGCTGCGACGCCCGCTTGACTACGTCACGACCCCGCGGACGGAACATCTCTAGGCTATACTCCGACTCAGATAACGACATAGGTTGGAGATCGCGTCGGCTGCTGGAAGAGTTCGACGCCTGTGACCCGAAGCATTTCTACGATGAAGTGGGAGTGAGTGGTCATGCATGCATCCGAAGAGAGTAATCCGACCCACCTTGAAAAAGTCGAAGTTCTTCGTGAAGAGATTCACCTGCAGCGCGAAAGCAAGTCAATACATTAATGCTCTTTCTCCTTCCGTTTTATGCTCACGTTCGGCACGAACTGGAGATCCTCGAAAAGCTGGCTGAGTTGACCATCCAGGTCCGCACCAGCATTGATCGCGAGGCCTGCTCCGATATCGACACACCCATCGAGGCTCTTGCTTGTGACGGCCACGCCCGGGCTTGAGTTGCTGCCGCTAACAGTGGCAGAGGCATCGAGGGAGGTCTTGACCGTGGAGCTGGCGTCGAACTCGACGAAGAGATCAGCCTTGGCGAGGCCGCCAATCGCTTCCACGCCAAAATTGAGGGAAGGGATGACGTGTGCTGTGATCGTGGCGTCCGAGGCGAGTGCAGGAGCCACCGAGAAATTCAGAGCTGGATACGGACGGTGAGAGGGATACACGCATGGAGCACGGGGACCTACGGCTGTTGTTGGGCGTGAACTTGCCGCTGTTGGTGTTGTATGCGGAGGGAGGGTAGAAGAGCTTCGCGCCGCTGATACCTGGAACAAAAATCAGGACGAGATACATAAAAGGGGAAAGTGAGGAGAGGGCCGCACAATACGACAAGTCAACAGTCAAATCCATATCGAGGTCCACGTTTCCACTCAATTCCCCCTGGACCTTAAACGAAGGACCGAGGGTCAAAATCCTGCGCAAGATCAGCCTGGCGTGGATCTGGTGAGAGGAAGGTCACGCACCCGGGGAAATCGAGGCCTTGTCAGGTCGAGGTTAGCTATGCGATGGCTGAAAGGAATAAATGTCGAGGTTCACCTGGGATGCCGACCTCAAAAAGGTCTATCTTCCCGGAGTCCAAGGTAGCCTGCATGATGGCTGTGAGCGACGACCTCCTGTAGTATAGGAAACGTACCGAAGCCGAGCTTTTGAAAGTTAGCGTACCCTCCAAATCCGCATCGACTCCCACCACGATGCCGAATTTGGTGAAATTCGCGGGCATCTGGGGTGAAGGGAACGTGTGAGTGGATTGGCGAGGGAGAAAGAGAGTCCTCACCAGTGTACCGACAGCTGTCACCGCAAGGGTTACATTCACTACCATGCACGCATCGACCGACCCAGATACGGACGCCTCGAAGGCGGGGATGGCTCCGACCGCCGGACACGACACCTTCTCGTCCAACAGCGGGATGGTCTTTTTGATGTTGACCTCTGGAAGCTTCTGCATCAAGCTCTGCGCCATTGTGTAAGCATCTGCATTCTCAAAATCACTCGAGTTCTCACCTGATTGAAGGAGTTGAATTCTGTTAAGCCCGCCCAAGTCAGAAAGCCATCTCAATGGAGCGCCGGGGATCCGCACCTTGGAACGCCTGCTGGAGGACAGAGATCACGGATCGGTCTGTTACGGTACGTGGAGCGGGGGAGAAGCGACTGCGGCGTTGGGGTGCGGGACTCTCCGGCACAGAGGCAGTCAGACCGTGTATCGCAAAGTTAACAGGCCCTGCCCTACGGAATCACGCTACGTGAGCAAACCATCCGGACAACAGTTAGAACCGCACTCACTGAGAGACATCCACCGAATTGAAATCTGCATCGAGGCTCAGCCCCTTGACCTGTGGGAGCTCCCCGTCGCGCCGGCGGAGTTGATTCGCGAGCTCGGCGGGCAGCGTTTGATTCTGGTGCACCCAATCTCGCGTAACGCGCGCAAACGCGCTCTGCCCGCACTACATTGGATCGGGTAGCAGCAATTAGCTGATTGTCCCTTGGGGCATCAGTGTCATGAACGCACGCTTTCCGGTAGGCGCACGAGCTTCCCTACAGTCCCAGTATTTTGGGCAAGATGTGGGCATCCGGAGCTATCGTGGCAGACGAGCCGCACGTCCTGCGCCATGGCGCCCTTCTCGCAATCCAGCATCGTCCAGCCCCCGGCGGGGGTGATATCTGAAATCGCATCAGCAGAGCCCCACTTTGGAAATTGTGAGCCGTGCTTGCTTCCGCGGAGCGACAAATTGACATACTATTTTGAGGGTTCCGGAGACTTCAGAAGACGCGGGGATGTCATACGAGCAGTGGCCGTCGAAACATGGGGTTGACCTGAAAAGCCAAAGATCGGGTGAGAAAATGAGAGGAAACTGCACACAAAGTCACGGACCAGTCATTGGCAGCGCGGCTTGCGACAAAGATGGTGAAAGCGAAAGCAATTCTGAATGCGGGACGCGACATTCAGATAGAGCCCACTGGGCGAGATGAAGGGTGTAAGTGTGAGAGGAACGATCGCGACGACTTCTTGGGCCATGTCCAAACCATGCCCCGCAGATCCTGTCCAAGGCGACCATTTTGCATTGGTGCGTTGGTCCACAACGACAGCGCTGATCATCAAGAAGCACCTTGGCCAAAAAAGGCAATTTTGTGAGACCGTGAAGGCCGCGGGAAAAGACGGGCCGCGCCCTTGGCGCTACGATAGAGGTCGCAGCGCAGTTTCGTGAGAGGGAAGGATGGGGTAAGATACCATTGGCGATCGGGCAGTGAAAAGGGATGACCGTGGAAGTACACGCCCAATGAAAATTTGGGATGCCCGTAAGCAGATGGGCCGTATCCAAAGCCACACCTGTAACTTCGGTGAATGCGGCGGCCGCAACGCAGTTGGGCAGTCGTCTACTGAATCTCGCTATCTCGTGTACACAGCACCTCGGAGATTGTATATTAGATCCAACTCCATGCTACTGACCCTACAACGGTGGCAGCAAAGACGACGGTGCCTAAATAAGCATGGACGACCATACTCGCGGGGGCACTATTTTCCTTGTTCTGGATAGGAACTAGCGGAAGTACGTCTGTCGATGTCGGACTGGCAGAAAGAGACAGATGGCCTGGCGTAGCAGATCCCGTCGCAACGACCCGAACTGCCACAATGTTATAAGTCCTCTAGATCTGAGAACATGTAATTTTGGCGCGAACCTTTGTTGCACAGCTGAGCGAGTAGTCCTTGTGCTTGCGGCGAAGCAAAGGGGCTACATTCGGCGTCAAGGCACTGAGTCAGATCCGCTTGAAGCTGCGCGGACGCGCAAACGCAGTTCACATCATCTCTGCGCGAAAGCATTCGTCAACCCGATATCAGTGCAGCGATGCGAGAGGTTATCTTACATGGGGCAACTATTGGCGGAGGCAGCTTCCTCAAAACAGGTTTCCATGCAGGGATCCAGCCCGGCAGTACTGCTAGGAAGAACAACGCCGGATTCGGTGGGTGTCGGCGTCCCTGCGCTCGAGGACGATGCGGACGCGACCAAAAGAGCGGTGGAAAGAACCAAAAGGGTGTTCCAGAACACCATGCTGGGGAAAAGCATAGAAGAAACAAAAGGAAGGACTCAAGCCCACGAGGTGCAAGCCGTTGAAGCTCAAGAACAGGAATAGAAATTTGGACTCCGACCATGGATCTTTGATTGTTGCCGTCACGGTTGCGGGTGAGGGCAGCTGTGAGGGCTGGGCTCTGGGCTACCGGGGTGAAGAGCATCGCCATATGCCACGAGGAAAATTTCAATAGGAAGCAAGATCGGTGAGAACAGGAAACTCAGATGAAGAATCGAGAAAACGATGTCGGGACTCGGATTTGTCGAAATCCTTAAATCCTAACACTGATATAATCACATCACGTGCTCAGATTGACGAACTTGCGAACCAATTTCAAGACCAATTCTCGTTCCAGAAAATAATAAAAATAACTCTCCCGGTTCAGTAGCCTCGTTTTGTTGTCGCTCTGAGCCTGCCTTCAAGCTCCGAGGATTTCAGCCAACTTTGAACTTACACTGACCCAATCTAAGGTTCGCGTTTCCCTCGGTCCAAGTCTCACCATTGAGACTGAAGACATTGAACAGAATCCAGCAAGCTACTGTACATACATGAATCCAAACCATTTGACCCCTTTGAAGAGACATAACCACAGTTCTCTAATACTTGGGCTTCTTCTGCATGGTCCTGGACAAGTTGTAGGCCGCTGAAATCAGGGTTACGTGCCTACGGAATGTTGAGTACCAATAAATAAACATCGGGCAAGATGACCCACGTAAACCCTTGCACGGCATTTCCGAGCCTGGTGCATCATCGTCAACGGAGTTCTATAGATAGATGAAAAATATATCTCACCCTTCACCAGCATCGGAGATTTCTTCAGTGCACAAACCGACGTGGTTGAGATAGAGGAGGAAATCCTGCTCAGGTTGAGTGGGATAGAAGAGTATATCGAGATTGGCGGCAAACCTCAAACATGGACACGGCTTTGAGAAGCATCGGGTGATCATATTCACCCGCACGCGTCAAAGCT
The DNA here is from genome assembly GCA_029378395.1 of Mycena leptocephala. Lineage (NCBI taxonomy): Eukaryota > Fungi > Basidiomycota > Agaricomycetes > Agaricales > Mycenaceae > Mycena > Mycena leptocephala. The sequence goes on from JARJLF010000057.1 coordinate 541,365, forward strand.
TCAACACACCTTTTCAACCAGAAATTTAGATGAAATTCGATGCCAAACAGCCAAGACGTACCACAACGTGCAGAGACAGAAGGTCCCTTCTTCGCCTCCTACACCGTCATCGGATTTGTGCACATCGTAGCGGAATACCAAATTCTGAGTCAACAATATCAGGACGAGAACAAACACTGGTTGACGTAAACCGACATTCGAAGTCAACCCTCCGCGCTCAGGAGTTTTCAGAATCTGCTTGAGCGTGTTCACGAATCGCGGATCGCTCTATAAGTCGCTCAGTAAGCTCAGATGTCTTTTGAAGTACAGCACGGACCGGTTGGATGAAGAAAACGAGCGGCATGATGAGTACCGCCGAGTCAAGGACGTCGGTCTCCTCGTAGCTCTGTCCAAAGATCTTGAGCTCCTTGTCGAAGGCCTTCTCCATGATTTCCTCGTAAAGAGAATCACGGGCGGCGAGCCATTGGTTCCGATGAGGGCAGGGAAGCGAGCGTTTATCCGCCAGGCGCAGACCTAATTATAAGGTAGGTCTGGTAGACGCACTGTGACAGGTGAACCTACCACGATCAATTGCAACCCTACATAGTTCTTAGTTTAATCGAGAGAGAGACTCATACTGAACAAACTTACCAGAGCATGACCTGTGACGCATAAATGAATTTCGCTGGCTTGAGATCTTCGTCGAAGAACTCACCTTGGAATACTAAGCGGTGTATCATGAGCAATAAATTACTTTGAGACAAAGAGTATTGCTGACCGTAAAGTGCCGCTTCTTGTTGCGAACCTCCCTAATTGACACGGGGTGTGATTGGGACAGGGAAGGCAGAGATCTCCCACGTACCAGATCGATCTGCGATGGAACGCGAGTTGAGGACGGTACGAGAAGTGGGAGGCACAGAAACCTACAGATCAGGAAGATGGCAGTTGGCCACGACGTCTACGGAAATGATTATTGGTTCGTTGAATGAAATGCTTAGAACCTACAGTCAACCCTGCGCAGAAAATCATATTTCAAACACCACCGCGAATTTAGAATAGAAATACTAACAGATCCCTCACAAGGAGCCTAGAGACAATCGTCAGCGAATATCCGTAAAATTAAACGCCACAAACCAGGTATCATAAGACTACAGGAATCGGATTAGAATCCGGCTGACGTGTAGGAATGTGAAGGTCAACGAACCAAAGGTTTTCCGAACTATAATTATGGGCTTGTCAGTACATTCCCACTTTCGAGAGAGGTGCTTGCCTTCTGTCCAAGATAGATACAATCCATTCTACAGAAATTGAAACTCAACCAATGAAATCATCTGGGATGAAATTATTAGTCTTCGTGAGGAAATCTCTGAATGATACATGCCTAGGATTATGAGGGCATACAGTTCGCCATAGATGTCCTTGTTCGTGCCATTCAGATTCGACGTGTCGTACTCAACAACACAGGCCAGTAGCTCACCAACTGCAAATGATCTGCCGCGCCGTTTCCGATGCTGACAAAGATTGGATTAGATTCTTTCATCTGAGTGAGATGTAAAACCCACCGAACAGGTTTCGACCCCTTGTGTCCATCGAGGTGAGTTAGTTCTATTTCTTCGAGGTCCTTCCCGCCTAAGCATGATATGCATCAAAATCCCAACGGAGAAGCATGGCGGAAAATGACGAACCATGGATAGTGTACATGATCTGCAAGCTACCATCCGGGTTCTTGTTCCTCAGGCGCTCGAATATGAACTCCATGTACGCTGCATTTGCCGATTGTTTGCATTCAATACCGTCATGATGTAGATTGGACTGACCATCGGCCTCCTTAGTGAACCCCAAGCGAAGCAAGGCATACAAGGTGAACGAAGAATCACGGATCCACGACGCTCTGTAACAAAATAATTCGTCACGGTTACACATAAACCTCGCTGTGGAACCAACCTGTAGTCCCTATGATTTATCGGGGTTGATTTGCGCAAGTCGAAAACTTAGCAGAGGACGCACCAATTTCTAGTTCCGCCGATGAACTCTATGTAGATAGGTATATCAGAATGTAGCACTGTCCCGGCCGAGATGACGAACCTGGGAGACTGAAAGTCGGGCTCGCCACGACGGCGCCGGTTGGTTCGAAAATGAGGAGCTTGAGCGCGAGCGCACTCCTGTGAACGGATTCCTTCCACGATCCGGTGTAGGTTGATTGACGGATCCAATCGTTCCAGTATTTATTAGTCGCCTAATTTGCATTAACATTAGTGCTCCTTCTCTCGCATGAGAAGTTGAATAACTTACAACCATCAACGCATTCACTAGTTCCTGTGAGGAGAAAAAGTTGTCAGACTACCATCAATCGAGGTTAGGTTGATAATTACCTTCGTCAATACAGGATCTTCCAAGGAAGGCGGAGAATTGGGGGCAGGCGGCGTGCGCAACACAAAAGTCACACATTGTCCCTCCTCTAACATCATTTCAGCCTGCACCCCCAGCCCGAGATGCCCTTTCTGAGACAAATCGAGCAAATCGAGCTGGATGGACGGGCAGGGGACGTTGGCCATCGTGCTCTCGGGGACATAGCGTAGATCCAGCGCCAAGGCATCACTTTGAAACACGGCTTTGGTGGTGGATTCCGGAGACGCGGATGGGATTATGGATGTGGTATGGTTGGAGCGTGCGTAATTGAATGCCGGGGCACATTCCATCCGCAGTGGCACCGCGCCGCGAATAACCTGCAGGGATGATAAAAATCAAATGCCATCGGAAATTCAAGATCATTACTTCGACACGACGAATCAGCCACGGAAGTAGGGGTTTCTTGGTGGCCGGAGGCAGCACTGCTTGGCGAGGGAGGAAGTCTGAAGATATATTAGATTATTAAACGGTTCAAGCAATAACCGAAACGTGATGTGAGATCCTTGCTCGCAAGATTAGCCGAGACGGTCCGAGAGAAACCGAAAAGCGCCGGAAGGCCAAAGACATCGGCTGCTTTGAAAGCATTGCCTACGTGTTGTCTCTTTCCGAGGGACCGTGAAGCGAATCACACACCAGTAATGCTGACGACGCCTCGTTCGTTCATGAATTTGGTTTGGAGCACCTTAACAAGCTAGTATAAGACAGATGACAGCGCAGGGCAGATAAATAACGAACATTTGAGCTAGGGTAATAGTTTTGTTTCGTCGAGAATGCGACTGTCGGGCTGATTGAAAAGTGGCCTCCCTTATTCTTGTCAAGAATACGCGCGAAGACAGACGGAGAGTCAAAATTGGGAATACAATAGCTTTCGACTATACACGGAGGTGATAAGCATAGCACCCCAAGGAATGAAATACGCACTAGAGCCGTCCGTGCTGACCAGGGCAGCGGTGTGGAGGTTGCCAATGCTGTGAACCGCGGCATCACGCGTAGTTCAGAGGGGAGAAGCTTGCAACCTACAGTCCATGGTCAGAAATGGGTATGTAGTCCCTGTCGACTGCAGTTTTCGGTTCATGCATATTCATGGTTGTGGTAGGAGGAAACGAGCTCTGTCCGCGCTTGGCCGTTGCAATGTCAGCTGATAGGCCGGACAACACCACACAATGACACAGCCTCTGTGATGGAAGTTCCGAAAAACCCACCAATCCCGATTGAAGCCGAACTTGAGAATCAAGCTGGTGGATGCAATCGATGACAATGTGAGTCTTGAAAAATTGCTTCAATCCGGAATGATTCCATCTGTAACAGAATAAAGTTCTCAAACAAATCGTGAAGCAGGTAGATTGATATTCACGACATGCGTGAATCAACTCCCCGAAACTCGAGGTCCCAGAGAGTCTGAAAGCAAGTCCAAACATTGAAAAATGCAAGAACGTTGGGAGACCTGACTTTCCGTCGGAAATCAATTATTTATGGTTGGCTTGTTACAATGGGTCACGTGATCTCATGGTTCAACTGTTGAAAAAATTCAACTCGAGGCTTTCAAGGGTCAATCTATATTTCCCGAATATTCGGGTTAGATCTCTCACGAAATGGTGTATCCAATTTATCTCTTCAGTTGGGGCTCGACTCACTGCTTCAGATATTCCCCTTGGCCCCACTACCAGTTCATGTAATGCACCTGGACAGAGCGACAAAAAAATGATCCTCTTCAAAAACATGGTCCTCTAATCTAACACCCAATCTCGTCAATAGCATGACAGTCCTGTCCGGTCACGGCGTAGATTCCGCAACTGATGACCCGAGCGCCTGCTATGCCTTCGGCCTCGCTGTCGTCGAACACGAAGTGGTCCCCTTCGGCCCACGTCTGCCAGTTGATTGTCATGCCGCCGCAGTTCTGGAACGCATGGACAATGCGGTCGCCGTCGACGCCGGTGTACGTGAAGCGGAAACGCTGGAGGCCCGCTTCAATCCAATTGTTGACGAAAGTCACTTGTCCTTGCTTTGGGTACGCGGACACACCTGTGGGCATGCATAGTGAAGTTCAGGTCCAACTATTAAGAAACGCAAAGGTTAGCGTACCGGTGCTTGAGTTCAGGGCTGCCAGAGCCACTGAAATGAGGGCGAATTTGAATTGCATTTTGAAGATGGTTTATCGAATGGTTGGTTTTGTGGTGGAGTTTTTGACGATCAACGTCAACGAACTTAGCGGAATGGGCATTACCTTTAGGGCTTTTATATGCTCCTGGACAAGTCGAATGGAGATTTGGGACTGTGGGCGCAGGCGCAAGATACCCGTGACTGGTGAAGGTTTTCGTATCCACAAATGCATGCGCAACGATGATACCATGGAGTAAAATGGACCCAGGTAATTTATGCATTGGGTGCTGCCAACCGGCTACGCACTGTCCATTACGCTGGCACGGAGTAATGAGCGCTGAGCGCCAACCGCCCATGTACCATTTTCATCCTACCAGTCTTTTAAAATTCACTCCATAAATCCGGTGGTGCCAAGCAAAATGAATTAACGGACAGTAAATATTAATAATTAACAAGTACGATAAGCGTGTCAAGGAGTGAATATTGTAACCTCACAACGAGCCCCAAAAGAAAACAACGAACTAGCGTTTAGAGTGCTTTGATGCTAGAGGTCATGGTGTCAGCAGCAAAGTCAACGTCAAACATGAACAAAGCATACCTGCTTGCGACAACGGGCTCGTCGACCGCGCTGACGAGTTTGGCGAGGGCGGCGGGGCACCCAAGATCCGCACGGCGAGTCAGGCTCGACTCGATCGTAATGATCTCGCGCGCGACGTTGCGGCGTGTTGCGCCAGTTCCGAGGCATTTCTTGAAAAGGTCGAACTTCTTGGTGAACACGTTGACCTGGTTTTCGGCGCTCAGAAAAATGTCAGAATAGGAAGAAAACAACGCAAACCTTCGTGGAAGGGTCGAACAACCCGAAGAAGTCGGCGGATGCTCCGACATTCACGTCAATGCCAGCGCCAATATCGACGCAACCGTTGACGCTGCCCGAAGCCGAGGCAGGGTCTGTGGTGCTGACGCCGGCCGTTGCGGCGGCCTCCAAGCTCATGGTGGCGGTTACACTGCCGTCGAGTTGGACACTGATAGTCGCCTGGGCCACGCCTCCGAGTGCGCTCACGCCGAGATCCAGGCTAGGAATAACATGTCCTGCAAGGACGGCTTTGCTGGAGACGCTAGGAGCAACAGAGAGAGAAAGGGCTAGAAGTTGAATTTAGTCCGGCTTGCGAAAATGACGAGGAGAATACACACGGCTGTCACCAGGGGTGAATCCACCGCCCGACGAGACGGAATCAGCGGCAGGGAAGAACGCCTGTTAGAACAACGAATGAGATACATTGAAAATGACTGGACAGCAAACTGACCTTCATCCCCTCGACCTTGTAGTCCAGGGTGAGCTGGAGAGAAGAAGAACGAAAGAAAACATGATCAAATGGACCACGGGACAGCCAAAAAACCTACGGTGGCTTGAGCCTGTATGTCCAAGCTGGCGGTACCTTGAACCCCAATCTTGAACGTCGGGCCGATGGTGAGAAGCCTGGGGAACGTCAGCCTGACGCTTTGAACGAGAGAAACTAATCGAACCCAGGGAAATCGAGACCTGGGTTGGCGGCGGTCAGAAAGGGGAAGACGCAAAGGAGAAGTAAAACAAACCAGGAATGCCGGTTTCGAAGACGGGGATTAAACCACTATCGATTGAACCCTGAAAATGAAAGTGTAAGTGAACATTTATGAAGTTCAGCAGCTCTCCCTTACACTCGCAGTGCCGGCGAAGGTCAGCGTGCCAGTGAGATCCGCGTCCAGGCCTGGAACATCCATCGGTGATAGTTTACGATAGCGCAAGGGAAGCATTACCAGCGAAGACACCGAATGCAGACATTTTAGGTGGGATCTGCCACAAGCTTGAGCGAAAATGAGGCAAGAGCCGAAGAAACTCACGATGGTTCCGACCGCCGACATTCCGAGTGAGACAACGGCGTGGGCTGCAACGAGAGGTGTAAGAAAGGGAGAGGGAAAAAAAAAAAAAACGGGCCTTTCGCATCGACATTCACTGACACGGACGCGCTGAGGTCGGGGCAGGTGATGGACTGCGAGAACACAGGTAGTTGTTTGTCGAGATCAAGGGCTTTTGGCAAGTGAGATGGGAGAACACATAATTAGGGGAGAAGGAGCTGACGGGGCAGGGACTTGGTGACACTCTTATCGAAGCTGTTGAATTCTGCGTTCCGTCAGACTCCATCGATTACAATAATAAGATGGCGTACTTTTGAATGCGTTCTCGATGAAGCTGAAGAGGCCGCGGCGCTGAAGACGGCTTCGGCGTTGAGGTGCAGGCGCAGGAGGCGTGACCGTGAGGTTACCGGTCTGGCCAGGAACGTTTGTCCCTGCGATCGCAATATTCACTGGGTCACTAGACGGGGAGTCCGTCAGTTTTTCGGGACGACAAAGAATGAAAATTGGGGAACTAACGCGGGATCTCCACCAGCAGCAGCGAAGTCGGTGTCCAGGGCTAGTGCCTGGACGACCGGGGCATCTTGACGGCGGGAAAGCTGGCGAGCGACGTTTGCCGGAACAGACTGGTCCTCGGGAACCCAGCTGCGGCCCACGCGGGCGAAGGCGTTTGCGCCACACTACCCCAGGTAAGCAAGCTCGCACAAAGTGATTCAAGATACTGGTACTTACGTTCTGAGGGAGACGAACCAACGTGTTGACGGCTCCATCTTGGAAAAGGTGGCCGCAGGTCGCGGAGTCACCGGTGCAGACAAGACGGATATCCTGCTGGAGAGCGCTCGGATCGCAGTTCAAAATTGTCCATCCAGCTGCGGTCGTGATATCGGAGATTTTAGTTGCCGATCCCCACACGCGCATGGTGCCAGATACACCAGACGACTCGGGCAGGTCATAGAAACATTCACCCTCGATACAAGGCTACAAGAAGTTTGTTCAGTTGATTCCTCAGCTCGTGCCAGTTGGACACCTTCGCACCTTGGTCCAGTCATTATTTTGGGCAAGGACACCGGAAGAAAGGAGAGCGAAAAAAAGGGCTGTAGAAAGCATGGCACCTGGCTGAAAAGAAAGAAGGTGGAAAATAAAGAAACGAAGGGGAAAAGAAAGAGGGAAAACCAGAAAATGACTTCATCACGTCGTTGGTGCCTTATATATGTGGTTATAGCCGATTCTATTCCGATCGCAGATCACGGCGATCGATTCTGCGTGATCTGATGGCCACATGAGATTGCTGTCTTATCCTGATGTTGTTTCTGGTGTGCGAATGACCTCAACTTACCCTTGATTGAGGCTGGATTCACGGAAGGATCCTGATCCCCAAATCCCGACGAATTTTAGAAAGTTTTCGGCCAAAAACAAAAAGGAAAAATACAACTTTCCTAAAAAGAATTGTTTTCACAAGTCTCATAAAATTTTGAAAAGGTCAGTGTCCCGACCCTGCAATGGGAACACACTTTTTTCCCAGCTATCCGTGGCCCACTCACGAACTTCGTCTTTACATTTTAGTTTCTATCCCAACCCTAGACAGGACACATCATCATAAAATTGACAAGTGATTCGCGGCACGACGTTCACATGTTGCCCACGTATTCGGGTATCCAAAACGCGACCGTAGTCTTGCCAAGTCATACTTGAAACTAAATTCATCACAAAAACCAGCGCCGAAACGGCGAAAACAACACATAGTGGGGCAAGTAGCGAGGTAAACCTCTTGGCATTCGCATATTGGCTTGGCGTCGGTGACAGCTGTCACCGATTCGCTGGCAAAATGCCTGGGGGAGGAAAAAGCCCGAATTATAGATAATTAAGTTATAATAATAAACGACACACGCGCAAGCCACCCTTACGCTGCTTTAATGCTGGACGAAGGTGTCAAAAATGTGGATGGAAAGGCTTGGGAGAACTCACGCAGCCGCCTTGACGGTCTGATCCACAACAAGTTCTGGGCTCTTTACGTTCGCCGCCGGGCATGAGAGTCCAGCGCGTCGTACGAGAGATTGGCGGTCCAACTGCGACAGCGCAAACAGCGATCGCTTCGGTGCTGCTCCAAAACATTTCTGTGATGTGCCAAGATCAGCGACGCGTAACCCTGTACATGGGATCAGAGCCGGAACACACCTTGAAGATCACAAAGTTCTTGGAGAAAAGGGAGAACGTCTTGTTCTTGTTGAATAAGCCAAAGAAATCCGCGTTTGCTCCGGCCGTAAGATCAATGCCAGCGTCGACCTGCGCCGGAAGAAAGTCAGTGGAAGATCTGTTAATCCGTGTGGGCTCCAGCGTACTTCAAAGCATCCACCGAAGCTAGTCTTGACAGCTCTACCAGAGACAGACTTGGGCGAAGCAGCTGCGCTGCTCGTCGTACGTCTGTTTTTCTTGGAGGCCGCTGGATTGCTGATTGTCTTTTGGAGATCTGCGGATGCTTCCAAGGACAATTTTAGCGACGCGCTGGTATCGAGCGCCAACACAACATCCGCCTTGGCTTTGTTTCCCAACGCGGAAATCCCGACGTTCAAAGAGGGAATCAGGTGGACCGCTATGGTGCCTGTAGCTTTGACATCCGGGCTGGCAGATAGAGTCAGGGCTAAAAAAAAACGGATGGTTGGATCGTGGCAGCTGGGACTGAACCGGAAACATACGCGTGTCACCGACGGAGAAGGCTTTGGCATTAGGAGCGGCGCCGGAGCTAGGAGGGAAGGTCAAACGGGCATTTTTTACGGCCACCCTGATTGCCAATTCTACGTCAGCTTGCACATCCAATAACGCCGTAGCCTGTTCGTAATTCAACGTGAAGCCTTCGTTCTCAAAATATAGGTACCTGTGCATCAACCTAGAATATATAAGCAAGTGCGGGCAAGGGAAGAAGATCGAGTCACTTGGAAGGAGGGTCCAACTGTCAGCAGACCGGGGAAATCGAGGCCGGGGATGCCTAGGTTCAACAAATTGATTTTGCCGGAATCCACACTTCCCTGGGCAGGATGAGTCGGTAATTTTTGCTCTCTTTCGAAGACCTCACCGCGACGTCTGCAGTTAGAGACAGGGTGCCTACTACGTTTGCATTTAATCCGGCAATGATAGCAAAATCAGTGATCTAAGACACATGATGTGAGTGTGAGTAGATGAAAACATAAATCACAACCTTCGGAGGAATGATCGTGCCTGTCGCCGCGACGCCGACCGACGCGAGCGCATGGGCGTTACCATCAAGATCGGCCTTCACCTTAATCGAACGAGGCTCGAGTTAGAGAGTACTAAAGCGTCAGAGATCAGTATTTACCGATGCTGCTACCTTCCCACACTTGATCGACTTATTCAGGAGGTTGACTTTTTTGTTCAAGTCAAGCGGCTTCAGGTCGACACTTTTGTTGATATCGATCGAGTTCGTTGCAATGGCTGGTAAAAAATAAAACCAGAGTTTAGGGGGGGGAAGTGTTGGAAGAGGGACACACATTTAACTGCATTTTTCACAAAGCCAAGAAGGCCACGCTCAGAAAGACGAGTGGTCCGTTTCGACGGGGGGACCTGGATTGTTCCAGATGCACCGGGTACATTGGCACCTTGCTTTGATGAGCGAGGAACAAGCGTAGATCGCGACCTTTATACGTACCTTGAATAGCAATGTTCACCGATCCGGTTCTGACGTTTTGCATCAGAAAAATGGGGTCGAGAAATCAAGTTCACTCACTTGGACCAATCCACCGCATCAAAATTCGTGTCCAGAGACAAAGCCTTGACCTGCGGTTGCTTGCCGCCTCGGCGTACAAGACGCGCGGCGACGGAGGATGGGATCGACTGGTCCTCGGGAACCCAAGCTTTCGCAACTCGGGCAAAGGCACTGCTTCCACACTTTTTTTGACGGAAAAAATTGAGATCCAACGTGGGATAAAGATGAGAATACGCACGTTTTCCGGTAAGCGGACAAGCTTATTCACAGCCCCGATGTTCTGATACAAATGGTTGCATTTTGAATCTGCGGCATCATTCTTGCAAACCAGACGGATGTCTTGGGACAACGCGTTGGGGTCGCAGTCCAAAATTTCCCAGTCCGCCGCCGTCGTAATATCTGTGAGGGAATTCTGAGAGCCCCACTATCCAGCCAAGAGTCGGTGTGAGCCCTCGCAGTACTTTAGAAAATCTCGTACAATAGTCACGGTGCCAGATGCAGATCCATTAGTGGTTGGGAGATCTTCAAGATATCAGTGTCGCGTCAAAGAACGAGACAAAAGTCGCACCGTACGAGCATTGGCCAGTAGTACAGGCCACGCTCCAGTCGTTATCGGCGTTTACGAAAGTAAGGAGCGGCAAAATCAGGAAGAAGGAAGAAAGCATTTCCGAAATTAATAAAATGGAATATAAAGCCGGCCGGGGCAAAAGGAATGGAAGGGATAAAGAAGGACAAGAAAGAGACGGAAGGTCGTGGAAAGAGGAACAGAATTATGCGACTTTTGACCAGGGTGTGGCTTTTATCCATCGTGTGGTTTATGATAGACATTACCCACATTAGGCTATATCCCCGGTCGTGAGGCGATTTACTTGTGATGGCCGGCGAATCTTTTCCATTGGCTCGCGGTGCCGTTCGGCGTGCCACGCAACAGCGGTTTTAGAACCCTGTACGACCTCCTGCACGTTTTGTTTCTCAAGTTCTGATTATTTTCGACTTTCTTCAAAGGACTGGATCCAGAGAAATTTTCCTCCGCCGGACTGCGCTTATCATTCCGAGATTTCGGTTGATGCAGTGATAAGTAACTCATCTTTATGGTTGGCAGACGGCACTGACAACGTTCCTTAAAATTGAGCTTTGTGAGGAGGCATCGTCTCTGTTGTTTCGTCTGCCATCCTTGAAACTCACTCCCAGTGGCTTGGCGCTGTTGGCATTGTGGAACGTGGCGAAAGCTTGGAGCTGCTTGGTTCAACTTGGTTGATACATTTGGCGGGCCGACATCGTATCAGATGGTCACACATTGTCACACTGATCTCACATGATTTTGTCACGCTCCTTTCTCATGCCCAACATGTCTGGAATTATAGCTGCCTATGAAGAGGCACGCAAGGGATACGAAGAGGGCGGAATACCCATTGGCTCCGTCATCCTTGACGCCAATGGTGAGATTCTGGGAAGAGGGCACAATCAAAGAATCCAGAGATCGTCACCTACTTTGCATGCCGAGATAGCGGCTCTTGAAAATGCGGGACGACAAAGGGCTGACGTCTACCGCACTGCAACATTGGTGGGTGTCAACTTACATGTTCTTGGCCGTTTCACCTGCCTAATCTTCGACTCAAACACCCAGTACACAACTTTGAGGTGACAAGACTTTGTTCCTGCAAATGATACTTACACTACTCCATACGGAATACAGTCCGTGCAGCATGTGTACAGGGGCAATTCTCTTGTACAAGATACCCCTTGTCGTCATCGGAGAGAATGTTAACTTCAAAGGCGATGAAGATTTATTACGCGAGCGGGGGGTTGAAGTAACGGTCGTGGACAACCAGGATTGTAAAGACCTTATGCGGCGCTTCATTCAAGAGCGGCCCGAGGTATCGTCCTGCAATTTTTGAGCAAGTCATAAGTGCTGACTTGCAGAATTCTTCTGGGATAGGAATGGAATGAAGATATCGGAGAATCGAACTGAAACCCCCGTTGGAGGCGTAAGCTGTTCTCTCAGGTGTTCAAACGGCCAAAGATGGATAGTATCCGTAGCATACATCTGACCCATGTATGTAGTACGGGCCCTGGCTGTTTCTTAACGGACCGCGCCAGAATATACCTACCTACCTACCCCCGCGCGATCAAGAGTTAATCGAGAAATCGTATTTTCGGACTTGGAAGCTAATTTTCGTGGTGGGGAGCCTACATATTTAAGGTTTAGGATTGTTAACTTTCTCCGCAATTTATTCATTGCACTATAGCCTCAAGCAAATCGTAATACAGTAGTTCGAGGGGTCCAGCCCTCTCTTCGTTCTCTATCACTGTAGAACCATCACAAAAGGTTGGAGATCCCGATTGAAAATTGGGACCAACATACGACATTTTTCAGCACCGTATCACGTCAAGAGGTTTTCTGGACATTCGAACTCCGAACACGATTGTGCTGGCCCCTCTTCGATTCTTTTGGATATTTACAATCGAATCCGCGTCGTTCGCATTGTCTGCCCCACCTGTTAGCGAACACTCAAAATTCATACAATCCACGCACTCGCAGGAACGATCCTCCGTTCCGTCCACTGGCCTTGGTGCACACGCTATCTTGCGCGACCGGCAAAAAAAGCACGCCAGCGTCTGCTTCTTAGGCCCAATCTGCTTAACCTCAGTGATCTTGAATGTTTGCGGCCACTGGTGGCCGTTGGGGTACGGATGGCCTGGAAACGATGTGGCTCGGGCGTCTGCTGGGATAAGTGCAAACGGCGACTCTTCTGGCAGGTCCGTCGCAATGAATGTGTCATTCATGTGTACGAAATCATGAACTGTTGTGGTCGGCGGCAGGTGCAAGCCCTGTAGGTGGGGCCCGCGCGCCGGCGACTGAGATCGCGACGGTTGCGATTGGGTCTGCGACGGTTGTGCTGCAGATTTTATCCGTGTGTGCTCACAGGCGGTGCTCGTCGTTTGATAAGATGGATGGTAAGTACTCTGCGCAGCACACTGTCAGCGACCGTGATAGGCGTGGTTCCAGAAGTGGTTACCTCGACTCTTTCATAACTTTGACTGTAGGCGGGATTGTGATCCATGTGTCCGGACCCAGACGAGGTGAAAATCCTGTGCTCAGGCGGCATGAAGAACATGGCATCGTCAGCCATGTCGAGGCCGTGGAACGAAAGGTCGCCTGCGACTGGCCACGGAGAAGAATGGAAAAAGCCATCATTGATTGACCCCTGCGCGTGGTAATATTGTGGGCCCACAGACGTGCGGGCGGCATATTCTTCGTGACTGTGTGCCTGGAAGAATCACAAATTAAATGATGGGCTCCCAAAAGGAAAACCAGATACCAACCCGGGCCGCATTTGAATCGGAAGGGCAGCCAAGGGCAGGGTGGGCAATAGATTGGTAAAATCGGGGTCGTATTGTGCGAGCTCTATGGGTGCTTCGACTGCGAAGTAGGGGTGTTGGAGTGAACTCTTGGAGTCGTAGGGTGAGTCTGTGGACTCGATACACCTGATGTCCGTGTTAGCCTTTCACGAGAGCGTAAATGAATTACTTACTGGCCAGTTTGATACGAATTACTGTACGCATTAACATTGCGTCGAGCGGAAGAAGGGCCGTGCATCCGATATGGTGAGGAGACATGAATCTTGCAGGAGGTGAATGGCTCTGGGTCAGTGTTAGCAAAGGTTGAGAAATGGATATTGCCTCCCATATTTATTCAATATCTGCACCGTGTATTTCGGGCTCCGTGACTGACCAAAGGCGGCGTATAAGCCAAACAAGGACCCACCGCCATGGACATGCAACAGCGGTGAGTCTCCAGGAGTGCCGTAGTATGGCGATAAGTGATCTATAGATGTTTCATAGCCTATCTACCATGCATGAGATGCGTCCCCTCTCAGTCTCTTTGCTCGAATCTAGCACAAGAAATGCATAACTCCAGCTCCATTTCGTTTTACGGCCGCGGAGGAACGAGGAGATGTTGTGCTGGTTATAATTAATTCTGGTCGAGTCAGGGATCATACGGCACTCGCTTTGCTAGTCCGACCTCTGCGGAGGCGGCCTGCGTAGGATATGGTACACTTCGCACAGTCTCACCCACTGTCATGTGGTCCCGACCTCCCACGAAATTCCAGGAAATAAAGTTTAGATACATGGAGCTTACAAGAATAAATCAAGATGAGGCTAGAACGCAAATCCTCGGCCGCCAGAAATTTCGCGAAAGCCCGCACCGTGGGAGGTCGTGCACGGTTGTAATTCACTACTGCTTTAAACTCAGCTACTTCTGATGTGCCCACATTAGGCATGTTAGAGTCCCTAGTTCGGTTATCTCAGCGATTATGGACCCACGAAGCCTGATCGACTGACAAAGCGTCCGGTCTGATCGACTGAGAGACCTGTTATAAACCTAAGCGGTTGGAAGCATCGGTCGCGTATGTCTCCGGTTCCATGGATATTCGGTTGTGCTCCATTGTCCGTCCTACGATTTTGTTCCGGTCATAAATTTATTGTGCCCATCGCTGTTCCTGAGGTGGTTGCCGTGATTAGGCCAATAAATGCTTGCAGCCGCGGGAGAAGAGTTAACCGACCTAATGCACTGTGCGGATCAGCTTCGACATGGATAGATATTCTTGGTGTGGATCCTACCCGGGAACACCACTAGATCTTATTCCATTCCAGCGCTCACTGTCATAAAGTGGTAGAAAAAACGTGAGTATCTACTGGAGAATATTCGGGGACTACTTACATATGGTTCTTGAACATCGCCTACATTGCACCCGACTCGAATACGGCGCCTAAATTCAAGTTACTGGGTCGCCAATACCAGACATGCAATCGACGTCACTTTGAATTCCAGAGAAACTCAAATGGGCAATGAAAACCCATAACGCTGATGAGCAGCGGTGAACGCACGTCACGGTCGCAGTCAGGAATAAAATTATTTGCGTTCGGAATGCGTTCCATATGGTCGGGCCACCTTGGGGACGACGGTGTCATGTAAGGGCAAGAAAGAATTCCTTATGCCCGCTATCTATGTATAATTCCTATAGGAAATCGCTGGCCAAAACAGAAGGTCTGTGTACTAGTAGCCCCTGAGTAGACTCGGGCTCGTTACCAGTCTGGCCACGGACAGCAAAAATTTCAAGGAGAGCGGCTCATTTTATTCTGCTTTTATCAAATTCTGTCCAACTTCCACAACGTCCATATGTGGTCCTGAAGCCTAAACACCTATGATTGTACTGCGCAGCCACCATCATGCCGATCCACCATCATGCCGATCATCGGCACCACTCTCAAAGCCACCCGGCTATACCCCATTAGGAAATGCACCTCTTCAAGTTTTGTCTCGACACAATTTCGACCGGTTCAATTCCAAGACTCAGTGGTGATTTTTGTCTTCACTGTCCTTGCTTGTGAAGATTCGGCGGCAACCGAATCTTGTTCCCGACAGTGGACACAATATGCGGCGGCTATGCCCCTGGGCCATCAATCCTACATAGGTGAAGATATCTGCCCGACACTCAGTCACTGCTCAGGCTCACCCCCATCCACGCATTTGATCTTCGTCCCATTTTTTCTGTGTTTTCCTTGCCCAAGATGTTGTCACGGCCATTTGATCCGGAGAGTCGAGACCTATTCCCTCCCGTCGCTGCCCGGCCAGTGTTGCAAAGTAAGGGTTATTAAAGGTTCAGCGGAAGTTAAGGCCTTACAATCCAATAAGGGTTATTAAGGGTACTGATTATAGGGTAAAATAAGGGTTATTTTCCAAAAAGATTTGCGGAGTTGGCCGGTGTATTGCGTTGTAAATACGGAAAACTACCCATAATAATCATCCCAGACCTTCAAGCTCCTATCGTCAGGCTCTTCACCGCTGTGCTCGGCAGCAAGCAGCTGCATGTAGAGGCCTCCTCCGAAACCCCATCGGCTGACCGCCGTTATCGGCCCCAGGATGATAAGGGTTATAAAGCCCTTATCAAGCTCTCGCACCGATGATAAGGGCTTACCTTACTTTAAGATAAGGGCTTATAATTAATAACCCTTATCATTATCTTTCAACACTGCCCGGGCTCCAGCCAGATCTTGCTCGCGTATTTCATTCCTCGTGCCGACTGGCATACAATGACACTTGTGTTAGAATATCACTTACATCGTTCACGGCTCAAAATATTGGTTCTCCAGGTAGTAGGCTTTGTTTTTTTCTCTTTTTCTTCAGAAATTGAGATTTTTTATAGGTGCACTGGTCCTCGCGGGTCTCATTGATGAGGTATAGGACTTATTTTGGCGTGGCTTTTCAGCCCTCTTATCACCGTATCTGGGTCATCCTGGGAGCTGGTGGATGGGGAAATTACGGCGATATTGATACGAGAATGGTGATTAATCGAATAATCTTCGGCTCACTTGACTTGCCTCTTTAGCCACAGCAATATTACCGGTGCTTCACCGTTTAACGGAACAGCCGACCAGACTCTGAGTGTGGCCTATGCTGCGAGATTTGCCCATGTGTATGTAGTGAGTGGCGAGACCTGCGAGCAGCAGTGAATGTAAGTTGTCAGTGGAAAGTTCTTTTCGGCAGGCATCGATCCAGTGGTGGGCTCTGTATCGTCCCGTCTCCCGGGACTCTCCCCCAGAGGGTTGGAAATTCAGACTGACGTCCTTGGCACTCACTGATGATGACCCCACTCCCGGTTCTTCCGACCATGAACCCACAGTGGCACGCTCGTCATGAGTGGAGCGCCGGAAATGATTTACAGCGCCCATTTATCACTATCCTCATCTCCTTCGTGAT
This sequence comes from Mycena leptocephala, assembly GCA_029378395.1. NCBI lineage: Eukaryota > Fungi > Basidiomycota > Agaricomycetes > Agaricales > Mycenaceae > Mycena > Mycena leptocephala. The sequence goes on from JARJLF010000057.1 coordinate 558,227, forward strand.
TGCGCTCATTCCCCAGCTCAGAGCTCTTTTTGTTGAGGTTGATGGGACCCACATTCCGCCTGTCCCCGACGGCGACCCACCGCTCGCCTTTGTCTTCGACGCCGCGTCGTTCGTCGGAATCGCTCTGTACCCGAGTTCGTTTATATCTAGCGCCGTCCACTGTTCGGACTGATTTTCTCTGCCTTACCGACGGCTACAACCCAGGTGCGGGACTGATTAGCCGGAATACCGCTCGAACTTCGTTCTCAACACAACGGTAGATATTCCTTATGCAGTGGTAATAGAGCGCCGAGCATCTGTCTTCCTTCTTGATTCCCCAGTATATCCTCATGCTCTATCCATGACACCGCACTCATCTTCTGTTCTTCCTTTCCCGACCTCACGCATCTCGCCTCACATACTGCATCACCATTATATATACTCACAGCACTAAAATCCTGTGGCCCGCGGGAGTCGACGCCTCCGCGTAGCGAACGAATAGAGCCCCTGTGTAACGAACAAATCCATCCTACAATAAATCATAACTTCGCCATCTGACGTGAATCCCCCGGCCGACTTCTATTCTCATGGATGCCACCCCATGGATGAACGTCGCAACAGCATGGAGTCCAAGCGATAACAGCAAGATCATTCTAGAACGGTGCCACTGGCAGAACATCAATCAATATAGAATATTGGTCCCAAGGATATGTACTTACCTCGTTGGGCTCTTGAACTGAGATGTTGTAGTCTCGGACCAAACCTCATGACATCCCAGCTTGGAGACCTTGTCTTGAGGGCTGGGCGTAAGCCATTTAGCCGGACCCAAATTTGATGAAAGTAAATTACTCAAAGATGACATTGTAGTTGACATATTGAGTTGGCACCATAAAATGAGCTCAGACCCAAATATTTTATCGTGGGCCCACGGGCTTCGGTGTTTATAATGATCAGATGGCGGCAACATGCGAAGCGGAGTTCTAACATGTTTGCAACGTGTAAGTACTTGAAACTAGCTATAGTCTCTTATAAACAGACGCTACAACAAAAAAGTGCTCGTACTCGCATTGTTGTATCTCTCAAGCTGAGCGAGATGGTCGTTATCTTAAGACGCTAGGCCCTGGTTTTGACGGTTATAGGTCCAATAGTCCTGTTCGATTATTCCAAAATACCTTTCCCAGACGATAAAGAGTATCTACTGCAAGTCATTCTACTCCGTGCGCTTCCTTCACCTTTCCAGGATTAACGCCGGTGAGTCCAAAGTTGCCTATGCTTTGACCAGGGGCATTTTCACTGTCGGGCTGCACTATCTAGGTCATTCTATATATCAGCGCTTGGTTGGCTGGGCATAACTCTCTACATTCAGATCGAGTTTTTGGTCCCTAACATGAATGCCCACATGACGGTATTTAAAAGATAAATAGGTCTGAACGATACTGCACAGAGACAAATCTGCAGGGTGCAGTCTTCGGCGCGTCTCGCTCACATCTTGTTCCGCTTTCATTGTTAAACCCTGCTGTCAGTGGTCCTTCTTTAAAATGTTTCCTGGAGGCGAATTTGGCCCTAAAAAGGCAGCTTTCCGGGATTTCACGACTTGACGCTGATGCGATCTGCTAAATTTTTTTTTTTCAACCGGACGAGGGGATCGTTGCATACTAGGCGGACGCTCCCTCATATCACTCAATCCCTCCAGTTCAAAACCAAATCAAATGCCACCTAGACACGAAAATATCGTGATACAGAAATCCTCTAAAAATTCTCACATTAATTGGTCAAGGTCCATCGAAACAAATTTGACTCCAGCATTTAATGGGCCCTCAAAGCCTCAATTTCGTCTGGCGTGACGACCCTGTTCTCCTGTGTCCAGATTTTCTCGTCCTCGATATTTGCCTTAGGAGGGGCCATTCCGTTCAGGTTCCAGAGCAGCCGCTATATTCGGTTCATAAAATATTCCCCAACAACGCAGAATGTGGGCGTACATCACAATCCGTAATTTGGACCTCCCAGTCGATGCCCCGTGCCTTGGTGAACGGCGCAAGCGCCGTCTCATACCGGTCCATGAAGAGGCGTTTACGTGCGTTACTTGGGTGCGCGTCAGCTCTGAGAGAGAGATTCAGTGAGCGCACGTACTCTGTAAAATTGCGCGCAATGTACTCGACTCCGATGCGCACCATTCGCTCCGTTGCTTTTCCTCCGACAAAACAGTTCCCAGGTTCGAGGTCAATAAATAGGACAATCACGTAGAATGGGGGGAGAGAGGCGTAAACTTGAGTAATGGCCTCGGCGAGAGCCGCTTTGTCTGCGGGGGTGTAAAAAACACGGTGGAGGGGGCATGTAGTTTGAGCTCCGATGGTGGTGTGGTTTGGGACTGAGACCGTATGTTATATAGGCCGCAGCCTCGTTCAAGGCTAACCTATAAATAGTACGGCTCGCCGTATGTCTATATGCAGGGAACTGAAGAGCGCATCGCCTCGGGCTTACTCAACAGTTCGACCGAGACATCGCTTCCTGACAAGCAGCGCGTATCCATGGTCATTTAACAATTTAACAATGTGATATTCGTCTACGTAGTAAATACTTAGGTACATTCACCAGACTGGTGTCTGAAATTCGCACTCCGTCGTTTAAGCCGGCCAGTTCTAAAAGTTAGTATTTCTGGAAATGCGCTGCAGTGAGGGCCTGTGTATGCGAGGTACGAGCACTATAGCGTCTGTTTATAAGAGACTAGGGCCTGTGAGGCATCAGGTCCCCTTTAAACTTCGTCAGATTTCAATTGGTCGGAGACCCACAACTTGGTTACTAGTAGCTTGAGAATCATACGACGTCTGTGGAAGAGAACCGGCTTGATATGGCTCTTCGTGAGCTCAGAAGTGTCAATATATTCATTTTTACTCCGAGGCGAGATACGGTGCCTTGAGATAACCAAATAAAACCGACAAAACCGGAAATGTAATAAATAAATAAAGTAAGAAAAATTCAAATATCCTTGTTGTGACGGGGACTTTGGGAGACCGGGGCAACCTTGTTCAATAATAACATGTACCAAGCACTGAAAGAGCTCCCTCTGCAAAATGGGTCAGGAATTGAAACTTCGCTCGTGGAAATGTCAACAAATGTGTTAGGTCAATGCTTTTTGACTGTCTGAACGCATGTTTATGCTTATTTGCGCCGGACACGCGACGCATTTGTTTGGCTCTGCTTGGACTTCTGTTCTCATTCTCCCAGTTTCTCGCCAAATGGACAGTTCGACAGCTTACAGCTGGGTGCCCCCAGAGTTCAACCTCTTCAAGCCACCCTCGTGCAGTGAAAAGTGGCCTGTCACATCCGACGCATCTCTCCTTGGCAACTTCGCGCGTTCCGCCAAATGGTAGCTTTACATTCTGTACGTTTGACCCGGCGAATCGACATTTTCAGGTGCCCCGACGGTTCGGTGGCCCTCGTTCAATGCGAGCACAGGGAATTTCAGATTCTCCCCCCGTGAGTTGGGTTTCTTTTTTGCGTCATGCGTTTTTCATGTTTGCAGGACATCGTCGGCATACAGTAAGCTGAAAATATCTTCCTTGGACTGATTCATGGCTCACTTTCAAGGCTCATCTTCAAATCCGTTGAATACTGAGCCGTTCTTGCGAACCCTCCCTCAATCCGCACCGATCCTCGACTACGTGTGGTATCCAACTGCAAGCATCGCGAACCCAGCATCGTTTTGTTTCGTCGCATCTGTGCGCGAGACACCTGTCAAACTGCTGGATGCTTCAGATGGACGGGTTTGTGCGAGTCTCTTGTGTCATCGTAATATTTACAACCATCATCGAATGATGTTTTCTAGCTGCGTGCCTCGTACCCGATAGTGGACCACCGCGAGCGCCAGATTGCGCCGCACAGCCTTGCATTCAATCTTTCGGCTACAAAGCTCTACTGTGGCTTTGAAGATGCAATAGAGGTGTTTGATGTCACCAGGCCGGGCGAAGGAACACGTCTCCCAACTTCGCCGTCGAAAAAGAGCCGTGACGGGCTCAAGGGTGACTCCAACTTTATTTTCCTATTCTACCAATTCAAAAAAAAATTCAGGTATAATATCTGCGCTGGCGTTCTCTCCGTCGTACGAGTCCGACTTGTACGCAGCGGGAAGCCTCGCATCAACGACAGGAAATATTGCACTGTTTACCGAGACCGACGGCGCGATTCCGGTGCGCTTCGTCAGCGGGGGCCGGCTGCTGGCGTCACACAGGTATGTGATATGAATCATAGGATGTTCTCCGTCAGCGCAATGCCATTCGCCGATGATTAAACTGTATACACTGTAGCTGCACTTCAACCCCATGCGCCCCCACATTCTCTACGCAACGTTCAGGCGGCGGCGCGCGGTGTACGGCTGGGATTTGCGCGCGGATGTCGGGGCACCAGTTGTAGTCTACTCTCCTACGGACAGCGTGAGCGATCCGCTTGTGGGAGACACAAACCAAAAACGGCGGTTCGACGTCGACATTACGGGTCGATTGCTTGGTGTTGGAAATCAGGTGCTCTTTTCACAGCCGTCACTACTGACACCACCTATGCTCATGAGAATTAGGAGGGTAACATTAGCATTTTTGATCTGCCAGGAGAGGCGGGGGAGGCGGTATCGGTTCTGGACACTCCAACCGTTAAACCATGCTTGACGTGGAGTGCGCATCAAGGTCCGCCGCACGTTTATTCATTCGTCTGTTACTTGTGTATAATCCTCACGCCATCTAGATGCGATTGGAGCTGTGTCTTTCCACCCGACACGGCCAGCGCTGCTCTCAGTTTCTGGGTCGAGGCATTTTCATACGAGGGAAGCCGAGGATTGCACAGATTCTTCTTCCGACGACGACGAAGAAGATCCAGAGATTTTGCGGAACGTCCGGCGGTCTGTGACGCGTCCAACACCGGTCCCACTCGATGCATCGATGAAACTTTGGGTGTTCGAATGATACAAGGGCTGTCTGTTTGCTTGAATTACAATGGACCCGATCTTCATTGACATTAGGGCATTTCGCGGAAGCGTAGTGCGAGATGGCCAGCCATATTTGCTTTTCGCGCGCTTAAAATGTTCACGAAACGGTGGTTGGATGACATTGTTAAAAAATACCCCGGGTTGTTTAAGAGACCTTGCTAGTACTAGTGGCTGCAAGTTCAGTGGCTACCGTTCGTGATGCCAATTTTGACAAAGAACAGAGGCGCCGTTGCCCATTCCATCCAAAATCCAACATTTATCCCAAGGACAACGAAGAAGGGACATCGTTTCAAGAAGGATCTAAACATCCGAAAGGCCACGCAATGGCAAGTTACATCTTACTTGCACCGAATACACAGATCGGTCGACCTGTGAATGAAATCAATACTTAGGTTGGACACATGAAGTATTTGGTACACGCTCAATAATCAAGAAGCGTTTCTTCGACGACCTTCCGAAGCCTATGAGACTTGACGACGTCCTCATCGTTCGGGCGCTCGTCGTCCAACAAGGACCAATTGTCGCACAAAGTCCCAACCCTCCTCAATCGTGGGAAAATGGTGGACAAGAATTTTGCGACGCCCCGGGGTTCGCCGATGGGCGAGGTTGCGACATGGAGGGAGTCAAGGGCTCCTTCTGTCACTCGAATCTTTCCGCTGGGTCATATTTGCGGGATGAGAGTGACGTTGAAGGTCATTTGGAGTGTCTGCAGGTAAGGACAATGCTTTGCGAAGGCAGAAATACTCTCGAGTGTGGTGTGGGGGTGTACGTGGCGCTCGGGACTCGCCTCAAGGGACAAATCCTCGAGATGGGGCCAGGCACAGGCAATCTCTGTGACTTGGGAATCATTGAGGTCAAATCCAACCGGAGATGCCAACCACACGGTAACGAGGTTGGTGAAACAGAACAGAATGCGGAGGATATCGGCCCCCACTGAATACATGTGAACCTGATCCGCGTTTACGACCGGATCATTGACTCCGTCACCAATCTGAAGGATTTGGAGAGAAGAGTGGGAGCAATGAATAGCCACAGATGAATAAAACTGGCGAGCGAGGATGTTTGTGAAGTTGGGCCCTGTGGAACCGCTCTGCAGCTCCACGAGTGAACGTTTCACCCAGAGGGCCATCAGTCTGCTAGTATCATCCATGTTCGAGAGGATGAGATGAGTAAGGGTAGGAAAATACCATAATCCGAACACCAAAAGGAAGACGTGAACGGCCGGAGGTCATCCACTTCTAAAGACGTCAAGCAGGGAGTTTGAGCGAGATACACAAGGGCTATATCGTCTAGGGTCGGCACGGTAAGCGATTCGATATGCTTCAAACCGCACACGAAAGTGGATATGCGCGAGATCTCTTGGACGACATCAATGGCGTGAAGACCAAGGCGGACGTTTCTGAGTGAAGGACACCTAACCGCCAGGTTTGAAAGAGTGGAGAGATCCGAGACGGTTTTGATCCCATATAGCGTAAGACTGGTGATATCGGGTGTGAGAAACAATCGGATATGGTGAAATACGGAGCCTGATTCCGGTGGTGATTGCGGATACCACTTGAGGCTGTCGAGATTCGAAAACATGTACGCTGTGGGAAGAGACAGACCGAGGGCCTCCAGGAAATCCGATGTCCCGAATGAGCCACCCAGCTCCAATGATCTAACACGGTGCATATAGAATAAGGGGCGCTCCCAGTCGGAAGAGGCGATGCTGCGGCGTAGAGACTAGTAAATTAAAGATAGACACAAGTTCAACGAAGAAATTTGAAGTATAACTCACGACATTGAGGGTATGTCGATAGTTCACGTAGTACTCCGCTATATCCCATAAATCGTCGGGGAAGCATTTGAGTAGGTTCGAAATCGTTTCCTGGTGTCTCCATATGGCATTCAGTGCGGGATTGAGGAAAAACGCGCAAGTTCTGGCTAAAGTCGCCACGCCGCTCCAATCTCCTTTCATTATTGCTGCTTGTTCGCAGATCATCTCTACAATTTCCAAGATTTCTAGCGCGCGATGCATTGGATGTCCGGGGCGACGTCGTGGCGGTTAAGAAAAACGAGGCTTCAAGCGATCGAAGATCAAATTGATCAGACGGCAAAGTCCGAAGCGGAGTTTCAATCTTTACAAACTGCTCTTCCATATCCTCAGCCTACCTGTATCTCGCCCTTTATCCCGGTCATAGCAGGAGATGGATGCAACACCGACTCGGTGGCAGATGGTCCGCGTCCACGACTCATTCGACGGAGAAGAATGTTGACTGTGGAAGGCGCGTGTTCGACCCTGGCCCAAGTCATGTTTCGTTGACGAGAGTTTTTCCTTTTTTCCTTTCGACTCCTCTGAGTTGTTTTCCTCGTTGATTCAATTTTCAACCCAACACAAACGCCTTGAGAAAGCGTCCGCGGTCCAAGAAGCGCCAAGTTCAATTAATCAATTCATGTTCATTCATTTATTCATTCAACACACTGTGAAGCCCAGGCCCGAGCCATAGATGATTGGTGCACCCTTTTTTGTGTTTCTTGTCTGTTGTTTTCCTGGTGTTCAGTTCATTCAGACCTGATCAGGTGGAGAGTGCGCCCAATTCTGCATTATAACCCCGGTGAAAACCTCCATAAATTTATACTCGTTTATCCAACCCACATTGAAATGGGGTACCGACTCGGTGGCGGATGGTCCGCGTTCACAACTCATGGGGCCATGTCACAAATAATACACAGCCGAAGTTACCTGGTCCAATCAGGCCCAAGTCATTCTCAGGAAAATCTATCCTTTCATCCCCAATTACTGAATTCAATTTCCACTGGTCAGTGTGAACTCGAATCCCGCGGTGTTTCTCGTATGATTTGGTCAGACAACGTTGCTTCAGGGAAAGTTCAACTGGACCTGAGACCTCATGCCTATAATTTATTCGACCCACCTTGAAGCAGGGTACCGATTCGGTGGCGGGTGGTCCGTGTCTACATCATATCAATCGGAATACTGATCGCGTATCGACTGTGGATGGTGTCTGTTCGAATCAGTCCCGAGTCATTATTGACGACGAGGTCTTCCTTTTTTCCCTGTCTCTTGAGTCTTGATAGCTAGTGTGAGTTTTTCCTTTCTGAAGGCACCGCTGCATAGTAAGTATGGCATTTCATCATAATTAAGCTAGTCGAGCCGATTTCCAACTCAACCCTAGAGCCTTGAGCTTGAGCAAGTGTGCACGTCCCACAAAGCGATAAAATTTCACCAACAGCCCACGCACTCAATAAATTCACGCTCATCTATTCAACCCACGTGGAGACTGAGTACCGACTCGGTGGCGGATGGTCCGCGTCCACAATTCGTAGTCGCCGGCCAAGAATGTTACCCGTGGAAGTCGCTTGTTCGAATCAGGTCCGAGCCATATCTGGTTGGCGGTGATTTCTTTTTCCTTTTCCTCCTCTGAGTTTCGTTTTCATCGTCGAGTCAATTTCCAATTCGACAAGGGAGAAAGTGTTCCACGAAGCTGTAAAGTTCAACCAGCCCGTAAGTTATTTCTATTTATTCAATCTGCATTGAAGCTCAATACCAACTCGGGGACGGATGGTCCGCGTCCACAAATCATCGATGACAGAGACAAATGTCAACTGTGGAAGTCACCTGTTCGAATCAAGCCCGAGTCATGATCTCTCTTGACCGACTTTTTTCCTCCTGTTCCTCCTGTTCCGACTTATTTGGTTCATTTATTCCCGTGAATTCAGTTCAAAACTGTGCTGTAGGTCTGATCATTCTATTGGATTTACCCGATGTGAGCATTGTATTCTATTGGGAGAATGTCGCAAGTGGGTTCATTTAGCATGGTGTCCCCATAAATTCATTCTATATATTCAACCCACATTGAGGATGAGTACAGACTCGGTGGCGGATGGTCCGCGTCCACAATTCATGAGTAGTGAACACTTTGACTCTGGAAGTCTCCTTTCCGAATCAGGCCCGAGTCATAATTTGTCAAGGTCCGAAGTAGTTTTTTAAAAAAAAAGATTCCTTTCGCCTACTCTGAGTTTTGTTTTCCCCGTTGATTCATTATTGAATTTTTAGCTCACCCAGCTGCATCCGCGGTCTACGAAGCTAGGGTGAAGTTTAACCAG